>NNCF01128502.1:71500-96909 GCA_002313205.1 Laupala kohalensis | reverse complement strand
CGGTTTTAGTTTATTATTAATAGTCAATACTTGAGCAAGGTGATCACTGTATCCGGCGATAAACACTTCAGAGAGATACGAGATTCCATTGTTGACTATAATTTGATCTAGCAATTTTTGAGATGAGCCGGAGAGGCGTGTGGGGTCCTTTATCGTAGTAATAAGGTTGAAGGAGTCGATAAGATTCTTGAATCGATTAACTGGTGAGTGTGCAGAGTTGGATGCACTCAAGAAATCGATATTGAAATCACCACATATAACGATAGATTTAATAGATTTATGTGCGATATGTTCTAAAACATTTTCGAAGTTCCGAAAAAATATGTCAAGATCTGATTGAGGCGGTCTATAAATACACAAAACAACAATAGCGGTGTCGGTTTGTTTAACTGCAGAAATTTTGTACACACTATCTACGCAGAAGTTCTCGTAGCCTGTCAGTGGAGAAGATAAAATATCTTTACAAACGTAGATACACGTACCTCCGTGGGGATTTTTGCCTTTAAAAGTTTTCTGACAGTAAGAACTTGCTAAATAATAATTAGAAATAGCAGTAGCTAGCGAGAAAAGCATTAATAAGTTACTCGATAATTAATTAAATTAAGATTTCGTTTAACTTCTTAACTTCTAAGTTAATTTCTAAAACTATCAATGATTTTATTATCTTCCAATATATTAATATTCCGTTCATTAATTCTTTAAGAATTTTTTGCATGGTGTATGTGCCTGAAGAGAAATTTGTTTGATCTCGCATTGTTGTTAACTTTAAATTACGTTCAATTTTCTACAGCGAACTAACTCATTAACGAAGAAACGTTTTCGAGCGGAGTAATGGTTAACGAAATTAAATTGTCGTTTAATTTTCCCTTCTCTGGTGAGTATCATATATGTTCCACTAGTTCTAAACACACTCTTTTCTAATACAGTTTGGTGTGTGTTTCATTTACGTTTCGGGAATATGATGTCTATTCTTGGTAAAATAATTATTATCAATAATTATTGGTTTAAAATTTTAGCTCGAAATCAAAATTTATCATTATGTAACCAGTTACGTACTTCTTCTGTTACGTTGACCAATATTTAGAAGTCGTGCTTTGTATAGTTACCTTTCAAATAAGACAGTCTATTTCTTGCTTCCGAAAAGTAAATTAGTTTACGGTCCTTCACATGGTCATATGCAACTTCATAACATTTGTCCTACTTTTTGACAGTAAATTTATTTATTTGTAATTACAGTCTGAGACTAAGAATTTTCATACGTTATAAATACTCAATTACATGAGAGACTTCATTGACCTTATCTATTTCATAAATGGATCTTTAAATGGGAAATACAATTTCTGATAAATTCTATATCATTCATATTTCGATGTAATAAACATAATTAAAAATGCGTGAGATGTTACAATAATTCTCTGCGTCTATTTACTTGAAAACTTACGTTCTTTTTACTTTTGTCATCAAAATTTATACGTTTAAACAGATTTGATTTCGAAAGAGGAGGTTATTAACTCACGTTCCTGAACATATAATAAAGGATATTATTCTTTAAAAGTGTAGGATCTTAGCATACAGGATTAGCAGCGAACAGGTTTTTAGTGTTAATTATCTGTAATATTTGTCTGTGTTACGTTTCTGAGTTATATGAGGAATAAAATAAACTAGTACTCGCTGTAATTCGTCACTAAAGGTGCTTTGACTTTAATGTGACTTATCGTAAGCGTTGCTTTGGGTTTGATGATATTAACGGTGGTAGGACGACTGTTATGATGGCCGGATTAAACTAATGGAATATTTAGTGCTGACTACAGGAAACAAGGGATTGGTCGATGTGAAGTTTTATTGTCCTGTTTGAGTGTATTGGAATAGAAGTGATCAAATATATAAATAGATTTTTCCTTGTATTTTTTAAGCTCTTCTGCCTTATGTATTGTATATCCGGAGTAATTTGTTTTCAGATTTACTCTAAAACAAGCATTTTCTTCCATGATATGTTAGAAAAATATCTAGGGAAAATTTCACTACTCAAAAGAGACGCAAACAATTTATTCATAATAATTTGATATAATTAAGAATACACGCGAAATATTGGTAAATAATTGCAGCGCATTATAGGATGTTATTTGAAAAATTTCTTGAAAACTTGATGCTCGCAAGAGAATGGTCAGAGGCGACATGTCAAACCGTGCCTTGATATTGTTTAGAAGAATGTGTTCATAATTATTGGTACACATGTAGACTACTAAGACTCACTGAAAGTACTTTTTTTCATTGTTGAAAAACACATATCTTGAAAATATTGAAATGAAGACTAATTTTTTATACTAATCATTTGAAGATCGCTGAGAACAAACTCCGTACATGCTGTAACAAATAGTATGGATTTAAAAAAAAATTAAATGTTGTGTTTTGGACAGTTTAGTGAAGTTAACATGTAGTATCATTGTTTACATGTCTTCCCATGGATCTGTCACGGAAAAGAGTTATATCACAATGGTCATTTGCTCCAATGACCTTTGAAGTCGACGATCCGTTAAGCCCCCCCCCCTTACCAAAAAAAACGATGGTCATTTATTGAGAAACAAATAGCTATTTCAGAAAGAAAATGGAAAAAACCTAAAACTTATTACAGTCAACAAACTTCTCACTATTACCATAAAACCATAAAGTATTGGCATAAAGTCAAGACTTGTCCAATAGGGAGTCCCATTGTACCGAAGTTTATTCTCTGGGATCTTGAAAATCTTGGTCTGGAAAAATTAATCATCTCAAATTTATTCGTCAGATACGTTAATAACGTACCGGTAAATAGAATTCAAAGCAAACTGGATGAAGACCATAGTTACAATGCAAGACACATTCAGTTTGAAACGAGAAAACATAATTAATGTTTTAGACGTTCTAATAACACATGAGGATACGATTTTATCTTAAAAGATATAGAAAATAGATCTACTCCAATAATGATGATGATATATATTTACTTCAAAAATTTATTTCTAGTAATTTTTCGTGGTTAGAAACAAATATTTTCCGATTGAACTCAAAAAGGTTTTGAATTTTTTTCAAATTTCTTTTAAAATTGAGACCATATGTAAATCCTTACCATGCGGATAAAAGTTGTGTTATGTAAGATACTTTGTAACTTTAATTTTTAATTATTACACACATAAGGACAAAGTACATTGGCAAGTATCGCCCACCAAGACGAAGACTCTTCTTATTAGCTCCGCTGCGATGTACTCACTACCTAGCCCGAATGACGAATGTGGATGATTAAGAAGAAAATATTTGTGTTGTACTATAGATTAAATTAATCTTTATTTTTCATTCATAATCATTTGAATGCAGTTTTAGAGTTAGAGTCATACATTTTCCGATTTGTTTTTTCGATTTTAATTTTTTTTTTTCATCGTAAATTTCACAACGTTTGACTTTATGTTTATGTCGTGTTCAACCTGACGTCATCAAAGTAAAGTTGAAACGCTTTTAACTATATATCACAATATATACTATCCGGCAGTTAAATGTCGTATTTAATTAGTTAATTAATTTGATTATATAATGGACGTTAATTGCAGTAGTGTAACGGACATTTATCTTCCGAAGAGATACAAACAAAAATTGTGAAAGCTTGTTATACTTCTTTTCTTTTTTCATCAATTTTCTTACACTTATCGTACTAAGTATTCATTAGACAATAAGAAACGATACGTAAGAGTTCTATTGCACTCATGATGTTGGTCGATGCTCGACGCAATACTCTACGCGTTGTCTCGTTGGGCTTTACGAAAAACACCCAATCCTACGTTTTTCCATCAACTGATCAAAGCGGATGACGGCGTGCAGCTTTGTCTTCTCATCTAAAATTAGGTGGTGCCTTAGTAATCGGCGTTCCTCCTGTGCCCGTGCGCTGAAATCTTCCCCACTCTTCCATGATTCCCTGAATTCGGCTTTTCTATATTTATATAAGACAAATTTTACCGTAATAGGCATTTTCCTTCTCCTGGCTGCCTAATAAAGGGTTGGGCAGGGTTGGGCAGGGTTGGGCAGGGAGGTATGGATGATTTGAACGGGGCGTCGTGCAAGGTGGGGATAACCTTGGCGGATAAAGAGTGGATGTATCTGTTTGTTATGAGTTGCCATTTTAGTAGCAATGGAGACGTGGTCGATGGAGCATCGCGTGTTTGTGTACAACACCTTTATTGAAACGGGCCGTTCCGTCATTCAAACTCAGAGACGGTTCCGGAATCATTTCAACGTTGGTCGTCATGGTCGTGTTCCGAGGTTTGAAACAATAATGAAGTGGGTGAATAACTTTCAACGAACAGGTTCCTTGAGACCTGGAACTGCACNGTATTTAATTAGTTAATTAATTTGATTATATAATGGACGTTAATTGCAGTAGTGTAACGGACATTTATCTTCCGAAGAGAAACAAACAAAAATTGTGAAAGCTTGTTATACTTCTTTTCTTTTTTCATCAATTTTCTTACACTTATCGTACTAAGTATTCATTAGACAATAAGAAACGATACGTAAGAGTTCTATTGCACTCATGATGTTGGTCGATGCTCGACGCAATACTCTACGCGTTGTCTCGTTGGGCTTTACGAAAAACACCCAATCCTACGTTTTTCCATCAACTGATCAAAGCGGATGACGGCGTGCAGCTTTGTCTTCTCATCTAAAATTAGGTGGTGCCTTAGTAATCGGCGTTCCTCCTGTGCCCGTGCGCTGAAATCTTCCCCACTCTTCCATGATTCCCTGAATTCGGCTTTTCTATATTTATATAAGACAAATTTTACCGTAATAGGCATTTTCCTTCTCCTGGCTGCCTAATATTTGTATCAATACCACGACGCTCGCTTTCCTTGTATATTTCCTCCTTTAGTAGCTTCCTAATTTTACCGTCCGTTTCGCCCCATGATATTACGTGTCCTTTCAATCCCATAAAAAAACTAAAATGTTTCTTCTGGATTATTTTTACAAGTAATCTAATATTTTTCTAATTTAACAAGCCTCTCTCCGAAACCGTTCACCCATTTCCTCTGCACCTTAGCAAACACGCGCAAACTGCGCTCAGCCGTCACTTACCTCTTCCTCCATTCGATTTAGCTGCAAGGATAGTGTCCATTATCCCGGGAAAAGAACTGTTAACGCAGGTAGTTCAAATAAGAGAAGATCTCCACTGCATATCCTTTCACTTCGAACTCTTTACGACATCTGGACGCATTAGCCGATCGTCATGGAAATGTCGTACTAAGAGAAAATAAGTCCTCCAGGAAAAAAAATTCGTTAAATTCTCAATATATAAAGCTGTAGTTGATACTGACTAATTGATTTTATATTTTGAGTTACCATGAAATTTCTTCACGTCTCAAAATGATAAATTTCTCCATTTTTTTAAATAAAAAAATAGATTATTTCAATACAAATCTAACTTATTTAAAAATTATGTAGCAAATAAAATAATTTAATTTATCTTAAACATTATGGCAATTGAAAATTATCATTTTAAACATTAAAACGCGCTTTTAGACTTGTTACGTTGCGCCAAAGCTGCTCTTATCATAAAGAAGTACACTTTTTCAGTTCATATATAAATATACTTCAAAGTTCCTCGCAACTTCCTTATCCCTACATTTAATACAAAACGAATCTCTACTTGTGTTTATTGATCATTCGAGAACCCCTTATCTAACTAATGTTATTTATAGTTTCTTATGGACGATGTAATTCAGAGATATGTTTTCTGTAAATGTATTATTACGTAACATTGTTTATTAGCAGTTACTGTTATAGTGCATCATCCTGAAAAGATCCATCTATTCGCATACACTGCGAATAGGTGACAATGTTTGGTAATATTGAGCCCCTCAATTTATTCTATAAAACGGTCTGCGTTAACTCGTGTGAATCTTAAAAAATTATCGATTAAAATGCAATAATAAATACTTGAAATGAAGATAGTAAAGGTAGAAAAAACTTTTGAGTATTAACAAAGATAAAACCGTAATAATTGGAACAATAGTTTATATTTTACAAGCGTGTTTGTGTACTCGCGCAGCTGCTGCCGCTGTGACGTGCTGTGGGCACAACAATGCAGATCCGGGCGACCAGCATGGCCAAGAAGTAGTAAAAAGAAGAAACATTTAATGATTTTTCAAGAAATTTTACCTGAAAAATCTCAAAAATGTAGCGTTTGATGCCAGTATATTGAAATCTCAACGATGATGTGATCGATGAATCGAAATTGATTTTGTCTGCAATACTTTCTACACACTACACAGATCATAGCGTTATAATGTCCCAGGGAGAAGATTCACTCTGAGTAGTGTATAAAGAAATATTTGACATCGTGATTTGCTTACACTATATTGTAACGAAGAAGCACATAGTTTCGTAGGTAAGTCAATAAATAAGTTGTAAAACTGGATAGAGGCAAAACAGATCAAAGTAACTTCCTGGCACTTACTTCACTTTTCGACATAATCACCCTGTACATTTACATACTTATCCCACCTCTTTTCTGAAAACCGATGGCAAAGAAGTCTTTTGGTTTCTGTCACAGTTAACGAGTATCCTCTTGGATTACGGCATTATAAGTTTCAAAATGACGGCGACCCATGTGATATTGTATGGGACCAAAGAAATGAAAACCACTGGGGTATAAGTCGGAACTACAGTGGATGTTCCAAGCGTTCCCAACGAAATGTGACAGCAGTTTAATCCTTCGCAGGACGCTCCCCATCTATAATGCTTTGTCTTTATTTGTTAAAATTCTGGATACAATTGAACGCAGCTTCCGTGAGAAACAGTTGTCACCACACACGGGATGCATTTCGCGCTGCAGTTCTTCTGTGAACAGTCCTTTGACACCCAAAAAATCGCACACTTGCACGCTGTTCTTTCAGTGCCCTATGCAACACAACTGCCATCGTATATCGGCTGCTTCTGACTACCTGCGTGCCAACGAGATGTCACGAAGTCTATACGACAAGGATACATATAATGCCATTTGCTTGTAAAAAATGCGCTCCTAATTTAAAATGGTACAAGGAAAACTGACGTTTGCGACATATATTGATTTGCCCTCGTATAACGAGGAGGCACATATTTATATATCAATAAATATTCCCGTGCAAAACCGGAGTCACTAGTTATTTAACATTCTTTTGTTGGCTATTCAAAATTGCTTTGTCTTTTTAACGGATATTGTTATATCAACGGATCAATTGCGTAAGAAAATTAAAAGAATGAACTTATGCATGGATCGTTTTCTTTCCCCTTGAAAAACATTTCTTAAGAATTCAACGAACAGAATTTATGTACATGTATAATAATAATATTGATTATCTTCACTTGGTATTAAACTCTTGCCTTTGTTCTTGTAGTTGATTCATAGGGTATTTAATTCTTTGACTCCTATAAACTGGAAAAACGAGGCTTCACAATTCTGATGTCTCCATATTACTTATATTAAACAAATAACAATAACACTTAAAATGACTTGCCAAGATGATGTAAATATATTTTGTTCTAACAGTGGGGAAACATATATTCAATTACTTTTTAATTTTACCGCTATTAAACAAATATGTTCTTATATATTGTCAAGAACTATTAACTCGATAGTAAAATAACATTAATTCAGTGTCTTCTTCTATTGAAGCTTATCTTACAAATCGAATATAACCTTACAAAATCGTATTTGTTTCAAATGTATATTATTAATCCATAAAAAGCTTAAGTCATTACATGAGTAACATTATTCTATAACGGTAATGATTTACGTCAGTTCACTTTTCCCTCTCTAATACCTTCGAATAAAAATAATGACCTTATTTGTAATCGTTACAGAAAGGAACTTGAAAAAATTATGGTTCTTTTACTGACAAATTTAGTGATATTTCTGTGCAGCGTAAAACAGAACTCATATCGTTCACACTTGCGAGTGAAGATTTTGTTCAATATTGTGTGGATTCTAAGTTGAATGCAAAGGTTTGAGTGGTAGAACTTTCGAGTAAATATCATCAGAATCAGAAGTGAGTTTCGGTAAAACAATGAGTGTTACCTACTATTATGTACTATTGTGTACAAAGTGAATTTATTATAAAATCATATGGTGAGAGCAAAGATACTGCCACATTATAATGTCTTATAAATGTATAAATATTTCGTAAAAAATTTCCATAATTTGTGAATTTAAAATTTTGCTTCTCGTCAACATTTTTCCAAAAATTATTTACTGTTTTGTCTTAGATTATGGATAAAGATTTGTTTTTATTGAAAATGACTTGACTTTTTCACAGACACAATAAAACTCTCAAACCCACCCTGTGAAAGTGTATTTTTTCGAAGTATTACGCTTCGAGTATTACACTTCATTACTTTTAAGAAATCATCGATAAATCAAATGTATTCTGGAGCCTTTTAATTTTTTATCTAAATACGAGTATGTTATATTATGCAGGAAGAATATTAGTAAAGTAGAAAAATTTCAGGTGGTATTTATACGTGCAGACAAAAATCATCTTGGCTTGCTTCTAGAATGGATAACGGACTATTGTACTCCGAAGTAGATGAATTCACACAACTTGCGACATACAGACTAATGTTGTTCGCCAGCGGTATCTTCGTAACGAACACGTTAAATAAATAGTCGTACATTAATTAATGAATACCATGTAATGTACTAGTACTTATTGCTTTATTGCGAACTAAAACGAACATATGTTTTTAAGAACTTTTTGTTCTTATTTCTGTCAGGTGTCACCCCTAGAAGTTTGTCTTTTTTGATTAATATTCATTCAGCATTCATCTAATGCGAGCTAGATGTTTCGTGTTGATATCCTAAGGAATTCCACGATGTTCCATCTGCGGTGACTTTGTGGTACAGTCTTTGCTCTTAACGTACTGTAAGGTGGGAGTACATAGGTTCGATCTCCCACTCGAACGAACTGGGTGAAGTTTTCAATTAGTTCTTGTATTCCATACCAGTGTTCATTCAGTATCTCAAGTTCACTCACTCTCATATGTTATTTAGAGAACAATTCTTNTCTCAAGTTCACTCACTCTCATATGTTATTTAGAGAACAATTCTTCAATCCGCACGCTCTGGAGGCCAAACTTAAATTTTCAAATTGAACTTCTAACAATAACATTTTTATGTATGTTGAGGAATTTTTTGCTTTATTCATACCCATAAGAAATTCTATGAAAATATGGTGAGAAAAAATGAAAAGAGTAGTTTTATAAATTGCATTGAAGAAAAGATTATTTATAAATATTATTTTCAAATTCTTTTTTGTAAACGAATTTTGTGATAATTTACCAGACGCTTACTGATGCTCCTCAGTTATGTTTGGGTTAATTCTCGAGGACTTATAATTATAGCGATAAGTGCTTTAGAACTATTTTTCTATTTTCTTCACCACAAACAATATGTCAATATTTGATTTTTGTTCATTTTTTCTTAATAATTATTTTTATCTCAGTGTACTTTACTATATTTTATCAATAAAATACAATAACGTAGATCACTAAGTACCCTGAAATGTCAGAACCAAGATCAACAAGAACATTATACAGGTGGTCACCTCTTATATGTTTGTGTGCGATATTTTGTTTTTTATAACTCTCTGTACTACGATTAAATTTTAATCTCAATTTCACAACCTCGTAAATAGATATTAACATTAAGTTATTCCAACAACAATTGATTTTTTAAATTGAATAAACTAATTTATAACATGCCATTTTACTGTATTTTTTCTCAATTTTCTCAGATTTAGCAAATCTTCTTTCCACAATTTACTTCCATACTAAGCATATCTAACATATTCTTCTTCTTCAGTGTGTTTGTTGTCACTATACGCTGCGTGCTTTACCATTTCTTGGATTTTGTCTTCGAGAGCAACTATATTTGCTGAATCTTCATCGAGAAAATCCCATCCCTTAGCAGCACCAGTAACTGCTTGGGCGGAGCGTCAAAACTCTTTGGCGACTACACTAAGTACTGTGTTATCGGAGGAGCTAAAGAAACCTGGCATTTCATTAACATTGGTGACGACGACTAAGAATGGGACAGCTGCCGACGCCTTGGCTCGGTCTCATAACGCCACGATGCCATTGGTGATCGTCTCTACATCATCACCATCATCCACGTCCTCACAAGCAATGTTACCTCATCCGTCAGTCATTCTATTGATGCCAGATGACGACACCTGTGCGGTGAGAGAAGTCCTCAGTCGAAAACTTCTGCCTAAAATTTGGAAGTCTTCAATGTGGGATAACGATTCTGCCTTTATCGTAGTGATGCCTCCAAGATCAACTTCTTCACATCCTCTTATATCTTCATGTGCTAGTGTGAAAGGTGCTCGACGAGCTTTAGCGCGATTTGGGGCTTTCCGTGGAGTCTCTTTGGAATACGAGCAAGGTAAGGCGCGATGCACGCCGATAAATCGCATTACATTGATGTCATGAAACTCATAAAATGTGAAAAAATGATTTCAGGGAAACATGCAACACCATGACTCTATTGGATTTTAGTGAGAAATGAGATCAAATTAAGCTAGAAATGAAGTTCGGAATTCAGCTCAGTTTGTATTTTCATTGTAGTATTTGTAAGTTGAAAATGAAGCGTGCTATTGAAGCTCATCTACGTGGTAGAATAAACGGTAGAGAAGCATAGGTGGAAGTAGTACTAGAGATTAGAGAAAATATTTTGCTTTGTCTAAATCAGTGATTGCTTGCAAGTTGTTCGTGAGTGATTGTCCGCGAAACTTTTGGAGTTCGTGAAGATTTCTTCGTAGATCGTTCAATATCTTTATTTTAGTGTATTTGACTTTAAAATACCACTTTATGTATTTATGTAAACTAAAGTTATGAGTATCGTGTATAACGTTTGTGTAGATGATAGTGATATATGATTATTTGATGAATTTCTGCAGGTATATTAGAAAGAGTTAGGATCAGTAAATTCACTTTATCAGTTCCTAATGCAGTGTATTTGTTCCTTGTGTTATACTCATGTAAATGTTTCTCATTTTCGTTTTGTTCGTATTTTATTCGTTTAATTCATTATGTACACAGGTGAATATGTATCCCGTAATTGTATTTGATTTTATGAATACAGTGGAGAGAAGATTGTCCGAACAAAATTTTTTTCGGGTAATCAAAATTACCTTCACATTAGGTGGTAGTTTCCCTCACATAAGGTATGCAAAAATAATTAATGAGAGAAAATCTTGAGTTTAATTCATCAAAACAGGTAAAATTAGTTCGTACAGTTCGTTAATAGAGTGAAAATATTCAGTTTAATTCGTCGCATAAGAAAAGATTAGTTCTTTAGTGCTGTAAGCAAAAATGACTCTTAAAATTTCGAACACGTAATTATCAAATACTTTGTATCCTTTCCATCTAAAAACTTTGTCTTATCTTTTAATCTCAAGAATTTCTTCGCTACCGTTGTCTTTAGGTATCCCGACCTCTCAGGTCCGTAGAGGTCTCAGTACCGTTATATATGTTCAGTTGTCTCCTCTCCTCGCACACAAACGCTTTGTTTGTTCAATGCATTCTCTATATTTCCATTATACCAGTTCGAATAATTGAACAGTCGGATAACAGAGGTTCGGATAATCGACGCTCCACTGTTTTTTCTGTTGTATTTTTTTAAACTCTGAACTATGCTCATTTGCAGATACATTTTATTCTAATATTATAACATTCAAAAAGTTGTGTGATGTTTTATGTCAAAGGGTTCACTCCAAAACTAATTAATCTGGATCCTGGCCGACGAATACTCCGGAATCATGTCATTATCAACAAGCTGGCGCAGGTGAAGGCCAGTGTAGAGGGCATGGGAGTCATATTTTCCATGTTTTCTCTCAGAAGAAGAGAGGTGAAGTCGTGCTTAGAGGAAGATTTTTCTAAACTGCCGCGCTACTTCATTAGTGCAGTGGTGGCGCGTGCTGTTGCTCATCACTTCAAATTGCGCCCATTATGTTATACTGATTGGTTGACTTTACAGGCAAGGATTTATACATTTTGTTTCTCACTCTCTAGAAGTTGAAGAGTGAAAATTCACTCGGATATCGAAAGAAAATCTAATATAACTTTTACGAGTAAAATTTCCCCCAATTTTCACTCGATGTAACAAGCTGTTTGTAAGAAATTTTTCTGATAAACTTACATTTTCAGGATTACTCGGTTCATGCTCTTTAAAATTACTAAGGCAATGCTTTATAACTAAATCTGTGGGGACTGCAAGGATGGAATGAACACATACATTGCACTAACTATTGCATTTTTTGGTAACATCTTAAGTTAAAGTTAAATTTTTTTCATGAAGACAAATACGCAACTATTTTATAAATATTGCAACGAATCACTTTTAATACATCATTCGAGATTTCGTCAACTGCATAAACTGTGATGAAAACCACCGAAATTTATTTTCTTTTGCAGTTCGCGAACTCTAATGCGTTCTATGTTTGGCTAAATAACATATTAACGTTTTCTGCAATTTTAACTAATACGGAAGAAAAAAATACGAAGTTGATTTATACTAAAAAAAAGTTTAATTGCGATAATTTATTTTATATTTGTAAATTTTGATGTACACACTTCAACGGTAAATCGACATCTTTGTTGAGCATTGTTTTGCAATACCCGAGTTCCAAACTATTCACTTGAAATGAGCAAGCAATCTTCCGTCAACGACTTAAACTGACGAAAAGAGAGTGCATTTCATAACACTTAATTAGGTGAAATCAGCCTCTCTTTCTGAATGGTAAATCACACCACTAGAGAAAAAAGTGATGTATAATCCTTAAGTGAAAAATGAATTTTCTCTCTTCAATTCTTAGTAAACTATTTTTACATTGATTACCGATTCAACCTTAACTATTTTTACCATTATCATTTTAATATTGTTATATTTTATGTCTAATAATATTTGGTATTTTCTAACTACAATAGTAGCTTAATTTCTCACTAACCTTTTTTCAGATTTTAATACAAATGCTATGAAAAAGTATTTATGTCACAAGTGGACGTTATCTTGTTGACTGTTAATTAAATAAAATTAAATGATTAGCAAAAATATTAAATGATTACCACTATTTTTAAATATGTTCTATTGAAAATGAAAACTCCGTATATTCAATGTATTTTATTTGTTTCATTAAGAATTTAAAGTTACAATACACGTTAACTTATCCGTTAAAATATTTCTGAGTATCGTGAAACGGAAGAAATAAAAATTAAACATGCTCAGAATTAAAATATACTGACATGTAGAATTAAACTAAATACAGAATCTGTTGCAGATTGATATTAAAAATAATTTGTTATGACAAATAAGTTTGGCAGGTATTAATAGATTTTTTTTTGTATTTTATTAGTTGGGATGTATTCTCATTGTGTCTGCTATTTCTACAAACACTACCTACCATTTTTTCCCCAGAATAAAGAAGATGTCGTCAATAGAATTGTG
Organism: Laupala kohalensis; assembly: GCA_002313205.1. Lineage (NCBI taxonomy): Eukaryota > Metazoa > Arthropoda > Insecta > Orthoptera > Trigonidiidae > Laupala > Laupala kohalensis. Next base: position 83,408 of record NNCF01128502.1, on the reverse strand, counting down.
GAAATAGTTCAAGGAAGACATAAAGTATATATAGCTGCGATCAGTATTGATTACAAATGTGCATTTGACTGTGGAATGGAGTGACATCATTGAATGTCTTTTAGAATATAATTTAAAACCAGAATAATTAAGACTGATTAAATCTATTTTCAAGGTAGAGAATTCTTTTTGGAGATAAGGGTAGAAAAGGGTTTCAAAGACTTAACATGTGGATGTCCTCAACACGTGGTGATCACAAACCGGGACAATATATTGGAACATCACATTAAGCAAGATTGTAAACATTTTGACGGAGAAAAAGGTGGAGGTCATCGCCTATGCGGATGATATGGTATTATTTGTTGAAGGAAACAGCAGTAAAAAGGGAATATATAGAAACCTTGACATCATGTATTCAAATTAGCAGAGTTCAATTTGACCAAGAGAAAAAACCAACATGATAATTTTCGGCATGCCACAGGAAAAACGACGAGACCCTATCAATGGAATAGGAGATTGACGCTTACAAATCAAGAGACAAATTAAGTATTTAGGTATTCGATTGATGATAAATTGTTATTTTGCAAACATTTAGAATATTTGAAGGAAAAGTTAAACAAATGATGTATCAACTCTTACAAATCGGAATAAACAAATATACACTGGAACATTCAGAAGTGAGGAAATTATATAAAGGTGCGAAAGAAGGTGTTGACGTTTGTGGTGTTCAGTGGTCGGTAAAATTTACTGTTGATTATGCTTGTTTTGTTTTACTGACTCCAATTTTTATATAGTTAAGTTTTCAGAAGGATAAAATTAATATTTTACTGATACCGAAACCAAGGAACAACGCCTGACAAAACAATTTATTAATTTTAAATTTGACCTACGTTACTTAAATTGAATAAACAAATAAAAAATTAATGACATAAATAAATCCATATTTATAAATTATTTGCGTGAAGAAACATGGAAAGATGTTTACAATTGCCAAAACACCGACGACAAATTCAATGTATTTATCTCAACATTCCTAAAACATTACAACTCTAGTTTTCCCATAAAACGCAAGTTAATTAACACAAAGAAATACAATAGATGGATCACCCAAGGGATAAGGATTTCTTCAAAAAACAAACGCCGTTTATATTATCTTTCAAAACGCTATAACCAACCACCCGAATTCCATAATTATTTTCGTAAATATAAGACTATTCTTCGAAAAGTAGTCTATGCAGCTAAAGTAATGGAAAACGACCGGCATATACTAAAATCGAACAACCGGATGAAAGCCATGTGGAATATTGTTAAAAATTCTGTCAACTTCTGAAAATCGCAAAGAAAATGTTTCTCTACTAAACGATGGCAAAATCGTATCAAATCCTCAGGACATCGCACTTCGTTTAATTCTCACTTCTCAGAATTTGGATAAAATAACGAACTCAATATATCCAAATCAATGTCCTCCAATTATATCCACCCACATACCCAATTCTATGTTCACTTCCGAAACTAACGCCAGTGAAGTCATGGGAATCATCAGCTCCTTAAAAAACAAATTTTCACGAGGCATAGATGATATACCTGAGTTTATTGTTAAATCTTCGTCCCACGCTATATTAAATCCACTCGTAAATATTTTTAATAGTTCTTTATCGGAAGGGGTGTTTCCCAATATATTTAAGAGAGCTAAAGTGAAACCTTTACACAAGAAAGGAAACAAACTTAATATTGGAAATTACCGACCAATATCTCTACTACCCACTTTCTCAAAAATCCTAGAAAAATTGTTCTATAAGCGTCTTCTAGATTTTTTATCAAAATATAACATTCTCTCTGACGATCAACACGGTTTTAGGAAATCCTTTTCCACTACAAGCGCCATATTTTCCTTCTTAAACGATGTTACCACATCTCTAGACAGTGGAGAAAATCCTCAGGGTGTTTTTCTTGACTTATCCAAAGCATTCGATGTCATCGATCACGGAATTCTCCTTACCAAATTGCATTCTTTAGGCATTCGTGGACTTCCACATCAATGGCTAACTTCTTATTTAAAAGATAGATATCAACAAGTAGAAATATCCTATACTAAAAATAAAATACTTGAGCGTTGTCTTTCAGAAACAAAGCCACTTACTTGCGGAGTACCCCAAGGATCAATTCTCGGCCCTATACTCTTTTTATTGTATGTGAACGACATGTCATCATCCACATCAGATTGCAAAATGGTTCTTTTTGCTGATGACACTAATTTACTATGTAAACACGCCAATGCTCAAAAAGTTTTGTCTAACCTTTCGACTTGGTTCCATGCAAATCGTCTCATTGTAAACACTGACAAAACAGTGTCTATGTCATTTCACAATAGTATCACAAAATCTTTACCCCAGGTTTCTCTTTCTTTAAACGGAACACAATTAAAAACTGTTACAAATACAAAATTCTTAGGTCTCCATATTCAAGACAACCTCAAATGGAATTGTCACATTGACAATCTTAATTCCCAATTAAGCAAATTGTGTTACGCATTCCGAATCTTAGTTAACGCAGTTAGTCCACGTATTTCCCGTTGCGTATATTTTGCAAACGTTTACTCCCATTTACGTTACGGCATTACCTTCTGGGGTAATTCCGGTCAGAGTATTCAAACTTTCAGAATTCAGAAGAGGATAGTTCGGATAATTTGTAAATCTCACCCCCGAAACTCTTGTAAACCTTTATTCAAGGAATTAAATATCTTAACACTTCCCTGCATTTATATTTATGAAACGGTCGTGTTTGTTAAGACCGAATTACTGAAGTGCCACCCTTGCTTTATACGAAACAGTCTCGTTCACGAACACTATACACGCAATAGTAGTAATATTCATCGCCCTAGAGTGTCAACCACTCTTTGCCAAAAGGGACCATACCATTCGGGAATCGTTCTATATAATTCCCTGCCCAAGAATATAAAAGATATTATGAAATTGAATATCTTCAAATCCGCGGTTAAAAACTACCTCCTGCACCAGTGCTTCTACACTGTAAAAGAATTTATTGATTTTAACAAAAGTTAAATTCGTCTTGTGCTTTATCACGCCATTGCTGTAGTACTTTTTAAACAACTTATAACAATTTCAAAAACTATTTTCTTGCATGATTGTGTTGTCTTATGGCTCATATTAATTTAGTTTTATGTGTACTCAACATTGGCACGTTTGTGTACATAAATTCTGTAGCCCCATCCTGGCCCGGGTTTTTCTCCGGTTTTCCTTCGGGTAGAGGCGGATTTATCATACAGGTTCTCTAGGCTTTGTCTAGGGGCGGGTCTATTGTAACAATAAATCGTGAATTTAGTGTTATTTCAATTTTTAAGCACTATACTCAGAATAATCTATAGTTCGATAATAACTTACATGTAATTTTTTGCTTAAAATTACAAACATATTGACATTCTATTAGTATTATAACTCGCAGCTAACTTTTTATCTTATCTAGGAATTTTTGCTGAATTTTTTGAATCCGCCTCTGCCTTAGGGCCCTTGATCGGAATTGATGGGATGGTCCCTTGCTTGCTTCCGGAGAGTAAATTAGTTTTTTTTCCTCCACGTGGTCATACGCAGTTTGTACTGTTTTTTGACAATAAATTTATAATTAAATAAAAGATTAAATTCTGTTAAGAATAAACAGCAGTTGGTTTATTGTCACAACAATTGCAAGTGACGTTTCCGTCAGTTGAGGATGAATAGAGAAATATTAAACGTACAAAATAATACATACATAATTGGGACATGTTATAAATTGAATAGTTGACATAATAGTACTAAAATCACTGAAATACATAAGAATTGAAACTAGAAATAAGAATGAAATTGAGAAATAGTTAGCAGGAATCAATATCAATACGATAGCAATCGGTAAAAATGAATTGATTGTGACTAATTGATTACGTTTGCTCTCACATAGATAAATGTCGATTGACAGAGATAAATCACAATTATTGTAAGTTAATAAATGTCGATTGACAGAGAAAAATAAGAATCATTGAAAGTTAATAAATGTCGATTGACAGAGAAAAATAATAATTAGCGAGAGTCTATAAGTGTCGATAGACAAATAAATTAACTGTTGTATTGCAAGATAGATTAATCTTCAGTTTCTTACAGTTTCACGACTTTAAGTCGTCGTAATCATAGTTCTTGTTGTTATCGGCAGTTATCACTGAATCTCTCGTTTCATGTTGTATCGCGCACTGAATTTACACTCATCAGTTGCAAGTTAATGAAAATAGTGCACCGTTCGAAGTGGATTTGACACTTTTTATGCTGCTGCTAGCACGAGCACGTCCGTACCCTGTCGTGGATCTAGCAAGAATGTCTGTCTTCTTCTTCTTCGCGTTCGATTGTCACTTGTATAGTTTCCTCGTTCTTGATTGGTTACTTTATTTATTTTATATTAGTTATTTATTGATTTGTTCAACACCCATGGTAGTCGAAAACCGTCAATTATTGATGGAATGTTCTAGTCGACTAATGTTTTATTATAATGTCAATTTAATATTTATAATGTTAACTAATACGTATCTTCTTGCCCATTGCACATCGGGGGTGTTGTCTGGTATGTAGCTGCCCGCTACAAAGGTATTACGACATATTGTTTGGGGACATCGGTTACAAAACGTATATATGGAGAGAAAATTACAGAAATTACAGAAATTTATTTGGTGAATTGGTGCAGATGTTATAAAACGCTCTCTACAAAAGCCTTGCAGTTGTTCTAGACATAGTACCTATCGAAATAACAATTATAGTACGGGAACTTCAATATTGATTAAGAAAATGAGAAACTGTAATGATAGATGGGATGAAAATAAGCAAGACGATTAAACGATGGAAAGGAAAATTGACTAGATAGATGCTCAAATGTAGGGACATATGATGGAAAGTGGCAAACGAGGGAAGAGCATTATACCAATATATGCCTAATACAAATTTTGCATGTGTTAATCATTTTTGGTTTGTACCTAATAAATATATCCTCAAATTTGTTTCTGGTCATGGGAATTTTAATTCTAATTTAAAAGAATGAATTTTAGATAATGGTATATGCCCTTGTGAACGTAGACCTGGAACACCAGATCATATAGTAAATGACTGTATTCTAAATGGAGAGGAACGAGGGAAACTCATAAAATGGGTTAAATGACTTCAAACGAAAGGATGCATGGTTAGATACAAAAGGAAAATTCGATTTTCTCTCAAGATTTTTAACAAATAGGGACGATAAAGGATACATTAAAAGAAGCTGGAAACCAATAGTAGAAGCGGGGAAAGGAAAGAAGTAGAAGTAGAATAGTTCGGAAAGTAATTTTTGATATATGTTAGGAAAGAAGTAACACTTGTATTTGGCAATAAAACCATGGTATTAGGAGTAAGGTACAGAGACTGTACAGATAACTAAAATGAATTGAAAAAATACCATTTTTCCCTTTAACAATACATAATTCGAGATGTTCAATACACTCACTTCTGATTAAACGAAGTATTGTGTAAAATAATATTCATTTACAGCAGATTATAGGTCCAAACTATTTACTACTAGATGAAAAACTCTAATAAAAAATTATGTTTGTTGTGTTGAAACGGATTACTTTCAGAGGATATTATATAGTTTGAATAAAATATATTTCCTTCATGTATGCTGTCAAAAACCTTACTCCGATGTTTAATCTTGACCAAAAACGGATATAATTATTAGTTAAGCGTTGAAGATTAATCATCATAGGGAGTTCGTGCATAGAGTACACTGTATACGCTATCCACATGCAAGTTAGTTCTGCGCATGTTCAGAAGCTAGTTGTACACTAACGCTCCTAGCGTAGTGCAATACAAAACCTCTGTTTGCACATGATGTTAGTGTTACGTTAGTGAGAGAGGTAATGGAGGATTCTGATGTGGATTTGAGGTTATGTTAATAGCCGAGATGGTATACGAGAGATTTATTAGTTCCGTGTGCCGTGCTGATGTACTCACTGAACAGTTTACTTGTGTATGCTTGCATAGAAGTAGTTTTTTGGTATTTACAATATTTAGTATTCTTTCATCGTATCTCACGTGGTCAGCGTCATCAACGTAACATAAAGGAACGTTACGTAAAGGAAGTGTGTACGTTATGCAAAAACTTTCTATTATTCTAAATCAAATAAAATTTACTAAATTTTATCAACAGTACAACATGTGCACAAAGTTGTTGTTGTAGAGCTAATTATGTCTATCAACATTAGTAAGTCATGAAATGTAACGACAATAGACAAAATTACTTCACGATGTTACTGGAATAGTGTATTATTTAAGTAAACACGTGCTTAAGATAATAATTCTGGCTGAAACATTGTGTTGTAAAATATAGTAATTTGTCTATTAAAGCTCGTTAAATTTATTTTTTAGTCTCTTCCATTTCTTCCACTTGGCAGAATACCGTTCCTTTGTCATGCTTTTTCTGCGGTGTTTTCCACATTGGAAGAAACTTGCCAACTTAAATCAGTATTACCATATTTTGAACTTTGATCTTATGCTCTTATGCGCATGTGTTGCCGCGTAGGGGACTCGTAAACCCGACGGATCCTACACCGGGTACGCGAAAGCATTGATTGAAAGGCGGACGGATGCCTTCTTCCTAACATCGCAGAGACATTCCTCCTGGCAAGAACATTTCTACTTCTTCCACCCGCATGCCATTGACTCTGTGTGTCTCTACATGGCGCGTGCTCCGATGAAACCCTTCTTGCTCTCAGTGTTGGGTGCCCTTTCGCTCAACGTCTGGGTAGCGACTGGTACAGCGTTGCTGGGACTCGCCGCTTCTAGATGGTTCGCTGTGACAGAACCTCTGTGGTCTGCCATACTTCAGGTACAGTTCTCGTGATTTGATTTAATTTCATTGGATATCATTCATAGTAAAATTACTGTAGAGTGTCAGTTATCCGAAATTTCTACCGTTCAAAACAATCACAACCATGTCCTTGTCAAACTTACATGATTTGAAGACTTGGGTGTCATACAGGGAAAATCAGCTTTGACAGAGATGTGTATTATATGTCTTTGTGTTACAGAATTAATCTCGATAAATCTCGGAACATATGTTCGTACATCTATACTTATGTATATACATATATATTTTTATCATTCACTATATGGTACAATGCCAAACTACTTGTACAAAGTTGCTTTATGTACAAATGTGGTTGGCTGTAAGTGAATTTTAATTTTTCTGAACATTTCAATTATTTGAACCATCTCTGATAACAGTAGTTCGCATAATTGACACTCTTCTATATTGTCATATTTAATAGTCTACCTGATCCTGCTTTTGATACAGGTATAGTTTAATATAGAAAAATTGTACGTTTACAAACAGAAACGGGGAAGATATCTTAATTAATTCTGAAAAATTGCAGAAATTAATACAAAAACATTTCCAATTTTAGTCGTTTTTTTCGAAAAACTTATTTATTAGTGACTAATTTATTACGGCACAAAAGCAGTTTTTTCTCATCGTTTATGAATAAGTGAGTCCACGCGTAAGTCAGCCAATACAACGTTGTTAAAAACAGATTCTTGAGACTGTCCATAGGTCTTGAATTTATCATTTCAGATAGGAGACCGTATCATATGATTTAGGTAAAGAAATTGATTAAAAATGCTATCTGTTATATCCACCACTGACGCCTTGACACCGAATCAGATTTTATTGGCGAGCATAAGCTTCCGAGGACGGTTCAGAAGTGTCTGGTCTATCCGGGAATCGCGGAATCTGGATATAGAATACCGACGTTTATTTAATACTGTAGCCGGAACGTAGAGGTGGCAATACATACGTTTCTAATTAGCGTTTAAAAATGAAAATGTAAATGTTTTCTCTGTGAAATGGAAAATTCTCAGGTGGTGCGTACGTTCGTTACTGGTGCGTTTGGAGCGAATGCGAGTTCGCGCACCCGACACGTGGCTCTGGGCCTTGGGATATCGACCTCTTTTTTCGGAGTGGTTCTACTCCAATCATTCCAAGGCTGTTTCTTCAGCTTTCTCACCATCGCCAAGTATATGGATGAAATTGATACACTGCATGAGGTCAGTCTACGACTTTATTCTTGTTTTAATAAGCTTTTATGAATTTCAAAACGCGATCCGTTTACGATTTTTACGATTAACTTATTATTTGTTTTTGATACAGTATTATGTAAAGAAGGAAAGTCCTTAGAATGTGGCTCTTGAATGATAATCATGCATTATTTTATCTAATTCACAATGGTAAATAATCATTAACAATTACACAAAGTGTGTGAGGAATGTATTGTAATCGGTCGAGAAAAATTAGATCTCTTCGGATCAAAGTCTATTATCAAATTTTGGCGATGATGTATGTGTTTGTGTATGTTATGAATTTTCTTCCCCGAACCAAACTTGAGATTTGACTTTGAATTCGTTAGGAATAGAAGACAACTCATATCGACTTCATTTAATCACCGCGCTCCACTTCTGGTTTCTTAATATTAAAAATTTTGAAAATATGCATAAAAGCGTATTGGTCAGTTATTCTGCGTACAGATTGCTAAATCGCATTCCCGTACGTCGCACCGTTTTTCAGATGCAGCGAAAAGTTATTACGCGAAAAGAGTTATTACGCTTAGACTCGTTTTTTCAAATTTCAAACTTAAATTATTGCACTTACCGATCCTTAAGATGTCTGCATGGGACAATTAGACAAAATAAAACAATAATTTGTGTTTTTTTCATTACATATCATTTCTATTTATTTAATATTAATCCTTCTTCATAAAAAAGGATCTGTAACAGTCAACACGAGAAATTAACTTTTTGTGTTTGGATCTGAATATTGGAAGTCTCAATCGAAGTTTTATCTGTGTGAATCGTCAGTGATGTTTAACTTATTATAAGTTATTTTTACTTTGAATCATATCGAGTGACTTGGGACCCAAGTCAATGTCTCCAAAATTCCGCTGAGGATGCAATAATGCGTGAGTGAAATGAATCATGAATTACCAAAAACTCTGTGAATAATCTAAGTCGATGTCTTACCCATATATTTAAAAAGCTGACAAAAATGTTTTCTTTAGTAAATTTACTATTTTTTCATATATTTCTTTGTGTTAAAATATTCAGTAATCCACATTATTCACAGACCGAGATAACTGTTTTTACCTTTTTGTTTATTTCTAAATTTCTTCAAGGTCTGTTACAGAAAAACAAGTGGTACAAACATTTCCGTTGTTAAAAATTCTTTGAATTTTCTTTATTTATATGCTCCAGTCGTTACATATTCATCAAGCTGCTTAAGTGTAACTTGCTTTCAACTATCATATATTACAATAATAGAAAATAACTCCAAAGAGTCCTCACTCACAAACATTCCATTCTGTACTATAGTGATATAAATGTTTGCATCATAACATTGCTTACGAATGAAGTTATTTTAGATGTTAGCTTACGAAATAATAAGTTTTTTATTTCATGAGATGTTTCTGAATTATGTCAATACATTCACACAGATACTTGTTGTATATTACGTTATTTCATTCGTATTATGTTATTTGTGTTTACTAAACATTGACACATTTGTGAAACTAACGCCATATATCCATTAGTTACTTTTATCTATATACATTTGTCTAAATATTTCTTATTTAATAGCGTAGATGACGGATATCCCACTCGGTGTCTAATGATATTTTTTCACAAATATATTTTTACCCATGGTCAAGCAGAATTTAAAGGCAAATGTAATTCTTTGGCTTTTTTCACAGGCTGCAATTCACGCAACCACCGTGTGGATGACACCGGAACATTTTAAACTCGTAAACCTCGAGGTGAATGATCATATTGAAGGACGAGAAGCAGATTTAGCATCACTGTGGCGAAAGGCGTATCCCTCCGACTCGGCGTTAGAACTCATAAAGACGCTCAACTCCATTGTCAAACATTCCGGAGGCAGTGTACTGCTTGGTGATGATCACGCTCACTACACCCGTGGCTTCCACTACGTGCGCAATGGTTATTGGTCGTTTCATCGCGTTGGGGAATGCGTGATAACAGGCGTTCCATTGAGTTTCTTGACTCGACGACAGTTTCCTGTTGCACCTCTAATGGATAACTGGATGCAACGTGCAAATGAGCACGGAGTGTTGGAAAAGTTACAAGCAGAGACAACGGCTGGTTTGGCTGCCATAGGAGCTTACAAGTATACTGTCAAGGTTACTATATATTTTAACACTATATATTCCTGATTACACGACATTAAAAAATTTAAATAACCTAATAAAGTGTTTTTAGTTGGTGCAAAAGTATACGAAATTATGTCTCGAATTGACATTTTTATGGTTATTGTACTTATTTCAACTTGATTTACTGTATTACTCGTTCTAGTGACATATCCAACTCTAGTATCCACGTGGTAGGGAAATGCAAGTCTGGGGAACTAAAGAAGGTTTAGAAATGTTATATTGTCAATGCATAACACTAGAGTTCGAAATGTCACCGTATGAGAATATTTTTGTTAAATTCTACTCGATGAATATTTCCAAGAAAAGATAAAAAAACATTAGATACCAATTTTGGAATTTTTAAAATAAAATAATGAAATTACTTTATCTACCACCTTCAGATAAGATGATCTTCTGGTTGAATTTGCGAGGGGGCTCTCGCAACCGACTGTTCAGTCAACTTTCTACCGTCTTGAAATTATTTATTTATTTATTTCGTGTGTTACATGATATGATGAAGTGAAGGTTATTATACCTGCTTCTACACCAAACAGCATTATTTAGGCGAGGGTATTGAATAAATAAACTTTATTGTAAAAATCTGCGTATGACCACGTGGGGGGCAATAAACTAAGTTACCCTCCGGAAACAAGCAAGGGACCATCCTATCAATTCCGATCAAGGACCCACGGGCAGTGGCGGATTTAATATTTACAAAAGAAATTATTTAATAAATACGTACTGTTATCTATTAATTATTAAAAATAATTGTAGATATTAGTGCAGTAAAAATTCGAGGTTAATAAAACAAAAGTGTTAATGACATTCCTGCCCAAGGAAAATCCGCCTCCACCCGGAGCAAAAACCGGAGTAAAACCCGGGCCAGGATGGGGCTACAGAGATAATGTACCCACCGTGCCAAGGTGGCGTACAGTTAGAAATAAACTATTAAAAAACAAAAAGGAGCAAAACCAACATGCATGAAAAGGGAATTTAATCAATATCTAGAGTACAATAACAATGGCGTGATAAAGTATAAGAGATATTAACAACATCACTTATATCATCTGAAGTCATGTGAAAAACAATATTTATTAGGAAATTGAAACTCTCATTAACTTCTTTTACTAAACTACGTAAATTATTTCACATTATAGAAACGATAGCTCATTAAAAGACTTTTAACCGCGGTTTTAAAAAGATTCAATTTAATTGTATCTTTTAGATTTTTGGGAAGGGAAAATCTAAAAGATACACTTTATTGTACAAAATTATAACTGATTGATAAGGGTTTCTTTGGCAAACGATGAATATTAGCCTTATTACGAGTGTTGTGTTCGTGAACTAGACTATTTCTTCTAAAGGGGTGGGATTTTAATAGGTCTGTCTTAACCGACAGCCTTGGTCTAGTGGTAACGTCTTCGCTTCCACAATTCCGCTGAGCGGTAGAGCGTGGGTTCAACCCTTACTCGGTCTAACTAGGTGATGTTTACAGTTGGGGTTTTCCCCACCTACTCCAGAGATATGTCAGTTCGGTACCATACGCTCCCGGGCAACCCAACATCTCTCTTTCCCAATTCCCTTACCCACGTCCAACGGTTAGGTGGAAGAGCAGACCTCGCCAAAAGGCATTAAATAAATAAATAAAATAACAAACACACCTACCTCATA
>NNCF01128502.1:51766-64104 GCA_002313205.1 Laupala kohalensis | reverse complement strand
GCGAACGGGATGGCGCAGTCGGTAAGCGCATGAGCGCGTAGAGCTCAAGGTCCCGGGTTCGAATCCCGGTCCCGTCTACCATTTTCATTCGACGTAACATGATTAATCTGTTACCTGGCGGTGAGGTTCACCGCAATCTAGGACACATCATTTAGCAATAAATCAGGAATCATCATGGAAGAAGAACGTTATTGCGGAATCTGGCGGCAAAATGCATGAATAAAATGCCACAAGTATTACGTGCGAAGATTGTCGTGGCATCCGATTCAGTAAATATTTGATACAGAAAATAACTCGAGGTACGGACTGTGTATCTCACTTGACTGCTAATGTAATTTCTTGAAGGAATTGACTTAAGAATATACAAAGATGAACCGCACTTGATAACGCGCAGTATAAATACTCTCGCGAGTATTACATGTATTACTACCCGTGGATCACCCAAAGGAGAACACTGTCGTGTCGCACCTGGAGAGTGAATTGCATATACAGTCTCAAAACCAAGACTCGAGGCTCAGACTCAAGTCGTCAAGCGACGTCAAGAGTACGTGGCCAGTTTCCTCCACCCTGCTCTGGTACTGATTACTCATGAAAAAAAAATTAAACCAGTGTTCCCTCCTCCGCTGAACGAGTTATCTGACTACGGTTCGAGCGAGATCACCCTGTCCAGTAGCTACCTCTGATGCAACAACCCATGTAAGTGATTAAACACTGCTCTCACCAGATGTAATTGTACTAATTCTCTGACCCCATCTTTCACCCTTTCCTCAGACTACGGTTTGACCAACTCCATAGCTTTCCCTTCCCCGACTTCCTTGAAACCTGGAGAAGCAAACTCATCCTATTCGACCCACTATCTCCCTCTTCCACGTCCGCTCAAGGAACTCTTGTGTATCATCTCTCTAATGATAATCACAAGTTCCTCTTCGTAACAACACCAATGTAGATATCAACTGATCACTCGCGCCTTGTGCGGTGAAGTTGTATGTACCACAATTAGAAGAACGAGCTATACGACCCTTCCAAAACGCCAGACAATCGTACCCATATTTGACGGATGAAAGTGGCACATTTCCGGGGAGGTTAGTTGGAAACCGAACCACGTCGCAAAGATTTTGATTGTAGCACCATACAAAGGATAGGAATGACACGATCACACACCTTGCGCTATCTTTGTGATACTCCACTCTACAATAGTTCAAACCCCCAGCATAGCTCTCCTGACATCTCCAAAACTGTATATTTTTAAATCAATCTTATTAAATTTTGTTTTATTGTTTACCAGTATTTAACTAACTCTGACCGCTTTGCGCGGAATTGTGCTGTGACGAAACCTGTCTCACTTATTAATGCGAAGGGGTTGCATATTGAATGGTGTCGTGAGACACGAGAGAGGATGACAATCGTGCCTGAATGAGTGTATATCCCAACCTCAAGATAAAATTGTATACGGCATACGTTAATTGCAGTGAGGTTGTGTGCTTCTTACAACGTAAATGTTGCAATGGTACCACTATCCGTGGTAAAGATTAAAAAAATTGAGTTTAAGGGTGCAAGATGACATATGTCTCTATTTTTTTATGAAAAAAATAAACAAAAACTGGTGAAGCGATCCACTTTTACACTTGTGTGAGAATACGCCAAACAATTCTCTATCTTATTTACGAAAAACATTTTTTCTCGGCCACTCAGGGGAAAGGGGGGATTGCACTGGACACCCCCTTCTATAATTGTGAAGATACTAATTAAAAACATTCGTGTGATGAGTGAGAAAATAAGTAAGAGATTTCTGCCGAAAATTGATAGGATATTTTCAAATATAGGGAATACTCCACAGAGATAGTAACGAATAGGATATGTTGCTATTCTGCTTATAGGTATTATATTAGAACAGGTCGCATCTCGGTAAGATCACTTAAATGAAATCAATTAGATTTCATATTTAACAAATTTTGTTTGACTTAGATTTTCGAAAACTAAAAGAATAAGTAAAGGTCACGACGAAACTCCACGCAGTGATTAGTACAAAAAAATCAAAGCTGAATCAAAATAAAAAAGCAAGATCAAAGCCTCAAAAAATTAATAAGCTCAAGTATAAATGATGAAAAGTATTCAAAGAACTGATAATGAGAAACAACGGAATATGAGCGAAAGGGTTTTTGTGGTGGGATTGTAAGCTTCGTTACAGAGATGAAAGAAGAAGTAACATCGATACCAGATAATACAAAAATAACAGGATTGTGATTTTTTTCTTTGTTGTTAGAGTTGACGGGAAACAGAAAAGTAAACCAGTGCAAGGAAAAATATTATTTGTACTTTTGGCAAAACATCTCCTTTCTCTCTCAAATTGTACAAAGTTGTTTATGAATTCAATTATTAGAAGTATTATTATTTTGTTGTGCACTTACTTTTTATCTGTTCGAACAGGAAGTTGGGGCGGGCTTATACGCCAAGCCGGAAGTAAAATTTGGTCGTATTATTATTGTTAATAATAATAATAATATCAATGCATTCAACCCAACACAAATTTATATTATTTTATATACCCCTCTTTGCGACTTTTTATTATTGAAGTGGATAATCCGGTAAGACACGTTTATTTATTACTGTATTTTTTTACTGTATTGTCAGTACGAATTGGATCATTTATGTTTATTAAATAATAAAAATAGCATTTACTTTGGATAAGCTTCAGTAATTTTACTATGCAACGATGAAATATTTTATGAGGTGTGAGATATGAAATGTCCTTAAGGAGGAAGCTTAAGATGGATAGAATAAATAATGCGACTAGAAGAAATAATGTGACTAGAAGGGATTATGGATTCCTATGCACGTATGATGTACATTAAACATCCACACTACCAAGCCACCAATATTTATGCACGTTCTTACTACGTATCAATGATTGTTATAAGTCCTACAATTACTTGTATGATAATTATTTTAACAATATTGCTTTGTGTTACTTTACAATGCATAATAATAATTAATTCAACGGTTTGAACACAAAAGTTGGAAAAACTGTTATGTTAAAAATACGGTGCATGTGAAACTTGAAGTGGTGGCTGCAAAATACACATTGAAAAATTGCAAATGTTGCAGGATTGTTTTTTAAAAATTATATTTAATAATATTAATACAAATATCAATTAATTTTCACCTAAATTGAGACAAATTTTTATTATTGAATCTATTAATTTTTAATATAATGATTCGCAATATATGTTTAATAGTAGTATAAAAGAAATAAAAATATTGATCTTTCCCTAGTGTTCCTTGAAATAGGAAAGAAAAGTTTTGCACACATATCTATTAATCCTTATAATTTTCCTTCAGATTATTAAATAATTGAAGATTTCTTAGTAATTTTAGTAAATATTAATTTTATTTTGCTAAAATTAAATTAGCAAAATAAAATAGTAATTAAATTGATTTTATATATATTTTTTTGAGTTCTGGTCCACTGCTAATATATTAAATTTCCAAATTTAAGTGGTCATGTATATAATTATATTGTTTAATTTAATTTTTGTAAATTTAGAGTATTTTTAACTTAAGTGCTGTATGCCTAACATTATCTATATAAAAAAATACAAAGCAAAGGAAATTTGATATCAATTGATCACCATAAAGCAACAAATATCATCTCAAGTAACATGTAGATCATGACACAAAATTGTTTATGAACTATTCCAGTTAATAGCTAAATATACATTTTTGAACACCTTTGTATTTTCGATGGATATTATTTTCATAAAAATTATATTGTACTACTTTGAGTGCTCTGAGATAATCATATTTAATTTTCTTCATGAATTCTTCGCTTCACCTTCATTTTCCACCCTAATCTTCTTTCCTGCTACCCTATCTCATCTATTTCTTTTATCTTCTGGCATTTCACTCATTCTTTTACTTAAGAGCTTTTTCAGTGCATTCCTGGCTGGTCCAAGGTATTTTTGGAATGCGACATAAACATCACATTTCACAGCGTGCTCACACGTGTATCTTTCCCCTTTGAACTTGTTCATGTAAATATTTACTCTAAGTAACATTTTTCCTAATAATGATTTGCAGATGGTGGTTTGAATTTCAATATATATCTCAGTTCTTCCTTGCTAGACATTTTATTAGAGATTTTATTAGAGATTTTTTGCTGACTTCATTTACATTTCTCGCATACCTTATTCACCAATAATTCTGAGAAAATCAAAGTAAAAGCATGAATTAAAGAATAATGGTGTTAGAAATTAGACGTGTCCCAGTGGTAAACTACGTCCAACACTCCAGAGATAAAAGGATCAAATACTTTTAGGAGGAATTCTGCCGTAATGTTAGGTTTCACCGGACGACTACTCTAAATATAGATTTCCATTTGTTAGTTATCCAGATGAATAACAGTTACTCACCAATACAAGCGTGAACATTACATTTATTATTTTTTCTCACTATAAACTTTCATAATTTGTAATGAGGAAGAACACACATGAATTCTAGCTGCTAGTATTGTTATTGAAATATTACAAGGATTATTGGAATTATGCAATGAAACGTCTTGAGACGCTGGTATTCATGTATCGGTAGACATCATTTTGCACATTTTGACGAAGAAATCATAGTTTACAATGAACAGAAAAAGTTCGAAGAGGCGTCCTTCATAAAGAACCTGCAGTGAGTTGAATCCTCGACGTACAACGTGGCACCATCTTCGTTGCCCGTTACATAGGTGATACAATACCAGTATACTTTATTTAATTTTACTGAGACCTACGTTAATATTGTAACTATAACTCGCCTAACTGTTAACTTTGTAACTAAATATTCAATGTATATGTGGGGTTTTAATTTTAAAATTAATTTCTCGAACTACTCCCATTGTTTTCTATTCAAGAGTGATGTTCTTCAACGTGCATGGGTCAGTCCTACGGACGCCTGAGCGTCCTGTTCTTACTAGTCTTACCGTGTAAATAAATTACATCATGCATGTAACAGAATGGCAATGGAAAATTTCAGTTCTATAGGCATATCCTAGTTTGACAAAATCAGTACAGTCCATAAAGTTTCACAGAAACTATCATATAATTAAAGAATCCTAAAATTTGTGATTTGAAAAAAGTGTTGAATTATATTTCTAGATCTAAGCAAAATTTACAGTAAATTATACTCAAAAAAAGTTGAGATTCTTATTTATAGTTGAAATAGTATAATTTTACAATGTTAAGTGCAATTAAGAATACATTCAAGGGGTTCATTTTTGAATTAAAACCAACAAATCC
Source organism: Laupala kohalensis (assembly GCA_002313205.1). NCBI lineage: Eukaryota > Metazoa > Arthropoda > Insecta > Orthoptera > Trigonidiidae > Laupala > Laupala kohalensis. The sequence continues at coordinate 58,828 of NNCF01128502.1, read as the reverse complement.
CTGTGCCTTGACTTCTTTTTACAAAACAATAATACATCTTGAATTGCTTCACATTTTATGCTACCTCTCCTCCCTAACAACGTTTGTAGAATTCTTTTATAATTGGATCAGAATGAAGTAGACCGACGAAGAAGTAATTCGGTTTTTAATGTTTTCTTTCTTTACGGCCGTATTAAAAAACGTGATGAGACGCAGCAATAAAGAAGATTATCACGAAGCTTTTCTGAATAATATCAGGCCAAAATGAATTTCTTTCATTCTGTACTGTACTGGTAAATTGATATAAATTTTGCTTCAATAATCAAATTTCAAATTCATCGTTTAGAGCTACGTAAAAGAAACTGTTAAAATATTTTTGTAGAAATTATCACTCAAGAATAATGAAGATATAGTTCTTCGGACAACCCATATTTTTCGACATTCCTTTGTGGAATTTATAAATTCTGAACAAAATGATCTGTTATTGCATTTTTTTACTCGTATCTTGCAGTTAAACTTATGTTTTAAAAATCAAATCCTTCAATAAATATCAAAATTATATCTTAAGAATGCAACAGTTGAAAAAAGAAACCTGTTATTTTTGTAAAAACTATCTCAAAANAATTGAGAGCGAGTGTCGCTTTGTCCACCGCTTAAGTAAGATCGCGGGGTGTTAAGGGGGTAAAAGAATCCTTGAGCCAACACCCTATGAAGGTGGGGACAGCACGTGTCCGTAAGGGTCCTGCGTAGTGTTAAGATGGGGGGGGTTTCTGGAGAGATGGCAAATGTGCACACGGTCCCTCTAATAACTTTGGAAGGAGAAGGGCGTTGTTCATAAGTTAATATATGCTTTTTAAGAAAGTGGGAGGATCGGCATAGTGGGGGGGTTGCTTGAGACGCCAGCCACGTGCCGACACGAGTTTCTGTGTCACTTTCCGGGGAATTACGCATCTATCCCACATACAACAACAGGAAGTGGTCTATCTTTCGCGGATGGGTACCGTGGTTGAGAGAGAGGCTCTGTTGGGAGATTCTAACCCAAATGCTACTAATTGGCTAGATATTAAATAAATGATAGGCAGACTCCCACACGTGGCGAGAGGCCCTTCGAGGGAGGCAGACTCCCACACGTGGCGAGAGGCCTTTTGTGGGAGGCGCCATGTCGCTTTGTGACAACAGTTGAAATGCAACAGTTGAAAAAAGAAACCTGTTATTTTTGTAAAAACTATCTCAAAATTAATTCTTATTTGATTAATTATGTGAAAGTGCGCTTATTCTGTAAAACAAATCCCTTCTGAACTACTGAACGTGTCTTGATGAAATTCTCAAAACTCAGAGAGGTACACACAATATTCTATATAGCCATAAATATTCCATGTGAAGGATTTTTATATCATTTTATGGAATTTACGGCCAATTTATTATCTAGTAGAATTAAATACATTTCTACATCATGTAAGGAAGACGAAAGTGGATGGTTCCTCAAACCTTACACTTGATAGGTGGTGCAGTGGGTGAAGTGTTCGAAGAAAAATTGACGTGTGTATCTGTGTCAAGAATAGTTTATGGTATATCACCATATTTACGATGATCTAGTTCTGCTAATATGATATGCATACGATCAAGTTACTTCATGCTCTAAAAATAGTTTGAGATTACATCGCAAACGCGATATTAATGAATAAATTAAACGCGAAAACTTATATCACACAGTTATCAGCAACTTTAGGATTCATGTATATTCCCTATTAGGTTAACGCAAGAACTTCATTTTACACTAACTGTCTCATACTCCTATTCATGAATATTAGACGTCCGTTATTAATATTCCAGAGATGGTGTTAGTTTCTCCAAAGTTGTAACAGAGCATATTCTCTTCCTCCACTGATGTTGGTCTAACCTCGTCTCAGATTTTACCGACAACTCTACTTCTTATGTATTCACCTCGACTTGCTTGTCCGACTTCGAATTACTCGAAGATATAGATTGAAGAAAATACTGGTTTACAAAAAAATGAAAGTTAAAATCAATTCATATTTTCGTGTCATAAGTTGTTATGGATCCAATAAAATACTCCTTTGTTTAATGATCTTTTGAACAAAAGGGAAGAAAATAGCATTACAATAGTATGTATTTTTCATACAAAAAAACAACAACAATTAAAATAGTAAATTTCTTGCAGTATGTTAAACCTGCGCATAGTTAAATAAATTATCTATAACTACATACGTATTCACACAAAATAACTATTTGGATTGACTTTTGTAAAACTATTCGGCAATTTCTCATATACATTTTCGTTGGTAAAACCTATTTATACGAATCCCCATGCAGTAGAACCACTTATATACTCTAAAACATGTAATAATATAAGTTTGCGTCAAAATTTCTTAAAATTTGAATACATGATTTGGTATATAGTGTAGTTTACAGTGAATGAAAAACTACACTATAAACTCCAAACTTCAAACTATTTATCGAAAATGTCGAGTTAAAGGAAACATTTCAGTGTAGAAACCAGAAATTTTTTCGAAAAATATGCCTAATCTACTCGTATAAATATAATACAACAGTAAATTATTTTCTTTTCTGTTCGTAAATTTCGTCTGCATTTCTGTACTTACACTCCCCAACCAAGAAAAAAACTCACAAATTATCTTCTAAAGTGGCAAACGTTTATTAATATGCTGTTTGCAGAAATAAGATACCATAAGAGACCTATGAATCAATTCTTTAAAATGGCATTTTGTCATGATTTATTTTATGGAGTTTTTCCTTTTTTGTTTTTTTGTTTTGTGGAATTGACTGAAAATTGCATGCGTAAACCAGACGAGAACTTGAAATTCCTAGGTAATCTTTTCTAATCTAGCTTCTTAGGGGTGAACTGGGTGTACGCGAGAGCTTTTATATAATAACCATATATAATATACATACATAAAATATTCCAACCCCAATTTCACCCCCTTAGGGATGGATTTTCGTAAAATAGTTTCTTAGCGGATGTCTACTCCCTAAAAGGAACCTATTTGCCAAATTTTAAGTTTGTAGGTTTTGTAGTAGTTTATATATATATGCTCCAGTTAGTGAATTAATTTTAGAGAGGAAAAATTATAAAATTTTATAGCTTTTGTTGAGAAACGTTGAATGATCGAATAACACGTGCCCTGTGGCTAGAGAGTTGTTGAAAAGCTACGTCCACTCCGCAGTTGTGGAAGCCAACTTTTGATCCCAAGGGTGTGGTCTTCCTTGAGTATCTTTCGAATCATTCTGAGACTGTTCCAATCCAATACAAGTTCGTCGTTCCCATGAGAATTCGTTGCCATTCTCGATCAGAAAACATTTTCAGATTCTACAATTCTGTTCAACTTTATTTTGTACTTTTCAGACTGTCAGTTTAAAAATAACAGTTTTCCACGTTTTATTTTAACGAACTTGAATTTCAAACTGTCCAAATAGTTAAATATGCGATGGCAGGAGATGATGATGATAACGAGATTTTACGATACTCGACAATGGTTTTCGTGTCATTGGGGACATCAGATCATGGAAGATACTGAACTCTGACACACCACAATGGAAGGAATTCCTTATGAATTTCCCACAGGGAAAATGACTGTAAATTGTCTGAGAGGTCAAATACATCTTTACTGAAAGGGTACCTCAGTGAAAGCTAACTAGCCAATGTTCTAGACCATCAATTAACAACAATTCACAGATACTTTACATTTAAATATGGAGCACTTTGTTTATTATTGAATAGGGTTCTTTCTGCGCTTAATAAGTATTAAAAATAATATTTGGACAATAGCCATACCATTAGGAGAATAAAATATTACTATATTTTGAAATAACACACAATGTTGAAAGTATTTTATTTTTATTACACATTTCTTTTATTACTGAGTCATAAGAAATGATCTATTAAAGATTAGTTAATACTATTTTTCAATTTGTGATTGTGATATAGTACATTTACATACCTAGTATTTAGTTCTTCAAGTTCAATGAATTGCCTGTGTTTTAATTCTTTTGATCGAAGGAAATTCACTAATTTCACAATTACGTTTGTCACATGATTGATTTAAAAAAATATTTTTGCCTAATGCATGTAGATGAATAATGCAGTGAATGGATAAAATTTTATGATTTGGATCAATTTCAGAAATTTTGTCTTCAATTAGTCTTAAGAGACCAGTATATTTTTCCAATCATATTTGGTGATCCATCTGTTGTTACATTCACCAATTTTTTCCTGTCAATATTGTATTGAAAAAAACCTCTTTCAACTTCTTCCTTTGTTCTGTTTTTCATAGGAATAATTGACAAAAGTTCTTCCGAAATTTGGAAATCTTCAGTGATAGCTCTGATAATAATTAGTAACTGAATAGTATCTTTTGGATCGTAACTTTCGTCAAGAGCTCTTGTATAAAAATGAGCCGATTATAAATTATTCAGTAACTGACCATTTAAATTAGCATACATATCTTCTATTTTTCGGGCAATAGTTTGACGAGACTATAAGTCTGTATTTTAATTTTATGTTAAGCTTCAGGACACATTACTTCACAAACATCCAAAATACACTTTTTTTCTACAAATTTTCATTCAGCAAACGTTTTTCCATATTGAGTAATCCGTTTTGCTACTACAAAATTTGCTTCAGTAGCAAGTTCTTGCAATCGATTTTGATGTAAATATATTTTGCTACCCGGTCAATTGTACTACGATTTCCAATAATCAAAGATGCTTCCGCTTCTGGGTAGCTGAGACATTAACTTTCATTGTTGTACAATGGTTATATATCATAGTTTATGTATAACAATTTAAAAGTACAGCTTATTTCATTTTCACAGTGCGTCGTGTGAGAATATTAAAAATTTAATCGTGAACGGCATAAACTCATTACGCGGGCCGGATCCGGTCCGCAGACCATACGTTTGCCATACCTGACCGAGGCACTGCGTACGATGCTTGAGTTTCTACTTTGCCGGTAACATACGTACTATTTGAATCATATTTAAATATTTTTAAAAAATATGAAAAACATAAACGAATATCTATTCTTTGAATGATAAAATGTTTTTAAAAATATGAATTCAAACTCGTTCTGTAACTCTTTCCCAGCTTCCATCACGGTCATATGGTCCATGACCTTTTCTCTTTCCCTCACCTGCCCAACCAACATGGCTGCAAAGCCATCTATTTATCGCGTTCCCGATTCCTGATCGATCGTGACGTCAGTGGTAGTGGCAACGTAGGCGGAGCGGTCAACAACGACAATTCATCACCGCTGGCCCCATTCCAAACAGCTTGCTCCTTTCAAGGGAACTCCGATACCTCGGATTCTCCGTGGTTCTGTCCTCAATTCAGTGTGCTCCATTGTCATGATGTGCATTCACAAGAGAATATTTCAAGTTTCATCATTCGTACAAGTGCACCCTTAAAATAAGACCGTTATTAAACTATGCAGATTAATAACTACGAACGAAAATATCACCAGGTAACGAATTGATTTCAACTGAATAGAACTTTAGTGAACTTCCTGCTGTCAGGCAGTAAACAAGTGATCTAAACCGATCTCTTTCAGTTACTCTTTACAATTGAGCTGCTTCTCTGAACCAACTTATTTCTTCACCTCATTTCTTGACACCCACCGCCAATCACACGACTTGTAATGAAGTATTGGTTTTCCTCGCTTTTCTAAGTAATTTCACTGACAAGGTATAGTGCACAAGCAAACAAACAAAAGGTCTTTCTTTTATTGTATAAAGGAGGGACGCCACAACTCCACCGAGGAACAGCAAGCCCTAGTGTGATTTATGTGGTCAGAGCAAGTCGACCCGACCGACATCCACAGTTAGTTGATCAATTTCAAAGGGGTTTTATTCCAACAAAATACTTATATAAGACCTTACTATACCATAGCATTCACTCTTAATGTAGTGGGACAGAAAAGAAATATTTAGGGATTACGTAAGCTATTTTTCAACTGAAGGGCGGATAATATAGGTAGAGGCAAAGAAAACGAATAAATACATTAAATAAATATTATAATTTTGTATGGTTATCTATTCAAAGTAAATTAAACCATGAAATATTAATTTGAAAGGAAACTCTTACTACTATAGTAATTTTAGCATATTTACATAATGTGCTAACTTAATAAATAATGTAAGAGAGTTGTTCATGAAAAATATTAATTTAAAATATTAGAAAAGGCAAAGAACAAATTCTACAAAAATTCATGATTTTTTCCACTAGTTCATTTAGTACAGTTTGACATAAAATTCACACCATAAAATACAATGTTTTCCAAGTTATATTCCGTGTATTCCTTAATATGCATGAAAACGTGTCGCTTCGCTGGAAATAAAAACCAATAGTGCATGATAAGTTATTTAATTATTCACTCATATGCACAAATGTTACGAAGAGGAATTGTTTCATGACATTTCCATTTGTACAGCAGTTCATTACGATACTATGCAGAATTAATTCCAATATCAATATTAGTTGTTTCGGAAAATGAATTCAATTTGTAGCTCGTAATTTTTGTTCCGAACATGGGAAAAATGAATGATTATTAAATGTGTTTTTCCCCACGATTAAATGGAAAATGGGTTATTTCATTTGTAACACATGCATATAATTGAAATGAAAAAAATAATCAGATCGATTTTTACATGTATTAATAATGAAAGGTTTGAAAATTAATTTTATATAATTAAAGAATCACGTTTGTTTGTTTTTTCATCATCGAACTTACAAGTTTCATTTTCTAATCCAATATTAATTAAACAATCAAAATTAAATTTAAATTTATTGTCAAAAAACAGTACAAACTGCGTATGACCACGAGGAGGAAAAAAAACTAATTTACTCTCCGGAAGCAAGCAAGGGACCATCCCATAAATTCCGATCAAGGGCCCTAAGGCAGAGGCGGATTCAACAATTTCAGCAAAAGTTCCTAGATAAGATAAAAAGTTGGCTGCGAGTTATAATACTAATAGAATGTCAATATGTTTATAATTTTAAGCAAAAAAAAATTACATGTACAAGTTATTATCGAACTATAGATTATTC
>NNCF01128502.1:7271-51559 GCA_002313205.1 Laupala kohalensis | reverse complement strand
CAACACAATCATGCAAGAAAATAGTTTTTGAAATTGTTATAAGTTGTTTAAAAAGTACTACAGCAATGGCGTGATAAAGTACAAGTCGAATTTAACTTTTATTAAAATCAATAAATTATTTTACATTGTAGAAGCACTGGTGCAGGAGGTAGTTTCCAACCGCTGATTTGAACAGATTCAATTTCATAATGTCTTTTATATTCTTGGGCAGGGAATTATATAGAACGATTCCCGAATGATAAGGTCCTTTTTGGCAAAGAGTGGTTGACACTCTAGGGCGATGAATATTACTACTATTGCGTGTATAGTGTTCGTGAACGAGACTGTTTCGTATAAAGAAAGGGTGGCACTTCAGTAATTCGGTCTTAACAAACACGACTGTTTCATAAATATAAATGCAGGGAAGTGTTAAGATATTTAATTCCTTGAATAAAGGTTTACAAGAGTTTCGGGGGTGAGATTTACAAATTATCCGAACTATACTCATCTGAATTCTGAAAGTTTGAATACTCTGACCCGAATTGCCCAAAACGCAACGGGAAATACGTGGACTATCNTAATGCCGTAACGTAAATGGGAGTAAACGTTTGCAAAATATACGCAACGGGAAATACGTGGACTAACTGCGTTAACTAAGATTCGGAATGCGTAACACAATTTGCTTAATTGGGAATTAAGATTGTCAATGTGACAATTCCATTTGAGGTTGTCTTGACTATGAAGACCTAAGAATTTTGTATTCGTAACAGTTTTAAATTGTGTTCCGTTTAAGGAAAGAGAAACCTAGGGTAAAGATTTTGTGATACTATTGTGAAATGACATAGACACTGATTTGTCAGTGTTTACAATGAGACGATTTGCATGGAACCAAGTCGAAAGGTTAGACAAAACTTTTTGAGCATTGGCGTGTTTACATAGTAAATTAGTGTCATCAGCAAAAAGAACCATTTTGCAATCTGATGTGGATGATGACATGTCGTTCACATACAATAAAAAGAGTATAGGGCCGATAATTGATCCTTGGTGTACTCCACAAGTAAGTGGCTTTGTTTCTGAAAGACAACGCTCAAGTATTTTATTTTTAGTTTAGGATATTTCTACCTGTTGATATATATCTTTTAAATAAGAAGTTAGCCATTGATGTGGAAGTCCACGAATGCCTAAAGAATGCAATTTGGTAAGGAGAATTCCGTGATCGATGACATCGAATGCTTTGGATAAGTCAAGAAAAACACCCTGAGGATTTTCTCCACTGTCTAGAGATGTGGTAACATCGTTTAAGAAGGAAAATATGGCGCTTGTAGTGGAAAAGGATTTCCTAAAACCGTGTTGATCGTCAGAGAGAATGTTATATTTTGATAAAAAATCTAGAAGACGCTTATAGAACAATTTTTCTAGGATTTTTGAGAAAGTGGGTAGTAGAGATATTGGTCGGTAATTTCCAATATTAAGTTTGTTTCCTTTCTTGTGTAAAGGTTTCACTTTAGCTCTCTTAAATATATTGGGAAACACCCCTTCCGATAAAGAACTATTAAAAATATTTACGAGTGGATTTAATATAGCGTGGGACGAAGATTTAACAATAAACTCAGGTATATCATCTATGCCTCGTGAAAATTTGTTTTTTAAGGAGCTGATGATTCCCATGACTTCACTGGCGTTAGTTTCGGAAGTGAACATAGAATTGGGTATGTGGGTGGTAATAATTGGAGGACATTGATTTGGATATATTGAGTTCGTTATTTTACCAACTTCTGAGAAGTAAGAATGAAACAAACTTGCGATGTCCTGAGGATTTGATACGATTTTTCCATCGTTTAGTAGAGAAACATTTTCTTCGCGATTTTCAGAAGTTGACGTGTAATTGTTAACAATATTCCACATGGCTTTCATCCGGTTGTTCGATTTTAGTATATGCCTGTCGTTTTCCATAACTTTAGCTGCATAGACTACTTTTCGGAGAATAGTCTTATATTTACGAAAATAATTATGGAATTCGGGTGGTTGGTTATAGCGTTTTGAAAGATAATATAAACGGCGTTTGTTTTTTGAAGAAATTCTTATCCCTTGGGTGATCCATCTATTGTATTTCTTTGTGTTTAGTTAGCAAATGCATCATAAAGTATATCATAAGAATTTTAACAATAACACTTTTTGCAGTAAAGGTAAAACGTGATTTGAATGATTTAGGTTGCATTACAGAAAATCAGATATTCAAAGTTTGGTATTTAAAAATTAAATAACAGTTGTTCATTCTGCGTAAAAGAGGAGAATTGAATATGTATCCTATTACTTTGTAAGATTTTGTCTACCGAACATGATCGAAACATATGGCTTTCAGAAGGGATCTTTCGCGAAATATTTGATGTTGCAAATACGGCAATAGAAATAGTGAATGGTAGTGAATCAACTTCGTGGAATCCTTGAGCAGATGCTTGAGCATTGTCAGAGGAAAATAGGAAATGCTCGTTTATTATAAAAGTGTTCTAGAAATGTTACAAGCATACAATCTGTGGTTACAAGAATGCGATTCTACCACCATCTATTGCACCGATGTTTTAGAATACGTGAGAGACGAAGAAGTAAGAAAGATCAGAAAAAAACATGTATTTTAGTCGCTCATCCTGAGCATTGGTTTTCCGTGATCCCCAACATTTCTTAATAAATATTCTAGTTGTTATTTAACCTATGCATAACGCTCATATTTATATAATATTGTGACCATAATTTTTTACAAATAAAATAGTGAAAATCAGTTTATGACCAGTCGGAGGAATTGTCATCCGCGTGGTAATCCCATGAAAGATTCATCCAAACTAAGATTGGAATAGTGTAAGTTGATTTAACATTTTCTCCCTAAGACTAACCATGACATACATTCTCTCTATAATATATATTCTTTGATAGTCACGCAAAACATTCATTGATGTCAGAAAAATTCAATGGTATCTCCCAAAGAGTTTGAAGATAGAATTAGTTTCAGAAGAAGTCAAGGTTCGAGTGAAGTTGAGGCAAACTTTTCCTGATAGTTGGAAATTGCAAGTAGAGAATGGTGTCGGGGTACGCACATCCCAAGACTACTGACACCCGATCCAGCGAACGTTGAGCGAGGAATGTCAGGAACAGTCATCCTTCGAAACAACACCGTTATTTCGAAACAACTCCTCTACAGAAATCCTCATAAACTTACTTGATTATCGCTGTCGATATAATATTATAGTTGCTCTTCAATGATATTGGATTGGAAAAATGACTTTAAAAAATAGTGTGGTTCGGATACTTTTTCTTTTCTTCACAACATTTCGACAATAAAATATGTTTCTACCTTATGATGAATCATTAGTCAATAACAAAGATGCTTTTAAGACCTATTTCAGAATGCTAATGAGATTAGTCGGTAGCTGACTTGTAATTCAGTACCAGTGAGGGACGATGCAACCCTTCTTCCCCATCAAGTAGGCATGACCATGTTCATGGCAAACGTTGGGGTTTTATTGGTGCAAAGAAACTTACTACCTTTCGAATGATCCCGGGGGTGTGGGGGGGGGGGAAGGATAGTAAACTAAGTTACTGTCCGGAAACTAGTAAGGAGCCATCCTACCAATTCCGATCAAGGGTCCAAGGGCAGTAGAAGATATAATATTTATAAAAGAAGTTATTTGACAAAAACGCGCTTTTATCAATGTATTATTTTCCAAGGTAAATCGGAAATATGTATAGTAGTACAATCTAGATAGTAATAATAACACAGGAATAAGTACTATAATAATTAGCCTATGTAGATTTTACTGCTGTCTAGATTTTAATACTTTTAATATACGCCTATATTCAAAGAAAAACCGGGGGAAAAACTGAGTGTACAAAAATAATGTAAATAAAAGTGCCACGGTTGCACACAGCTATACANACACAGCTAGAAATAAACTATTATAAATAAAAAGGAACAAAAACAGCATGCATGAACAATTTTAACAACTATTTTCGTAATTTTTATTTTTAATAAAAAATTTAACCAAATAAGCTTTATATACTCGTACTTTCCATGATCTCCATCCTCGAAGATCAAAATCAACTCGTGAAGAAACAAGCTTTCTGCTGGTTCTCGTTTCGTCAATCTTCTTGTTCTTCGTCGTTCTGGGTCATGCCTCTCGCCCACGTCTTTAAAGAACTTGTACTTGTGAATTTTTTGTTCATTATCAGCTTTATGACTTCATGTGTGAATCTGAAATACATTCTCAACTACTGCTGACTACATATAAAGATTATGGAACGTTACGAAAGGTGAGAACTAACCATTTACCTGCTTCTGAAATTCTCTATGCATCTTCTGAGAAGATTATTTCGCTTCAGTATCGAGAATAGAACAGTGTAGTTATTCTATTATTAAACCCTTTGGGATGAATATCCCGCAAAGCTCTGGTAGCGGGAATGAACTCGTTGCTAATGAAATTGTCTAACTTTTGGAGTACAACATGGAATACCATGATTTAACAGAAGAAAAAAACCCAGACGAAATGTTTGCTACAATCATGTTTTGAGGGGTGACTACCGCGCTCCTCGCGGCCAAAGATAATTCGGAGTCGGTCAAAGAGGGCACAGAAAGTTACCCTTCACAAGCCGTTTGACTTGTAGTTCTACCGTTGTAGAGGTTGTTTGGACAAGGTGAATAAACTGTCACCAATATGTTTTACATAAGTTGACTTCATGTATATAGTAAATTTTAAAGAAATTTGAGATTGGATTTGTTTGGAAGTGATATAACAGCTTCCCTGATGAAGATGCTGATCGGCGTCGAAACGTTACAATAAACAGTAAATTTAAGGTTAATGTTAATAAAGCGATGTTTAGTGAATTGTCCATAAATTATAACCGCATAACCTTACTATATAATTACTAAGAAGGCGGTCAACAATTAGATAATTTTAATAACAAATTTGTTGGTATTTATAACACGTAGATATTGATATTATAACACATAGCCATTTATTCATACCTAAGGACTGTACTAAAAGTTTCAATCCGCCTCTGCCTCAGGGTCCGTGATCAGAATTGACGGGGTTGTTCCTTTGCTTGCTTACCAAGAGTAAATTAGTTTATTGTCCTCCACATTGTCACACAGTTTGTAACGGCTTTTTGACTCTACATTTATTATTAGTATTATTATTACAATGAAATATAGGAGTCATATTGACTTTAATTTTTCACAGAGTTTTGCTTGCTGGCGAAGGAGAAATCAAAACTTATTCTATGGAAGACTTATCACCCAAAGTTTAAAACTCGTTATCATTAGTGTACGCTTCACTTCCCCCCAACGCTCTCTCTTCGCACAGAAGTTACACAGAATATCCTGCGTGAGTCGTCTAACTTCTCCTCCCTCTTCTTCCACTTCCGTTCAATGAACTGTGTACAGCGCGTAGGATGCTGTTCAATTGCTATTTCCACAATAGCTGATTACCCGGCGTAGCCTGGATTTTTCTTAGACCAATTTTCTTTTACTCAGGGAAAAATATCTCTATTAAACGCACAAAACAAATAATCCATTAAATATGATTACGATTGTTTTTTCCTTCTTAAATTGAACTATTTTAACACTTTTAGTTTTGATAATATTTTATCGTTAATTTAGGTTAACTTTTGCAGATTGACACGTGCTGTCGCGGAATTTTTTGTAGAACTCTTTGAGGCAAACAATATTCTCGTTCATAGTTGTCACCTACCTATAACCGTTTCGGCAGCGTAAACGAATATAACTCTCGATTTTATCGATTTTATTTGTCAAAAACCATTTCTATTTTTCTTATTACAAATTTAAAAAAATTAGGCTATGTTCATCCTGGATATCTGAACTATCTCCATGCCAAATTTCAACACGATCAGTTCTGTGGTTTAGTCGTGATCTGGTAGCAAACAGACACCCTTTCACGTTACGCATTTATATATTAGTATGGATTACGCAAAAGGAGTCAGCGTAGCTCTGTGAGTAGAGCGGTCAGGGTTCAAATCTCTGTGCGGTCATTATACATTAACGCGTATTTGAATCTCCGAACTAATTCTCTGTTTCCTAGAATATGAGACCCAGGTTTATCTTGGGATGCAAATGGCCGAAGCGTAATGCTGGTCACATTAATTTCTCCTCGTGCCTAATTTTCTCCGAGACTGCTCATCATTGTCAGTTGAAACCTGTAGCAGGAACACAGCATATTATTCATGAATAATATGTCCAATACTATTGTTATGTATTGTGCACACTTATTTCTTAAGTATACACGAAGAGAGATTCGTTACGGAAAATGTTATCTAGCAGAAAAGGTAATTTTTCAATTTATACTATAGCTTGAAATACCATGTACGACGTGTTAAAACTACAATTCTCATACACCTGCCGTATGACATTTCTCTTTTAGTTTTCTATTGTGTTTTACATCTCTAAGTAAATTAACATAGATCATCGACTCCCCTCTGATGCAGCTTTATGCGTTCGACAAGTGCTAGTCCAGTATACCTTTATTTGCAAATGTCGGTTCCATGTTGCTCTATCCATCCGAAACCATACTTTTTGTTATACCATGAAGTTTTTTCAATGATCAGGATGTTGCCTGAACACTACACCTATACTGGACGACTGTAATTTGTTCAAGGTTTTATCCCCAGGAAAGAGGATTCCTCTGTATCTTGTGAATATATTGAAGTACGATTTTTGCAGAAGTTTCTTTTTCCTTTTTCATTGTTTTTTTAATTCCGAGGTTCAATTCTGCGCTATATTTTTTGATGGTACATATTAGAAACATATCCTATAATGGACTTTTTGTCGTGATATTTCGAATACAAAATGCTTACGTGAAATTTTGATGGGTTTTAAAAATGAAATTAATTGACCATTACTTAAAGAGTAGATACAATTAATAGTTATAAAATATTATAAAGCTTTAATTTCTATTTTATGTACTATAATACATGACCATTGCAGTAGTGTTTAGTGATAGTTCGTAGTTGACTGTTGTGGTAACATGTTTTAACCATTAAGACCACATTAAGACCATCAACGATGCTATAGCTTTCTCTTTAGAAGTATAATTTTACAATTGAGGTTTATTTTTATTGGATATTTTAGCACCAAAGCTGGACATCATAACAAAGTTAGATATTGATTTTTCTAATGTATTTATAAATTCATTTCTTAGTATTTGCAACATAACTGCAAAGTTAACTGCACAAATAAAATGTTCACAGTTTCTTTAAGGTAAGATATGTTGAAGAGCAGATTTGTTATGAACATGATTTTGAACGATGTCGACGTCCTCAAGATCTACCAATAGAGTCTGTTTTGGAACACACCTCCACGCGAGTTCAATGGAGCGTTTTGAGAAGAAATGGAATGAGGATGTTTGCGAGGACCGAAGGACGCGGGCTACAAGGACAGAGACTGGCAGAGGAATGTAGCGAGAACAAAACTGTTCATGAGGAAAAGGAGGAAATAATATTTGTTTCCAAAGAATTAAGATGTAATTATACAATAGATCTTCATTTATCAGGATCAATTGGAACCGGAACCGGTCAGAATAACCAAATAACCGGATTATCCTATTTCTTCCAAAAGAAAGATTAATTTTGAGACAAAATGACTAAAAAATATGATATTTTTGCAGAAAATACATAAGCTGTCACATAATATAAGTTAAAAACAGTTTAATTATATACGTTAATAGTAATTAAAAGTACACAATTTTTTCTCCCTTCGATCATCCAGATAATTGGCAATCCGGGTGATTGAATGTTGAATAATTGGATTTCTACTGTTGTAGAAAAAGAGAGAGAGAGAGAGAGAGAGAGAGAAAGGATGATTAAGAGGTGGGATCGAGAAAGCAAGTATGATGGAAAATAGGGATAAATTGGTATTTTAAAAAATGAAGTCCGGAAATTTCGAAAACATTAGTTACTTTTTATGGGGAGTATAAACATATATACAGTAAAGAATAAAATGAGGAAATAAAACACAACCCAAAAGGGTGGTATTCATGTTGATGAAAGGCTGTTAGTATCGAAGGTGTGGAATAGCAAGAGAATGGATGAAATTGGTCGTATCGAGGACGAGCACTGTGATGAAGAGTAGATGTGGAAAGGAACGCAATGACAGTGACATGTCCGAAGACAAATGTGAGCGTGCAAGCCCAATACGTCCACTAGGAGCGCCGTCGGTTGTTACTACGACGCACTGGAAACGGAGGTTCTGCTGGGAAAGCAGTATAGCAACGAATACACGGTGATGAAGCACGGGTATGAGTTAAATCGATAATTCAAGAGAATACTTTATATGAGATAACTACCTTACGTTCCCTTACATGACGATGAACAATGATTTGAAGAACTACTAAGGAATAAATTACTATAAAATATTAAGGAAAAGTATATCCCCGGGGTGTTTAGATTCAAAAGTACGTCTAGTCACTAGAGAAACGTGACTCGATAAGCTTAGTGGCGATATAAAATATGAATTCGAAAATGTCACATAATGGATTATACAGAGTTAATCGAAAGATTGAAAATCAATCGCAAAAATATTTATTAAACTAATAATTGGTGATTTTCAGGGGTGACATCTATGCGAAAATAGCACGCTTGATAATTTGTTGTAATCTCGCACTTATCGTAAGTATTCCTTCATGTCAGATTTATATCAAACAACGACACGAATAAAAATGCATGCATAAAATAATTTTCCAAGAAAGGGAACTATTAGCTGCAGTCCATTGAAGAAACCATAAAAATACAAAACAAACGAGTTATTTGGATAAAAAGAACTTCAACCTAGGATATGTTCCAACTGTAATCAAGGAGTAACAAATCGAATAGTTATTAAGTTTGTTTCGCTTATACTGAGAATCCTGCAATTTTGAGTAGAGCCAGTAATCTTCACGTTAGTGATATGTAACACTACCTTGAAATCGAAGGAGAAAAAAGAAAGGTAGCCTAGTCTAGTTAAATAGATGCATGTGAAACAAGGTATCAAGGAATATTTTAACATATTTTGTAACAATGTGTATATGAAATATGTGATATTTAAGAATAAAATTTAACTTATTGCACGGATAGAGAGAGTGGTAACACGAAACATGTTATAGTGTTGAAAAAATCGATATTTCGTTCGGGAGAAGTTGCACACACTAGGTGTCTAGTTGAACCCACCAGGGTTCGTCTGTTTAGTTAGTAAGCTCAAATTCTCGTGAGTTTTATTTTCCCAATTATTGAGAACTCTGAGCTTTCGGTAGTCAAATGTTTACAGCATGTTTGTTATGGAATAGATACCCTATCGTTTCCATGGCAAACAATTTCTTATCTTATCCTTCGGACCTATGATAATTTTTATTTCAATATGTAGATGTAAATATTGAACCCTGTAAGTACATTATTGAGCCAACCTCCCCTTTCAGTGAACTGATGATGAGTTTGAAAATTATAACAGCTAGGGTGAGAAAAAGACACACATCACGAATAGGTAATATGCGTTATGAAACGTTTAGCTTATTCTGGGGGTGGGGGAAGTATGCTGTGGATGTAATATGTTTAACATAAACTGAGAGTGTAGAGATGCCGATTACGGAGAATATGTCTATAAATTTTGTAAATGCAGCTTTGGTACGATAAAAATCCTCTTATGTTAAATAAAGCAAATGGTATTTCATCTATTGTAAAAAAATCTATTGTAATCTATAGTAATTATTTATTCGTAAAAAATATTACATTTCAGCTTATTTTTGTTTTCTATCCATAAATTTCGCCCTCACAGCTGGAAAATGCGTTTTATTTTGCTGTTTTATGAGTAGGGTTCCATATTACACACCCCAGAATTCCATCTCAACTTTATAACTTTCTCCTTACCACAAAATTATGATCCTTGAGTATCTCCAACCATTACTAAGTTATGTTAACTAGCATAATGTGTTTCATAGATAACAACTTTCAACTTAGACCGAATAGGGGATCTGTTATCACTGAAAAGAAAGAGTCGTACATGTTTTTCATGAAAAGTAAAAAGTTTCATTATTACAATTTATTTAAAAAATGGTGGGTGGGGGATAAGCCCTTCCCTCGTCATCTGGTTACTAGCCTGTCTTGGATACTATATTTATGGTAGAGTGATTTTAGTAAGAAATTAAAAACTAATTAAAAGAGTACTCAGTAAAATTTCTAGAATCTGCAAATGCTCTCGTACAATATCAATTTCCGAGCTCTTAATTAAGAACAAGAGAACATCCTAGATCCACAAAGATCACAAACTTGAAGAGCTATGGTTGCGCAAGTTCAACAAAAGCATCTCTCAGCTTTGTGGAAAAGTGGGTTTGCTGATGGGAAAGAGCGTTTGTTTTCGGAGCGTTTGAACTTCGTCGTGACGAGTCACTTCGAATTCCACACGCGACTCACTCGTTTCTTCTTGCTCCGTTGGCGTCACTGCCGGGACACATGCTCACTGTCATTGCGAATGCTAGGGTGCGCGTGCACCAAACGGAGCGAAAGGTGCGGCGTTCACACGGCGCTCGTATCCGTCGCCGGACGTCGCCTGCACTACTTCTCGCTGTCTGGAATTCTCTGCACATCCTTTTCCTTCCAAATGAAATTACAGTATTTCACTTTTACGTTGCACTCTAGATCTCCTTGTATCCATCGAAACTTCTCTTTTTTAATAGATTTAGTATTATATACGTGCGTACCTCTAGTTTTCATTTGAACATTTTCATGTGTATTCAACGTAACTTTTAGATTTTTGTAATTACTATAATTTAAACACTAAATAATATACTACTACAATTAACGTCCATTATATAATAAAATTAAGTAAATAATTCAAGAATTAATAATTGTACCACCTGACGACAACTTCCACATAAAATCTAAACGTTGTAAGCTTTAAATCACAATATTTATTTAATAAAGAATGTACGAACAACAAATTGACGATATGAATGCATATTTTATTGTGCACATTTATAGAATATAATAACATGTATGTTATTTTTCGGTAGAAGATGCAACATTGTCGTATTACGTCCGGAATATTTACTCGAAAATGTTGAAGTCAATACGTTTTTAATAACAAATTATTAAAAAATAAAACAAAGTTTTGTCATTATAGAAGAGAAAAAAGTTACAATGGACAATAGTTCAATTAAAACATTGTTTTAATTCGAATGTGTATGTAGTATAATATTACAATGGACTATTAGTGATTATAAAAGGTAGATATCGTTGAAGGTACTTCTTCAGAACATTTTGGACTGAGAGATAATAACAATAATTGATTGAGAACACTACCAGAGATTTTGTTAACAGTCTTCAAGATATTTTAGATTCAGACATGAATAACACTCGTACGTATTTCTTCCTATGCGAATTACTACATTTTATGCAGAATGCATTTCTCATGCTACTGGAATAATTTTCTTGCTTTTCTTTCCTTTTTCGTTAACTCTCTACTCCACGATGTGAATGTAATCATATTGTCCTCGTTATTTTAAATCTGGCTTATATTAATCCCTTTCGTTTTATTTTCTCGCTATCAGTGTTTTCACTTACTCGTACTTTGCTTCGAGGAATTTTTAAAGAGAATTGTTTTTAATTTGTCAATAACCAACAATTTTCGTGTCTTTGTGAGATGATTCTTTTGTTTCAGTATGTTGCCAAGATGTACTTGTTTGAATGTACCTCTTTTCATTGCTTCCTTAATTCTTACCAACTTCCAACAAAGTTCCTCAACGAGTCTTTTATGTTTTCCCAACATGTTAAAATTAATTCAAACATCTTGGATGTTTTTAGAACAAATATGAAATGCATTGCTATCTTTATTGTATCGTATTGTGTTGCCAATAGAATGTGTAATGTATTCCCTTTGTTACATTTCCCTTCAGTATTTATTTCTATCCTTCTATTAGTTGTGGTTATAACAGTGAAATATTTTAATTGTTTGTACAATAAATAACAGAATTCTATGAAATGTTTTATAATTTCTTCTACTAGACACTATTATTAAGGCTTTGCGACCCCAGGTCCTGTTCTTGTATTCTAGCTTTAGTTTATTCCATATGATTCAATAACAAATTAGTTTTGCGTCACATAATTGAGAATTGAAATTTTCTATGATTCTGTGAAGCAGTAAGTGGTTTCTGTACTGACAGTAAGGTTCTTACTTCTCTTTATAATAATATTTTTTCTTACAATTGTTAATTTACAAATATTTCCTTGAATCTATTTCTCTCTCAATTTCCGTTTTAAATCATAGCAATGTTACACTCATTGCGAATGTAACGAGAAAGAAAACAAGTTATTTTAGAAATAAATGTAATTAAAGTCGATATCAACTATACTCTTTGCCAATATCAATTTTATTGGAAATTAAATTGTATTTTCTCTTTAAAATTTTCCTTTTCTCAGGAGAGTACTCGACTATAGTTCCCGCGGTAAAGGAATAGAAATGAAAATGAATCTAAAGACCACGTGAAAGTTAAATAACCAATACCAGCATTGCGAGATTCCCAACATTTCTTCTCGATGTAGGCACGGGGATGTACTCGTGTCAGCAGGATCATAGTTGGTTTACGTTCGAATACATCCTGGCCTTGGCTTACATCAACCGATCCGTAGAACCACCAGTGATTGATATATCGACAGTGACGGACAAAGCGCTTAGACCTAGACTAACAAACGCTAACTTTACACCTCAAAAGGGGTCTTGACGTTAGTTTCTCCACCAGAGAATATAGATTTTCTCTGGGTGCCACGGCATGATGTCTCGAATGGATGCAGCAATGCTAGGCCTCCCGCAATTCGTACCAGAGGCGTGCTCAGGGGCATCAAGCCTCTTCCTCAAAATACAAATAATTATTTTTTTAAGAAATACAATATTAAAAGAAGATAAAATAGGTATATTTATAAATTTTAACAATTTTCTGCCATTACTACTACACAATTTACTATATGTTTCAAAATTGTGGGCTAATATGTGGAGTGCTTAAATTCACCCCTCTTGAGTCATTTGAATGTTCTAGCCCTAATAATTTATTTTTCGATGTTTATCTGTGTTGGTACTTAATTTTCCTTTTGAATGAACATATAATGCACAGGGCTCGGATCGAAATGCTCTAAACATCGGAAAATGTGCACCAAGAACGTTCAAAATATGAACATACAATATTCGCTTAAAACGTCCAATGAAATGCTCCAAAAATTTGAAATTTGTGCTTAAAAAATACAGTCACATATGTATCAACTCATTACTAAAAAGTGTAAATAATGGTCTAAAAAGTGTATTTAAATATGAATATTCTTTTTGTTATGGTAATTAAACCTACAAACTATTGACTTGAAATAAAATCTTCAAAAATATGTACTTATATGCAAACAAAATCTTCTAAAATATGCATTTATATGTACTATTAAATTAAATTCAAATTATCCCATGAGGTTAATAATGCTAGAAATCGAAGCCATAGAAAGTCAGGAAAAACTACGCAAAACATGCAAAATTCGGGTCCTGATAAAAAATCTGGAGACATCTGAGTGTGAGGATTGTGAATTTTGATTTGCTGGTTACGTTCTACATATGGTATGACATGAAGAAAACTCGATGCGTAGCGTGTCGGACATAAAACAAGAAAAGAACCACCAACGTCATTTCACAGCACTATAAAATGACGTCGTATACATGATTTACTAAGGTATTTAACAGCCATTACCTTTTCGCCTTCTTTCCAGCCATTTCGCCGCAGTCGTCGAGTGCCGAAGACGCGCGTAGGAAGGACCGGAGAGAACAGCAAACCGGATAGTCGTCAATAAGGGGGACTCGTGTTGAGGTAGTAACGTCCATTTTCCGCTTTACAACTGCGAGCTTCTCCTAACTCCGCAGTCTGCTTTATAAACAGCTTGCTTACGGTCCTAAAACCTTTGCCTGTGTTCTCTTACGCGCTTACGAAATCTTCCCTCCTTTTACCGCGCAGGTGTTGTTGCTTTTGCACGAGACACTATAATATGCTCTCCTCGTATCTTCACGAATGGATACGTTGCATCGAGTTTATCAGTGTATTTCGACGCAATACCGTTGAAATTTTAAGGATGAAAATTGTTATCAGCAATACGTATCGTATTTTGAATATATTATTTGGAAATACAATAATTATGTCATATAACTTATTTTCTCTCAAAAATTGTTTGAATATAATTTTAACTTATATTTGAGTAGTGTCTGTTCAAGCAAGTTAAGTTTATTATAAGCGGGTTTTCGGGAAACAGTGTCATTAAATTATTTGAATTCTTGGGAAATGTACCTTGTAGAAATGGTATATTTTGTTGCCATACACCAATCATGAGAGAGAGATTTTTTTTTCAATTCAAAGAGAACAAATATTTAAAAAAATGCAATATAGATAATTCGCCCTCCTTTTATCAGAATCACAAAGTACGGAGTATAGTTCAATAAGTGTTTCTGATGGAATTGACAGGACTAAAGGTGTTTTTTATATTATCCAAGCGCTACCAACGAATGACGGGGAAAATAGTATTTTTTTGAAGTGTAAACAGCTTCTTTTAAATAGATTTTCCTCGTTCCATTCGTTTTCATTGTTCTCTATTACATTTCTGGAGTTTACATGCAGCTCATTCACACATAATAATTTTTGAATGCCATGTTTAATCACATAGTTTTTGGATCTGCAAATTGTTCAGGTACATTTTCATCTTTTTAATGTCTGTTTAAAATATCAATTCAAAGACAAGCGTCTGAATTATGATACATTTGAAAGTATAATCAATTTCAACACAAATTTTCTTGAATAACAGAAAATGAATACACCAATTTATTTTTGTATGATGCACGATTTACTCTATTTATTCATTTAATGACAATAATATTTGGAATTAATAATGTTCGTCCCAAAGTGCTTTCTCTAAAAAATAAACAAGTATTCTTTTCCAGAAAGCTTTTTTCTTTAGGTAGAGTCCACGAATTAAGAATGAGAGGAATTCTTTAAAACATTCCTCAAAAAGTTAATGATAGTAGTTAATGAAGTGTAATACGTAGACAATATACATTGCCGCTTCTTTTACAACATTGTATTGCCAAAGAAATTACAAATTTTTTTTTGGTGTTTCATTGACTGACTGTTCTGAAGTTAACATTTTAACTATAGTTTTTAATGGACAATCATTAATTTAAGTAAGAATATTTTTTAAGCAAATCATTATCTTCAGCTCTTAGTAAGGATGATCCAACTCACATTGCGCTCGACCCGTATTTTCACAGTATTTTTACTTTCGTCTAGATATTTTCTCTCGTACGTACCTGGATGTTCCTTTAGTGGTGGTTAAAGCAGGAGAAACGTATCTCTCCACGTTACGTCTGTGAATCTTATGAGCTTGTCTCACATTACAGCACCCAAATTCCTATACTGTTACTCCCATTAAGATAATCCAAGCTCCATTTTGACCCTGACTCCTATTATTTAAAGGTTTATACAATGATGCGTTCCATTTTTGGCATTCAGACTGGTTGGTGTGATCCAGGAAGACAACAAATACATATGATTAGAAATATGTATTGAAAAATATCATTTTTAACCCATATTTCTTTGTAGAAACATCATTTTACAAAGAAATGGCATTTCTACAACTTAGTGAGGGCAACGGAAAAATACAAAAGAAAAGTAACATTGCCGTGTAGAAATTATTAAATTTAAAACACTTACATAAAATGACATTGTAAATAAAATATGTAAATTGTTTGCCATTGAAATTAAAATTATTGTTTTCAAATTTTGACTTATACGATATTAATTCGAATGGAGTGATTCAGTTCCGTAAGCAAATTTGAATTTTTGACAGTATTCTCGTCTACTCTCATAACCCAATTTAAATATTTTGAATGACCTTTTCAGTAGACTGAATTTTTATAAATTATCTGAATGATAAATAATCTGATCTGAGCCGAAACAGGCGGCGGCTCCCGTCACAAACAGTTGAAAGGATTGAGTTCCCAGTTTCTCTGACAGCGTCAATTGACTCACTCGCCCTCACCGCTGACGAGTGGGCATCAGCTGGTATCTGCACACACATTGCGAGGATCTGAGAGCGGGAGAAAATGTAACAGAAGTATTGAATCTTTATAATTAGTCATTTTACATACACAAACAACGAGTAACTATTGCATTATTGAATATCGTGCATCTTACTTAGCAATTCAATGAATTGTTGGTCTAACCAATAAAAAGTCATCTTGTCAATGAAACAGTATTTTTTTGTAACTTCGAATAATATTTTTACCTCAACAATGAGCCGTATTTTTATTGATTCATCTTTAATCTTGCTGGTTAATTGTTAGCAGAGAGACAGAGGCAAAATCGTTGGTGTCTTTATATTTGTGTGCAACTCTCATATCCCAATTAAAATATTTTGAACGACCTTTTCAGTTGACTGAATTTCTATTAATCATCTGACTGATAAAGAAAAGCAGCTGAAAAAACGCCGTGAGCGTTAATAAAAATTATCTCTACTTAAAAATTTGTTCAAAAAATGTAAATTAATTCTTTATTAAATCTACAATACTTAATGGTATTTTGTAGTGACTGCATATCTTCGTGACAACATCTTTTGGGTATCACTGCTTCTGTTGCAATTCGGCACAACTTAGTGCCTGACAGTTGCAGGCATCATCAGGTAAGTGCTTCCGAGGTGCCGGCCAGCGATTGACTGGCGTCTATTTTATAATAATGGTGCGCACTATTGGTCTTAGAGGAATCTCTTCCTCATAGATTTTAGGTAGTCCATAAATTCTCAGAGGAGCTGGCGTTCTCACTTTCGATTTTATTTTCATATCTATATTATAACATTACTTTAATTAGTGGGGGGGGGCGAAGCAGTCGCTTATTATACACTTACCTGACTCCCTGAAGTCAGCTTCCCCGGACTGCTAGCACTGTCCCACTAACTACAAAACAACCAGGGCATGTAGGGTTCGACCCATTTCATAGGCCGTAAAATATACCTAGTTCTTACAAGAAGGAAACACAACACTGTGTAAAATTGATCTTAATTATTTATTCTCTCAAAATTACACATTATCCTTACTCACTAACATTTCAAACGCAAGCACTTCCCCAACATATATCCTTTAAATATTCCCCCAAAATCACAATTACAGTACATAATACTTGCTTACACTCTTAAGAAATTATAATACTGACTACACAACTGTTCCAGTCAACGATCAATTAAAGTTATACAATTGAGAGTATGATTTTTCTACGATCACTGATTTTCTTCCATGACCTTATAAATTAACGTTCTTGATTACCACGAGAGTATATGACGAATAACACAAACACAGAGTTCAATTCACTGATTCTTCTGGCAGCGAATTGTCAACAAAAATACTTGACGCAGCCAGTCAGTAATTACCTTAACAATGGTAATTCAAGGTAGACATCAGTGGCCACAATGAACTGGTGTAAGGCCAGCACGCCCCATCTTAGACCATACCATTCATGGTTACCGCTACGCCTTTACAGTTCTCCCATTAATCCGAGTTAGAGACTGGCGACCATCCGTGCAGCATAAAAGATGCCATGCCCATCGACCTTCTGTTCCCGTTGACGAAGAAACCGCACTTGATGACATTTATCAAAGTTCATAACCCTTTGAAATTCAGTTGACGAGTTTATATTTCACGGCCGGGAATTTTAGCGAAACCTCTAACGAAACTTGCACCGACTACTTATGATGAAGTATTGCTTGTTTTAATTCTAATCCAAGTTGCTCGTAGCACGCTGGCTGCCGAAATTTGTAACTGACCAACTGCGTACGTTCAAAAATTATCAAAGTTCTTTAAAGTTTTGATCAACTCAAACAGAGTGACCAACATGTGAACTGCTCGTAATGAAACATAATAACGAACAACAAGTCAACAAAATCGTGAATTGTTCATTTTCCAAAGAAAAAAATTCATCGCTCACGAAAGTCAAGTCTGATATTTCAACAATCAGAGTATCCAACCTCGTCATTAACTAACGAGAACGAACTCGGATGAAGCGAAAACATAAGCAACATAAGAATTAGCCGAACATAAGAATAAGAATACTCGTAAGACCACGTTCCCGTAGTGTTTGTTCATTTGTACCAGTTTCCCCCGCCGGAGTCCCAAAAACTTCGAAATTAACTCCACCCTACTCTGACGTAATGATTTTTGGCGTCCTTTGGCGATCAATTCCTACTGCACGTGAGGTATCTCCGATAGGTTAGTCACGAAGTGACGTAGGTCGGTTCTCAGCCAACAGCAGTATTTGTTAATGCTCCTGCTTTTTCTTTCATGACTCTTCCATCTATTTATACTCCGGAAATTTCCATTAGTTGTGACATTCTTCTTTTCTTGTTATTTTGTTTAACTTAGATCATAAAGTTTTATGATCTGCATTCAGACAATGCCAATTTATTTTCAAAGGTCTGGTAGATCTCACCAATACCTCTTTCCACTACGAGCTCCAAAATTAGTTTGAGTGGTCATTTCCTCACACCACTACGCTGCCGAATATAGCTCGCTTACTCGAAATTTGTAATTGGGTTCCCGTTAAACACGAATGTTATTTATACAAAACCTATCTTTCCCTTCTTCTTAGTTCCGCGAAACAGAGTATCACTTTGTCTTTCTAATAGATTCTAAGCAGATGGCTCTCCCAACATTCATATTTCGCCTCATGACACTAACGTCTCCTCTCAAAGCGGCTAGAGCACGTTCGCATACCTCAACGCCCCTTTTCGAACCGATGAAGTTAACATTCTATCTTCTCATCCCTTCAAGAATTGTTTATCATTTTCCCACACACTCCAATTTTTGAGGACAGCCAATTTCGCGTCTCTTTCCCTTAAATTTTTACTTCGATTCCAAACACAGACCTACGCAATAACACTTAAGTTTTATTTTATGTTTTAAACTTCGCCTGAAAGTGTTTTCCTAACCAGTATATTTCTGTCGTGTCATCTCTAAGGGCTATTATTCGTAACACACCATTTAAATTCCTGAAGCCAGCTTGCCATCCTACTCGCTTCTCGTCGCCAGACAACATCCATTTCCGAATTCTTTAAAATTCCGCCAATATGGCTTTCATATTTATTTTACGGGTTCCGAAAAACTAAAACTAATTACTTGTCATAATATCTATTGAACATTTATAATAAGTTTCTCTGTCTTCCATTTGGTATTATCTGCTGGGTCTTTTAAAATATTATTGCATGTTTCGTTGTTGCGCATGTCTGATATCTTATCGTTCTCCGTCGAGTTCATCCTGGACACCCATAGGACTCTCCAGTCAAGCGCTGGCCGCAACCTCGGAAGTACCCACCTGATGATGCCTGCAGTTGTCGAGCAAAATGTTGTGAAGAATTGCAACATACGCAGTGATACCCAAAAGATGTTACATTGATACCCAAAAGACGAAGACATTATTAAACCTCTTTAATGATTTTAAGAGCAAACATGCAAAGGCTAATTCACTCCAACTCTTTTAACCAACAATTAATTATATATACTATTCATTGAATAAGTAAAGATTGTACGATGTCTTAAATAACATTTAATTCCATTTTTTTTAATTTATGGCAAATGACTAGCAGAAATTGGGTCGTAGAATAAGTTGCGAATTAATAAACGAAAAGGGAGAAGATTCATGTTCAATTGGAGATGGCGTAGTCCTCATACCTATGGTAAACAATAGAAATGCACATTCTTCCATGTTAGTTTTCCATTATGGAGAACACGCTCTCCAGTGAAAATTGATATCATGAGGTGAAAAGTTAATCAACTTATTCGTAACAACGCGATGCGTTGCTGCTCACTGGTCACATATACAGCATAATCTTGTTTATATAATAAATAAAATAAATACTATTGAATTAGAATTTTCATTATATTAGTAGTTATTTCATTAATATGAAGAACAAACTAATTTTTCATTAATTTAGTGTTTTATCCACTATCATATCAATTTCTGAAGAATAAGCTTATTATTTTGAATTTTTTGGGTTATATCAAACCATTTTCAAAATAATTATATTTTGTGTAAAATAATATTTTTTTAAATTTCTAACCAACTGGTTTATTTTACAGATTAAGAATATATTGACGTTTCCAACAAGTTTATAATGTTATCTTTTGGGTTAAAGTGTAAAATATGTAGATGTGTCATGATATACGTATCTGTTAACCGAATAATTTTATGTATTTACTCATTACAAAGCAATAAATATAACTCGTTGTTTCATTATTGGTCGTTCCTTCAAAAGATTTAAGGTTAAAAATGTTATTGATAACTATCAGAGAAGCGCTCCATAAAAGAAGAGTTTTTTTGGAGCCAACGTTATTTAGAATCTGATGAAATAAAACCCAAGTCAGTTGAATGTTTTGAACTTATATTTGAATTCGTGTAAATTATTTGATACAAGGTGTGACGAGATCTCACTCCATGTAGAGAATATGCTAAAAGTTAATTTTTTAATCATGAGATTGAATTAATTACAACATTTGCTTGCGCATAACTATGATTGTTGTTTATTATAATAATTATTGTTTAACTTATACAATCTTAAGTGATTATTAAGATGCAATAGTATAGGACACACTTTAGTAGCAACTATCAAAATATAACACACTAAGTTGAAGATAATATGAAAATAATTTATAATATAGTGAAAAAATAATTATATAGTACAATGATTTTGTTGGTAAATAGGATAAAAAATTAAATGATACTTGGTAACATCATACTTATACTATTCATATAATATTGAACTGTGTACCAAATGGAATTTTTTTCTAATACATGCTTGTTCTCAGAAAGTATGCAATCTTGAATTAAATGATGATAAACTTCTTAGGGCGGTGTTTCATTATTAAAATCACGAATACGAACATTTATCGAGGAATATAAACAGAAAAAATATTTAAATGAATTAATTCATAAATATTGTTCAAGCAATTATATACAAAAACTAACATATTTATTACTAAAAGAACTAATTATGATTATTTTGTACGCTTCTTTAATCCAGTTTTACCATAATATTTATAAATCTTTGTCAGTACTGTAACAGTAAATGTCCCTGTTATGTCCTCGGACGCAGATAGTGAAGGTTGGACGCCAAGAGAACTGGAAAGGTTTCTCAATGCACAAAAATAGACAAATAGAAAAGTAATCATATAATGCACTAATAAATAAATACACCCAGTTACCGCACTGTTCTTCAGTAGCTTTTATTCTGGATGCATCAGATACAGTTTATAAAGCGATTTGACTGTCTCTAAATATTCTTTTTAATGGAGAACAATAAAGTACTTCACTTCAACTAAGAAGCATGAACAATTTCTTTTAACATTAAACTTCCAATTTTATCAACAATCATTTTGATCTTTAGCAACAAAAGACTTAACTACTGCAACAAAATGTACTTGTAACAACCAAATGTGTAACAGCACAAGTTATCTTAGCACAAGTAAGTCAAGACTACCTTTCATGGCTCTTACCACCAAACGCATGGAGAAACAGATCCACCAACAAAAGAAGCTGTCCCTCTCCGCATCCGTGACCACAAGGAAGACGACCTCTGCCACCATCCCATCATAAAGCTCCATTCCGCACCCGCCACTAAAATATTGGCAGCTGTCCTCCAACCATGCAATCCAAAATCTCTCTAGCCCAGCAAACGCGCCCCTTTGATCCTATTTACGAAGTACTTTTTTTCTCCGTTACTAAATTTATCACTACGCTAAAATCCATACATAGTACCGAGAGTGCATGTGTCCGTCTTCACGATGGCACAGTTACAAATACTTTCTCAGTAAATCACGGGGTGAAGCAGGGTTGTGTGCTTTCTCCACTTCTTTTCAAATTATTCATAGATGGGCTCATCGATAAGCTTCGTAATATTTCGTCGGATGCTACTACAATCTGAGAAAACTATAGACCAATACAAGGATTATTGTTCGCTGACGATGTAGTTATCTTTTCAAAAACTCAAACAGGATTACAGAATAGTCTAAACAAGCTTGAAATATTCTGTGTCGAATTGCAGCATAAATCAAACATTAATAAGACAAAAACTATGGTTTTCAAAGACGGCTGGATGATCGGGTTAAATGAAAAGTGGTCTTATCAGAGAAACGCGGAAAATGTGAAGGAATACACACCTTACCGCGCTTCATTGCTAGTGACATTTAATAGACTTAATTGACCACTCTTCAACTATAAGAGTGGATTAACATTTTTGATCACGCTTTCTCGCAAGTGGCATTTAATTGACCACTCTTCGACTACAAGAGCGAATTAACATTATGATCGCATTCCATTCATGAATACAATTTAATTGACTGCTCGGCATTACGCGAGTGATTCAAACCATTTAACATTCTAAGAAGTGTGGTACATGCCAACGTTCTTAAAGTAACATTGACTTCAGTGATCAAACAAAGTCTCATCATTCAAGCAACTATTTTTGTTCTCCAGTGTCTCTTGATCTCCGATCTCCACGGACAGAGTCTCATAAACTACAATTGTGGAATCTACTCAAATTAGTGAGTATGCTAAAAGCTGATTTGATTTAATATCAGAAATTGTTATTGAACTCATATAAAGTATTCAATTTGTACCAAGAGACTTACTGACATCTTGACCATTTATATGTATCCAATGTGTTTTACAATTAGGTTTCAAATCATCTCAGTCTGTGTGAATTAAACTATCAGTGCCTTTTACTATTGAATATACGCGTACATTATTCTTGTAGTGTAGCGTAGCTAGTCTTTACCTTCTATTTTATAATTTATTTATTTTATAGGCGATCCATTAATGAACACGCATCATTATTTCTAAACAGTTATTAACAATTAAGCACTTTAAATATTAAATAATCTAAAACCCCCGACAATTATTACTATGAATGAATGATATATCGTGGACCAGACAAATATATAGAAAAATGCAAAGGCTTGTACATATTAAATAGTATTACGCGAAGTAAAGTAACGGTACCGGAAATAGTGTTGAATCTTGCATATAGAATATTCAATTTAATCTTGGTACCCAGAATAGCGTACGAGCAGAAGTATGGGGGGCACGAGAAAATATCATGTTCACTCACTTCATGATACATATCTCAAAAATATCACTTCATGATATATTCGTCTGTCAAAAGGCACTATCAGTGATATTCTCTGGGAACTTTGTCCGGGTGCCAGTTGAACTAACACTAAAATTTAGAGCAACAAAATATTGGCTATCGATTAGAGCTGAGATAAAAACTATTGTTAGAGAATCGTGTCATAATAATGGAAATGGTAAATAGTGTAGGCAAATTTGGGAAATTATCTTTAATTTAGGACTGGAATACATAAAGCAGATCACACATTAGGAAAAAGGTCACTCATAGTTCAAACATTTGTAGCAGGTCACTAGGGACGCAAACAATACATCAACCCCCTTAAATCCAGGATACAATCAGGTTAACGGTGGTTTCGACTACGGGGATGGAAATTACGAAAATTAACTAATAATCTAGGTTTGATTCGTCCAATATGTGTTGAGCAGGAAAGCAAGGGGATGTACACAAACAGAAAAATATCGAAGATTTTTCAGATCGTGGGCTTAATAAACAAACAAATAGAAACATTAATGTAAATGCATTTATGTCACGCATTAGAAGCGTGACAATAGAATGTCTGTAGAGGAATCTTTGGAGCAGTATCTAAGCTACCTAATAGAAAAAAGGGAGAAAGAAATGAAGGAGATTATAAAGATTGAGCAAAATGCAATATGATACTGTCGGAATTTTTCCTCCTAAGTTTCAGGTAACGAATCTTCTTTCTTCCTACGAGTCGAGAATAAAGGACTAATTTAAGTTAACTTATTGCTTGTATTTGCATATATTTGTAAATTGTTTATATAATACGTTTTGTTTTAATTCATGATATGAACATAACGTCTCTGGACAATATACTCCTTCACGTTAATGTAGTATTTTTGTAAATACGTTCTCTACGGTATATACTCCTGTTTTATGTAAATACTTTTGTAAGTGTCTTTTATAAATGTTGTCTCTTATAAATATATTTTCCATGTACAGTCTTTGTGTCCTGTCCGTTGGTTTTCCGTGGTTCCCTACGGTGCTTAATGAATTATTCTATTGCACCTATTTAAGATTTAAGAAATTATGACAAAGGTTTATATAATAATAATAATAATAATAATAATAATAGTGATAATAATAAATAATTTTCTGTCCATGTATAACTACATTTACTATTATGACAGCAGGAAATAAAAATTTCAATTTGTGAAAAATGTAGACGCAACTGAGCAATTCATTGTGAGTAAACTTCAGTTCATGTAATGCACAACCCACAGGTTTAAGAAGGCAATGGGGCTAAAGCCTAGCCACTTGTAATTTAAAATGTAAATATTACAATATGTCGTAATGAATTGAATAAAATGCCGTAATGAATTGAATTGGTTCGAGAATCCATCCGCGCGTCTACACGTCATCGTGAATGGCGCGCAACAGTGCGCACCCTACAGCTAAGAGAACAAAAACTAATTTACAATACATTTAAAAAAGTTGATATTTTCTCTCTCTCATTTTTATCAGTAAACATATTTTCCTATGACTTGACATTCAACATAAGCATAGAAATTGTGAAGCTCAAAACTCTATGTGTTACTACTGTGTTAAATATATTTCATAGCAAGGGTGTGTTAAAGACAAGCTTGACCTTGATCACACACTTAACTCATCTCGTATTTACATATATTTGGTTCTTTATTAAGGGTAATGTTCAATTGAATTTTATAAAGCTTCATATATAATGATTAACCTTTTTATGTTAAATATCTCGTACATGGAAATTCGTAAGCATTTTCAAATATCTCAAAAATATCAAACTCACAAATGTTTTTCATTAGCACTTTATTGTTTCAGCGTTACCCAACCCATGCTACATCATATGAAACCATCGTTCCCAGAATTTCACCTGACTTTGCAGTTTTACATTCGATCGCGTGTGAACTGAAGTTTAGATGTCGAGGCATGCAAATTCGATTGCATTGGCCAAGCTCTCGGTTTCAGATGCCTCGTGTGAGAGAAGAGGTTTCACACGCTGTATCGAGCGACTGTCCAGAATGTTGGCTATTCCGAATGACTATCCTGTCTTTCGAGTACTCGGCGGCTGAAAGTTAAATATTCTACGCGGAAGAAAAGTACCATAAAACATCGAGATGAGACGATTATAATACAAGAATGATAGTTAGGAACGTTATGACAAGTATTAAAGAAACATCCAATAAAATTCTGTGATATGTAGTTTATTTTATCACTCAATTTAGAGAGAGAGAGAGAGAGAGAGAGAGAAAGAGAATGGAATTTTACGCATTTTCATGAAAACTTTATGCGGAACTCTTCCTTTGTGTGTAGTTGTAATTATTACTCTATTGTAGTTCGATCATAGTACCAAGATAATAAGACCTATCGCTAATTTTTTTAAATTGTAATAAAAATGTATTGTTTAGAAATTGTATTGCATAGTATTGGAGGAAATCCAAAAAGAGATCAAACCCTGTAATAACGATATTGGAGGCAGAGTGTATGACTAGTTCTTAAATAAATAAATACTTAAATAATAAGTATTATGGTTAATAGCAGCGCCAAGATAAGAGGGTAGGTAGGGAATTATTCCTGTAAAGATATCTGTACATCCCACTACGCGATAGTGTTGTGAAGTTGTTGAGTCTCGGACGCTGGGTGAGTTCAATTAAAGATCTCAATGTATTTACTGTGATACACTATATTTATTTCAATTACAGTGTGATAAATTCACCAAGTATATGTTTGAGGGGAAACTGGTACAGAAGAGTGAAAATTCAGTTCTCGAATTCTTCAAAAGTAGCAAAATAACGATTACATTCGATTTTACAATTTTGGAAGTAAGGTAACCTGGGCATGGAACTTACAAAGTTGTCAGTGTTCCATGTCTTGTATGAAAGCAAAATGAATCTAAAGTAGATTGAAGTATGAATTTATTCGATAAGGGAATGAATTGAGGAAGGTATGACCAGCGTTAGGTATTGATGTTATGCCACACAAATAATTGGTGTTCACGAGCAGTGAAAACTATATAAATCATTTTAATGTGATTTTATTGTAATTAAAATGAGCAAATCTTAATTTATATGTAGTTTTCTACTTTACCTGAATTTATTAACTGACATATGCTACTCTTAGTTAATGGTCTTCCAAATATATATTAACTGACACACAACATATATTAAACTGACTTATTACTTCCATTTACTTGTAATTTAACTTCGAGTATCAAGTGGTTCCTCTTCAAAGTCCACCCGTTTTCTGCTTTGTCTGCTTTTTCACAAAACCGAAACAAAGCTGTTGGATGTTTTTGGATCAACTGCTGGCGATTTGACCATTGTATTTATTAATTCCAGAAACCTAAAGAGAAGCAAAGGGAGTCTCGTCTTATTGACCTCGTCACACAAGAGTCTCAGTACTTTGTTACTGACTCTCGCAAAGATAATGGACTCACAATCATAAATCTGTTCCATGTAGCTTGAAGTTTAGTAGTTCAGGCATTTTTGTGTGTGTATATGAAGACTCAATTTACTTTAAAAATATATAAAAAATATAGTTCTAACATAGAATATAATCTGTGTTTTATACATCGATTATTTGCCATCTTTCATACTATTATAAATTGGTAAGTCCACATGTCTAGCGTTCTCATGTGTTATTTCCATTACTGCAATGTCTCGATAAAATTTCGTAAAGTAGCTCGAAACCATAAGATGGTCACAGATCATTCCACAGCATAACAAATTTTACAAAGCGTGTGTAAAGTTAAAATTTATATTTATTTGGGAGAAAAAATCTGACAAGAAATATACATATTAAACCGTACGATGAAAACGAAACACCCAAGACTTGTTACAACAAGAAAATTTTAATATACGTTATCATTATGAACATACCCCAAATGTTTATGATACGTCATCTTTGTGCTTTTTCCATGTAAAATATATTGTAAGCATGATTTTACGTACCGTGCTGAAAATTATGCAATTTTCATTCGTCATGTAAAGTCATATTTTAGCAGTTCTTACATTTGTAATTTTCCCGTAATTTTTTATGTTATAGTCAAATTTTCCCGTGAATTTTCGTTATTTTTCATATTTGTATATATTTTATCCCAATTCTTCTGTGGTCTCACAGAAGGTTTTTTCACATCTCCTAATTGTTGTATGTGAATTTACTATTATCATTTTAGAAATACGTATTTCTGTGAATTAGGAGGAAGGGGCGATTGAAAAGTGCAGCCAGGATGAAGGAAGTGTACAACATCCCAATTACACTCTGGGAACAAACATCCCCCATTTACTAGACGGATTTCACTGCACAGATACCTAAAATAACGATTCGATAAGTGAAAAACTGCGAGTATATGTGCAGGAGTTTGGAGATGGCTGTACAGATGGCACTATTATATTCTGTGAGGTCTACGAGATTAATATAGAAGCTAAAATGTTATTTTATGTTCAACAACACTGCAGTACATCGAAACATAAAAAAGAATTTGGCTCGAAATATTGCATCAGAGAGTCATCGACAGCTCATGTTCCAGAGAATTTCGTCACCGTCTACGACATGCAAAACTTAATATTTTAACGAGAATTTATAACCGATGATGATGTCTGCTGATATACCACTGTAGAACATTATAGTATTTTTTTCTTTATAAGTACACCTTTTTCATTTATTTTAGGGTCTCTTCAAGCCTCCTTGTCTGTGTCGCAGAGGAATAAATTGATCTAAAATCTATATTTTATCTCTTTGCGCCTCAGTTGTTGGCGCTGCACATCTTGACCGTATAAGTGTTGCCCGTACCCGCCAAATAGGAGGCGTGTGCATATCTATTCCCTTTGTCCGTATCCTTTAAAATTCTTATTTTATTAACGAATATCATTAATATTTCAAATTTTTCTTTTGTGTCTATTAGGTGGTTTCCTATTCTTGTTGACAAAATGTCTTGCTTTCCATATTCTCGGAAATATTCCGCACGTTCTGGCGCACATCAGAGATAGCACATGTTCCATAGTTTCTATTTCGTCTCCGCATGAACTTGCTGCATAATCAGTTACTCTAAATACCTTTTTATATTGCCCAAAATCACCATGACCGGTCAAGAATTATGTCATTGGTTTAGATGGTTCAAACAATTTTTTATTTTTTGTTGTAAAGCAAACATCAAGTATATACCTGTAAGTTACTCTTCCTTTTAAACTCATCTCCCATCTTTTCGCCCATGCATTTAATAAAAAGCGTGTTAACTTCCCTTTCGCTTTTTTATCTTCTCTCTAGCTTATCTTCATTTATTGTTATTTTCCCGTTTCTTTTCAACAAATACTTATACTGTATTTTTATTACATGTAGGTCAGTAGATATTATTTCTCCAAGTACATTTAGGGTCATAGTCGCCACAGTTCTACAACTCGTAACTATAGGTAAAAAGCATTGCCGCTCTATTGTTTGTAAACTCTGTTCATTATTTTTTGTGGGGCTTTACGACTCGTCGACATCGAGGTCATTAGAGCCCTAAAATTCTGTACAGATAGGGAAAATGCAGCTACGCACTAAGAAGAGCCAACACGATTCTCCCCGCGTGTGAGACTCGCCGAATGACTCAACCATACCCACCAAAAACCCTCCTGAATTACAATATATCTAAATATATATTTTAAAACTTACAAGTCCACAACATTACAACGAGAAAAATGAAAGATACCCTAGCCCTCGCAACCTACTAGCGTCGGGATCGAAAAGAACAAGAGGTGACCAAGGAAGGTCAGGAAAGAGAACGGAAGGAGCCAAGCACAAGTAAGTGGAAGTAATGCCAGACTCAGCTCGGGGCCCCGTGTTTGCCAAACACATACTTACTTGATTTAAGTCCCCTGGGGGGAACTCTGTGCAAATTTAACGTTTACTATTCGTTCTCCCTATATGATAGTGCAATAAGCTATTGCCCGCCCTAATGCTCCTGTGGATAACAACTCAGGTCTTTAGTTTGGATGTCATATATGTATTCCTATGCGAAGCATACTGTATAATTTTACTTGAACCTTCCTTATAATGTGTCCCAGATGTTTTTCATAGTTTAATTGCTCATCAATGATCACCCTTAATATTTGTAGCTGCGCAATATCTGTATTTTCACATTGTTCAATGTAAGTTTAAAATATTTTCTATGCTGTACAGGGTTTCCAAACCACATGCAACGTATATTCTGCTCTGTAATTGTTAATCCATACATATTACATATTATTTGGCATTTATGCACTTCTTCATTAGCTTGTGTCTCTAATTTTGTGCGCAAATTTCCATATACTAGTTAAGCAATGTCGTCTGCATGCGCATAATCTTTATTTTCTCTTTCTAAGAAAATAATAATCATTATTTTCTCTTCCTAAGTTCCTCAATACATTATCAAAAACTATGTTTCAAAATAAAGGGTCGCTAGCTTCCTTGAGGGCAACCGATTGATGCTTGATCGTAAGCACCTTTTATATCAATGAATATGCATGCGCAATATTTTGTAGTCCTCATTGATATGTGCTTACTAACATATCCAAAAGTGAGCTAGTTGACATTCCTGGTCAGAAACCGTACTGTCGGGTAATCATGTCCCCATCCTTTTCCAGATATTGCTGTATCCTTGTTGTTATAAGTTCCTAATGTTGGGATTAGTGTTATTGGGTGACATGAGGTTGGTTGTGATGGGTCTAATTACTTTTATTTTAGGAATAGCCTTATGAGTCCTATCTTCCAACGCTGTAGAAAGATAGATTTTTGAAACACTCATTGTATATTATCACTAAATGTTCTCCAATAAAATGCATCATTTGATGCAGCATTTAATGCGTGAATTTATCATAACCCTGTGCATTGTTTTTGCGCATTTGTTTTACTGTCATTTGAATTTCTGGGAGGTCTATTTTCGGTATTTCTTCATCGAAATTGTCATATTGCCAAGTTTCTAACTGCTCCTCCGGGAATAACCCTTTCAGAAGCTCCTGTCCAGTTGTTAATCAAGCATCTGAATGATTCTGCCCACAGCTAAGGTTGTCCAAATTTCTTTACATCTTATCTTATTTACACTTAATTGGTAAGGTATACCCCATGCTGAAAAGCCTCTTCGATAAACTCTCTCGAACTTACCCGCTTACCATTTATCACCTCTTGTTTAAAAGTTCTTTTGTTTGTCCTATATTCTTGCAGTAATTCAGCTATATTCCCTCCGTTTTTTGTTCGTTGTAATCTATGCCTAATAATATTTACTTCCTCCTGCATCTTACTTAAATTCTGCGCCCACCAAAGTACTCCCTTTAGTCCTGTTCGTATTGGTCTTATGAATTTAGCACAGATTTGTAACAATGTTAACTGCAAATAATCAATTGCTGCATTTATTTCTTGGGAGGTTTTCGCCAACAGCTGTTGTAGTGTTCCTTGTATATCTTCTTTGTGTCTGTGCAATTTTACCGAGTCTATACGCCGAAAATCTATGGCATCCTTGTGTTCATGTTCGTTGACCCTACTTTCTGTCACACATACTTATATTTCTTTGTGGTCGCTATGTAGACCATCCGAGATCTTCCAGGTGTATTCTTCTAAGTCATGCCATTTATTAATCATCGTTACGTGAATGACTGATGTTCCTCACCCTCCATAAAATGTATTTCTTTCATATACATTTAATACGAGTACTTATGTGTTCATGAGAAATTTATTCAGTTCTTTCCCTCGTTTGTTTGTCGTCTGATCTCCTAACAATCGTGTCCGAGCATTTGTGTCCAAACAAAGGATTAGATATGTGCCTCTTAAATAATATATTATGTTCCTTATGTAACGTAGGTCATTTTTATATCTGTGGAGTATTGATAATAATAATAGATTATTGTAATCTCATTTCCCTGCCACATATACTTAATCACTTGACAATATGTTGTTAAATATTTGCGCAATATAAGTACTTCTCCAACCCCACGTACAACTATTGCGCTTCACGTTTGCGTTGTTGCAATTACCATGTATCCTAGGGGTAAGTGCTGAATTTTCCCATGAATGTGATATGTCTCCTGATAGCAAGTAATACATATGTCTTGCATACTCAAGTATTCTCAAAGTTCCAATGATTTTAATTTTGAGCGCTGTAAAATATGTTGTACGATTTTAAGTATAAAGTACGTTTGTTGCTAGGACTCGTTACACTGCAATGTATACTGGACATTTTTGATTTATCACACTGTGATTTGTAGCTAATCCTCTTTTCTGACAATTTTGCACAACATTGCTCCTCAGTTTTACTGGTACATTCTTGGTAACGATGTCCGTGCTCGCCGTAGTGACCACACGTGTCGTTGTCACACCAAACGTCTGCCACGTGTTCAATCTTATGGCACCGGTAGCATCGTAAGGGATTTAAATTCTCTTCCACATTATAGCACTATAATCCAACATATACGCGACCCTTTCGTAATGAATGACCAAATATTTTTTCATCCATTTCTAAAATCCAGTTCCCTTGTTCTCGGAATCTTTGTTTTTCTTTGTACAAGACACGTATTATCTACCCAAGTGTTTGATCTTCACCCACATTTTTCTGCAGTAATTCTTCTATAAACTCTGTTTGTATTAAGTTATGCGCTACTTTAAAAATACGCAACCGTGGACGCCTTTTCCCAAATTCTCTATGCTCTATTCCCCCTGTCTTATTTACTGCTGCCTGTAGTTTTTCTATTTCTCATTTATTTGGTAAAAACCCCTATCAAATTTCCCCCTACCGTCTCTTCTATTGTTCGTATGCAAAATATTTGACCAAACTCTTTAACCATTGTAGTTAACTTTTCTGTAAACATGTCACATTTCCCATCCATTTTGTTGATAATGATTATTTCTTTACTTTCCCTAATCAGTCTTCACATGTGTATGATGTATCTAGTTTCTCCTCTATGGATCCCTCTTTGCTCCTCTTCAACAGTACGACAAGTGATTTTTGTTTTTTATCTCCTTCATTAATCCGTGTACTATTATACCGTTCATCTACCATCCCAATTACTGTCTCCACTCCGTGTGCCCGTTTCGTGAATATTCTCTTTGATTCCACTTTCTGTCTCTTTGATCTCCGTTAGTACCTCACCATGCATTGCTGGTGTTTTTCTCATACCTCCTCCGGTCTTCCTTTCTTCCAAATCCGTGGCGATTTTCTCTAATATGTCAGTTAACTTTTATAATCGCGTGGCATCTCGTCATTCTTCTATAGTTCTCTTGTCCCTTCCAGAATTATTTAGATACTTGCGTTCATACATCTAAACTTCTCTCCATTAAAGATTTCCTCCATCTTAGCTACCTTTTTCCCTAATTTTACTATGTCGAGGTCTATTTCCTAACAATCCATCATTTGATTGACATAGACGTTCTTTCTCTTTGTTTTCCCATGTGTTCGTACATCTGTCACACTACTTGTTCGGGATATTCCCTCACATGAACTTGCACGTACCGGCGAACCTACAAAACTTGTTTTCTCTTCCTCTTCCCCTGAAGTTTCTTTCTCCTACCTCACTACCTATTTTCTATTTTTCCGTGCCATTATAAACTCAGTTTTGGGAAAAATATTTTTTTATTTACTCAAATTTTCATTGACTTACTTACTTTTATTCTATTTAACGTTTAATTCACAGTTTACCCCGTTAAAAATACTTATATGTTCCAGAGATATCGTGTTTTTTCTAGAAACGCACGTTTCCCTCACACGTGTTCTTTTTCAATTATTAGGCCCTGGGTGTTCGTTGTGCGTAGAAATTGATACACAGGCTTTGCGGTACCCTCTGAAGCTCTTCCAAAAATTTGGAACTCCTACTCTCCTCCAAACTGGTGATTTCACGTATATAATTTCACTGTATCCCGAGGGTAGCATTAGTAGCCTTTCATGTGTTTGGGCAGATCTGTGCTAGAGACGTTAGTGATTCTGTTCATCCATTATGTTATGTTAGATTTACATATAACCCCATTTACTCCACGTTGTAGTTATAACATAGTGGGTAATGTTCGTAAAATACGCAAACGTTGTTTTTATTTGCCACTGCGTTAATTTCTGTACTTTTTTCTGTAAACAGCACGTTAAGAACATTTCTACTATTATGCTCTGTAAATTTTAGCGCATTCCTCTCACTCGTTACCTTATTACGTCCATTTAAAGTTGTTCAACTTCTCAACATGTAATGTTTACGTAACTTTGTGAAATACATTTTGTCCAAACCAGTCAGTCCACGTTTTGCACATGTAATTTCCAGCATTCCCAATTGCTATTGCACTTCCAATATTATCACTGACACAATATCTTCATGCCGTTTCCACTTTCCTGATCTTCCACTGCCGTGGGAATACCCCATTTTTTAAACAGTGGTTATAAATATTTCTGATGGTCTCTGTGTGTGTTCGATATGTATTTTTTGTCATCATATATCATCTTCGTTATAACATCGTAGCCTAGACTTTTTTGGTTCTTATTTCCTCCATTACCTCCGCAAGCTCTGCATCTGTTATTTCGTCAAATTTGTCGTTCCCAACTGCCAAGGAATCCCATTTGTCATCTGCATCGTTCCTCGGCAAAATTCTTTCCATTATCACCTTTCCTGTATCAACCCAATTCATCGTATTTTTCTGGCCAATATTAATACTATGCCATACTTGTCGTCTTATAATTTTTTCCCTCGCTATTAGGTACGGAAGTCCCCATATATTCTTCCGGAGGTTCTCTTCAAGGAAGTTTTCCCATGTCTTCATTCTAAGTTATTTTATCTTCCTTCTATATTCAAGTAAAATTGTTCTATACTCCATCCCAGCAATATCTTCATTTTGTCCTTTTCTTCTCACATGTTGCAACTTCCTCCTCGCTTTGACCCACTTCCGCTTCAACGCACTGAACTCCTTACATATCCTCTGGTACCTACGTCTCGTCTTCGAGGAGCGTGTTTGTAAGCTGCGCAAAACACTTATCTGATAGAAGTAAATTTACTCTTCTATTTCTTCTAAAGTACAATTTATTGACATCTCTTCCAATTCCTTCCGGAAACCTTTCCATCGTATTTTCTGCAAATTCCATGCAAGTTGAAGATCTTCCGTTTGTTGAAATGTACCAACCACAAATTAATCGCCAAATGGTCCGAAGTCATGCCAGTCACTAGTCTCCACCCAATCATATCTTCCTTGCGTATATTCTTTGTCAATGTTAAATCTATTACAACTAATCAATACTTTCACAATGCAACAACACTTCAAAGCTAAGTGACTACCTGCTACGAAAATATTTTAAATAGAATACGATAAAGCATCGCTTATAACAAGACCAGGATTTCTATGGAAGTAACCACCAACGCTGAAGGGAGAAACATGGCAAATGTTGTTGGTGTTTTAAGAATAGACCGAGCAGAAGATACATTTTTTGTTCTCTGTGAAACATTTGTCTTACCAAGCTACGGCTCGTACGGTACACAACAAGATATTAGTAGTATCTTTTTGTCTGTAAATCGTCCTTTGTGAATTGTAAATGAAATATAGTAAGTTCTATGGTTCCAGCGACAACTAATAAAATGATGTTATTATTGTTTAAGGCTGGTTTGCTTAATGTGTCTTTTTGTTTATATAGAATAGAATCAGGGGAGGAGAGATGTTGATCTCTTGGTAATTTATCGATTCGTCGGAAATATTCCAAGTGAAAGGTCCTCAGTATANCCAAGGTTAGATTGTTTGGAAAGAAAATCTTTGAAGGAAGGCGTATGAGGGAGCCATTAGTATTACCGATCTTCAGTAAAAATTAATTTTTAAATTGAAAAGTA
This sequence comes from Laupala kohalensis, assembly GCA_002313205.1. Classification (NCBI taxonomy): domain Eukaryota; kingdom Metazoa; phylum Arthropoda; class Insecta; order Orthoptera; family Trigonidiidae; genus Laupala; species Laupala kohalensis. The sequence continues at coordinate 16,589 of NNCF01128502.1, read as the reverse complement.
TTGTATATGAGGACATTAAAAAAGTATTTAGCCCCTCTTTCCTGCTACAACGCTGTGAAAACTCAGATACGTCGTATTATTAATTCACCCAATTCATTTACCAGTCCACTAACTCAGTGCACCCATAAAGTTCGTGAATCAAGTAAATGCACAACAAAAAACTGCATTGATTTTTTACTTGAAACATTCGGAACCGGTTTTTAGGTAGGATAAGTGATAAATATCTCTCAATATCTGTATGAACACCTATGAAGCTTGATGTGATAAACGTCTTTTTTCTGTTATCTTACACGTAATATCTCACAATAAATTTGTTAGTACTTGCTACAAATTTAAGGTTATTGACGCTCTCCCTAAACATTGTAAATCTAAAAAGAAAGAAGAGTTAGGAGATTGACGTTATATATGACCGTGTGCCAGACCAGTATTAAGTAAACAACAGTACGTTGAATCTCAAAATTTCCATTAACACCTACCATTATTTTATTATAACGGATGTATAGTTTCATCTACAATATCTGGAAATATAATCATTTAAAGATTCACAAAAACAAAAAACTTTTTAAGGTCTTGTCTTTTCATCTCCTTTGAGGATCGGTCAACAAAAACAGAATTCAGTATCTTCTCGACTGACCAAGGTGGATGCTGAGACGTCATCTTTCATAAGCTTTAAGTGGCTTCGTAGTCGTCATCATTATTCTTTTTATTTATATCTATATGTTTTTATTACATTATTTTTCTTAGTATTGATCTGTTACGAATAATTCACGCCTGTAGTAAATAATAGTTCACTATCCATTCACTTTTGCTTGTCAAGCTTGATCCCGTTATGTCGGGAGGCTGAGCTCAACTTTTGCAAAACATTTGATTTAATCACGTAGTACAATGTCAAGTAATTGCGTATTGTTCAGTCATTGAATTCATTTGTGAAACTTGTCTCATAATTGGATTTATTGTTCTCAGGACAAGCGTCATAATTATGTCACGTACCAGACTCGTTATTCATCAACTTTACCTCGATAAAAACGTTGGGCGCGAACATAAAGTTCTTTTTCCATAAAAGGAAAAGAATTTTCTCTTCGCAGAGGAAGTGTTTTTCTTTTCAGAAAAGGTCATTTTGCAGACCAAATACGTAAAACCGCATTTTTCCTTTTCCTGCGTTTAAGGGATGTGATTATTATTCTACATATGGGAACCGTGCGATTTAATTTCAATATGCATAAATATATACAATACCACGGGGATGTAAAAAAAACAATATAACGAAATATAATTTGCGTTACAAAAAATAAATTCAAATGATAAAAGACTCATTTATTACACATTTCAAAATATACGTCAGTAACAGTAGTTCTCTAATTACACAGTTTAAAATAAAAATAAAATACTTTTGGTGTACCACTTTCAACTACTCTCACTGCAAAACTAACGTAATTCATATGTAAGTAACAATCCCAGGTGGAGCGTACTTATACAATACCTAGGCCCAGGTGCAACCTACTTATACAATAAACGCAGACAACAACTGGCAAGATGCAATAAACAGTTTTAATTTTGTTGACTACACAATTGCTGAATGCAAAATTATCCAGCAACAAAGACCACGTGACAATATGAAGAATTCACATATGTGCTAATTTCACGTATAATATACGAGCTCATTTCACCAGGCGTTGAGCGGGGTTACTATTTAATATCTTGAAAGCACGTTAATTTCTATATTTCTCTACTTCTATGATACTATATGTAAATAATTACGAATTATAAAAAAATCCCAGACTGAAGGAAAATGCATTTTACACCTGTGAAGGCATAGAAATCTCTTAGATTGCGGTGAACCTCACCGCCAGGTAACATAATTAACCTGTAAAGGTTTTAATAAACAAAGCACATAGTTAAGACCTCTATCTTTTTCAAAAGAGATTCTTCGCATGTATATTTGAATAATGTGTCAATTTGACGGAAAAAAATGTCACTGCCGTCACACTCTTAATGTACTTACGTCTTACGTAACGTAACAACTCGGGCGGAAACATTAGTAAGCTCTATAGACCAGTCATGCGAGTGAAGATTCACATTGACTGATTAGCAATTAGAACAAAATTTTTAATTGTTATTCTACTTTTTTCATTAATATTAAGTATACTTTGCATTTTTCTTGCAATAACCCTCAAGAAGAGTTCTTTGAAATTTCAAATAATTTCATTCTTTTTCCGATTTCTCAGACATTCCATCGAATTCTCTTTGATTCTATAGATTAATCCATTTTACGAACACGTTGTCTTCATATGAATATGCACCAGACCAACGGCTTCCATTCGTCGTCTCATTTGTCTTTAGACGTAGCGTACTTAGTATTGAAAAGGATGTATTACAAATTCACTTCTGAAAATGATTGTGTAAGAAGTAATGTAATATTATTCGATTAGAAAAGAATTTGATGTTGGTATGTTTTTTTGTTTAAAAATAATAATTATAATATTTTTAAAATAAAAATTGAGAGTTAATATATTTTGGTGCAGCAATGAGGTTTTTTGACTAATAAAGTACGAAAGGAATTGCTTTATGCGTGAACATATTAATAATAATATTACAGAAACATTATAAAATACATGAAAATGTAAAAATCTATCAAGGTATCATAGTATATTAACTCGTTCAGCGTTAACATAATATTTCTTCGTCAGTGCCTTATTTCTTGAATTGTAAGTTAAGAAACATAATTGATAGAGTTAAAGATTTCAGAATTATTTTTTCAGTTAAAAATAATAAACTAGAGATGACTAAATACAGATGTACAACAGAACACTGCATAGCTCACTGAACTAGAATAAATGTGGCTATAAATAAAAAAACATCTTTGTTTTGACCAATGGAATAGTAAATAAACGCATTTTTCAGTGGACATTAATCTTCACTGAACACAAACATACGTTACGACTCTAGTGGTCATAAAATGCCACTAGAACAAAGGTAGATTGTATTGGAATTTTAATTTAAAATGTCTTGTAACCAGACGATAATGTATTCTTTGTTGATTAAATATTTACAAAGTGTATTAATATTCTAAATGATTTGCAAGACCAGTGGAATACAATCTAAAAGGGTTGATTGAAAAACGTAAACCAATGAATTGACGATTGATCTATTGACTTTATTTTACTATATTTCAAAAGAAAGCATAATTAAATCATTATCTACAAATTTATATACACAGTTCATTTCAATGGACCTTTCAACTTTTCCTGAATACCGTTCGTTCAACCCTCACAGAGCTAATTCTATCATTACACTGTCACGATTGTAAACATTTTTGATGAAACAAAATAAAATAATTTCATAAATCCTAAACTAATAAATAAATGTGAAAGAGTCTGTCTGTTTGCGACGATTAGACCACTGAACCTATCGTGATAAAATTTGACAAGGGGATAGTTTACATGACCTGGAAGAACACACAGATATAAATAACTGAGCTGGGGTAGCTGATGTATTGGCTGCCAGCCGGACAGACAATACATGATCTCGCACAGCGAACAGCGTTAGCTGTTACAGCTTAAGTAGCTAATCTACAAGATAAGAGAACCTACAGTAGATGATGTTGTGAACCAGTAAGCACGTAATATTGATTCGACGTGAGTCGATGTCGACTATCTTGACGATATTCATTTTTATTGCAAGTCCATGGTCTTACCTTGTGTCATCGCAGGCGTACAGCAAACGTTTTTTTTTTTCGACGTCCGTTTTTAGGTATCCGACAGCGCCAGTATTCGATCCAGGGTCCTTTCCCACTGAAGACGCGAACGCTACCAATGAGTTACAGAAGTAACTTATTTTCAAAATCTTGTGTAACGTTGTCTAAGAGTTGACACCATAGTAAATACGACTACCATTAATAGTAAATACGTAAATCATATCTAAAATCTTGAAAAATATATCTTTAAATACCAGGAAAATAGTTTTTTTTTATGAATCCAAACGTTTGTTTATTTTGAATATACTTGAAATTTACTCTTATTAGATTAATACATTTGAAAATATCATTATTTAAAATAATATTTAGGTGTTCGTCAACATTAATCTTCAGAAATTCGAAATATCAGTGTACGGTTGCTCGACTTCCAGAAAACACTGTGAATATTCGTCGTCTAGGCTTCAAATTTCGGGCTACGCGACGACGGCCCATAAGCTATAGCGCTTGATGTAACGTTCTTCCTCCCAGACAAAACATTGTCAGCTTCCGCATAGACAGGAAATTGGCCTCGTTCAGACGAACACAGCATAAGCATAAGCATAGCTACAGCATAAGCTGTGGCAGCTAATGGCACTGTCTGTCCTCTAGACAGCCAGCGCGTGAGCTATCACAGCTAACTAACTTATTTTTTTCCGTGCATAGACTAACTTTTATTTTTTACGTGTGTGAAAATAAATATAGAAGTAGATTTTGCCGGGAAATGTCGATGAAGTCGGGAAAAAATCTATCTTCAGAGACGTATATTAGTTTAAGTCGCCTAAACGGTTAGAGATAGGTGACAACTATAAATAGCTATATTGTTAGCCTGAATGAGGTCTACAAAATAGTCCACATATATATCCACTAAGAAAATGAAAAGAAAAATAGTCTTATCGCAGTCTATAGACAAAAAAAAAAAAACCAAGTTCAAAATTTTACTAATGGACTTTAAAAATATGAATTGAGTAGCCAAAGTGTGCAGTCAACAATATCTTATCCAATTGTAAGAATAATATCCAAATGAATTTCACGTCATGTTAAATGCTTGTATGTGATAGAATTTGTATTGACACTGCACTTCCAATTGGCATATCTCTGGCAGTTACCTAACCAAAGTGCCACTCAATCTAATTGCATAAATTCAATGATCCACGTGTCAATCGAATGTGTTTATCTGCTTTGGTAATTTCTTTCGTGCTTTAGAACGAACATAGCTGATATTTGTCAGAGTAAAATAACCTTCAATAAATTAATTCTCCTATATTGTAAATGATGAGTTCAACTTAATAGTCAATTAGTTAAAAAATTATTAATGTATGATGTCTCGTTCAAACATGTATTACGCAATTTTTCGTAAATAACACAAGGTCACGTACTTTGATATTGCAGACATAAACATTCCCCGTTATCTTTCTGCATGTTTTAACACCACCGTTTTTGTGTGGTTGTTGCCAATGCACAGAGTGGTAGGACAGAGAGACGGTTGTGCTTATGACGGAACTGGCGCTCCAAGTTTGCCCACATTACTGAGAACTATGCATGAATTTCAATTTCGGAAGCAGTAAGAAATACTGTCTTCCTCTGGAATAGTGTGACGATTTTATTTATGTGGCAAAGGCTCGTTAGAGTGGAATTCAATCAAGTAGTCGTTTGAACTTTGAGAATCACAGAAGTGCGCTGGACTGTAAGGGGTCGTTCTGCGAGATGATGTCGTATGTTTCTGAGAATTAAATTGTAAAATTAAATAGTTCCCGAGGATACTATTCCCCGGTAATTTATTAATAATTTTGTTTGATCAAAGTACATCTTCTCTTCTTGTATGTATTAACAATGAGGGGTTGTTGATTTATTATTAATATATGGAATACGATTTTTAAATATAAATCTCATATAAATGCCAGAAAAACTTTAATAAAAGTGCAGGTGAAAAGATTGATTCTTTAACTTTGTGGGGAATTTTAAATACAGAAGTTGATACTTGGGATACAGGAATATTGTGAAATGAATTTGAGATCTATTCAAGTATTTTGATAATTACATGTAACGAAATTGATTTTCATGTGATGAATGAATCTCTTGCTATACCATATAAATTAATCATAGATATATTAATTACTTTTAGAGACTTTTTTATACATTCACTAAATGTAATACACTTTTATCGGGACTTCCCTAAATCTCGCAAATCTATTTATGTTCTCTGAAGAGACAGTTATCTTATTTCCACTGGTGCATTGAATTCCTCGGCAGTCATTCAATTGGCTTTTCTGCGGACGTTTATGGAAAGTCCCGAGAATTCTTAATGAGAAACCGATTCTCTGAGCTTGAGTTGAGAGTGGTTTAAAATTAAAAAAAGATAAAAGATATTCCCTCGTATTCATAGAAGACGATGTTTGACATGTTTCGTTTATCGTGTATTGACACAGTCAGTTGATTCCATTAATGCTCAGAATTAAAGTTAAAAGGCCAGAAATTATATCTTGTAATTCCACAAATTGCAAATTTAAAGTATTGTGTGTACATAATCATATCACGTTGCTTCGTATAACTGAAATTACTTACTTAGAAATTTTGAAAATAATTTTTTGGAATCAATTAGTGGAACTGGGAGTGTTTTAGAAAAGCGAGTTCACCAATTTGTTCTAACATTGTTAGAACATCAAAGCTTACAATCATTTTCAGTTTTCTCCCCTCGGAAAAGTTAGAAGATAAATACTATTTAACTAGACAGTCAATAGTCTGAATAAACTCTTTTAATTAGTCATCTCAATAATTCTTATTTGAGAAATACAATTTCGAGGTTGTATGAGATACTAGGTTTTATAATTTAATCTAGTTCCCATTAAATATTAATATACTTAAAGAACAACCCACACTAATCATCAGTATTCCACGCTTAAAATTTCGTGTATAACATATCACTTTTACAAAGTCGTAGGATTAAGAAAGATTCAGAATATAATAAACAAAAATATTAGAAATATGTGGTTGGCCGTCAAACGGAGAGGTTTCCTATGATAACAGAAGGCGGGTAATGGGTTTTTTGAGTGAGGATTCGGTGCCAGATATTATTTTTATATTTATTTGTTCTTTGTCGCGTCTACGTCACGAAAACATTACATGACTAAAGCCTTTTCTAAAATCACAACTTTCTCTCTTTCATGAATAAGTTTTTCGAATTTCTCCGGATTGCGAGGAAGTTCGGTCAATATCTCTCACCAATCCGTGCACCTAAATTCCTCCTTGATGTATGAAGGAGTTGCTGGGAGGTTGAAATGAAACGAGTGCGTATGAAATGAGGAGATCGGGAAAAGGAGCGAACCGAATAAGAACTGTGTCACCGTAATGAAAACTTGTACTGTGGAACTTAAAAATCACAACTATTGTCGCATTGAAATAAGAATATTCGGGTTATATTGGCTTTTTCACGACGTATATAATGCGAGTGGATCAGAATGACGAAATGTTAAGGGAATGTGGCGACTATAATTTTTCTTTTCTTTTTTTAAATTGGGTCTTTAGGGTTCGCCAGCAACCATAATCAAAAGATTAGAAACGCAGTGATATTTGGCGAACCACTAAAATCCGTTATTATAAAGAATTAACTCGTGAAAGATTGTATTTCGAACGAGTATTAATTAGTGAACGGAGTTGAATTTGAGGAAAAGGGTGGCTTTGGGAATAACAATATGAGGTAGTACGTTTGAAGTACTTCTATACATCTTATCAATGCACTGAGATTATTTGTAGGAAATGAACCAATGATCATTCATTGACGTGATAGGTATCTCAAGAATAGGTATTTTGAAGAAGATGAATGGTTTGGGAGTTCGAGAAAAGTCGCTATAGAGATGCGCTTAGCGGCGTACAGGGTCGACTGGTTGCGACTTATCTAAGTTCCTTTTCCAGCATTCGGAACCATCACCAGCAGCGACGGTGTCCAATTGTCAATCCTCGTAGAAATTTTAAGTCGTAACGACGTCGTCAAAGTTGTGGCGACGTCAAAAAACAACGTAGTGACGTTGCCAACGCGTATGCATGTAACGTCACTTCAACGTCGAAGAACGACGTTTTCACAACGTCGTAAAAACACTCTTGTCCGACGCCTGAAAAACGTCATCACACGACTTTCTTGAAAATGTTGAATTATCATTTTTATTACTACTTATACTCCCACTACGGTGTGGTTTTAACCAGGGTCCTTTCAATATCAAGTCGAGCACGCTAACATTGAGCTGCTGCAACATGGTGATAAATGCTGTTTTTATCCTCTTGTATTTCTCTGTCATACTATTGGTACCATGAATTGTAAACACGTAAAATAGTAATCTCCGTAAACAAGTAAAAGATAGGATGTTCTCGGCAAAATTAATTCTTGGCGAAAAATGCACCAGATGGCAGAGAAAGACGGAACGGCGAAATTGCGCATGTGGTTCCGACCATCCAAAGAGAAATTCCTCTTAACTAACGCGAGAGGAGGCTCATGCGCTATATTATTAATATTATTTATTATAACTCAGTCGTCTCAATATCGTATAACGGAGTCATCTCAAAGTCGATCTTCGGCTCGATCTCAACGTCGAAACAACTTAGTATATTATTCTCGTTTCGATGTCGCATAACAAAGTTGTCTTGTCTTCAAATTCCGGGAAATACGACGTCGGGACATCGTTTATTCGACTCGATATCGACGTCGAAAGTCGGCTAAACCTCGGCGATTTCTGCGTGAACATGATCTGAAGGTAAATAAAATATAAAACTCGATTAGCGAGGGAAAGGCGGACTAGGATTATATGTTATTCGACGACTGGACTTAAATTTTTTGAACGTCAAACGAAAGTAGAAACATGCGAAAAAATTCATAATCACATTAAAGTGTAAATAATATTGTGATGAATCTATATTTTTACTTTATATTCTTTGAACTAGTGTAGTTTTCAAAATGTTATACTTTATCAGATATAGCCATGATATGTCATTTCGGTCTATAGGCGCATGATGCATGATTTATATATCAAGGCTTCAGTGAAATAATATTGGTTTTAATGATATTGTTTAATGCTGGTTCTGGGAATTATTTCTCAAATAAAATGTGCAAGTATACAGATAATTAATGAATCCACTAATTTACATTTAACTTGTGACTTACCTTTCTTTGTCTAAAGGTATGACTTACCACACTGGTCTCTTAAAATATCATAGTTGTGAGGAAAAAATAGAGCAATTCACTTCTTGGACTTTACCGTTACAATTAAATTTACTAACTTTCCTCTATCTTATGATCATTTTTTTATCAGTCTACATTTATAAACATCAAGAAATGGGAAAATAAGTTTAACATTTTTGTGGCATTAAATTTTATTAACATAAAAAGTACACAGCATAACAAAACACTATTTTAAAATGAATTATTATTACAATTGATTAGTTGTAATCACATATCAATTCCCACAGCGTGAATATTGTTACTCATATAATAACATATTTTATTACTCGTGCATCACTTTGTTAATCCTTTGTGCCGCATAAATAGACACTCTCTTATCAAATGACTAATTTTATATATATGAGTCAAGGAACAGTAT
>NNCF01128501.1:87517-99536 GCA_002313205.1 Laupala kohalensis | reverse complement strand
TTTGGACTTCTATAACAAAAATATTCTGTATATTCTTGACTTCAATAAACTTTACCATTCTCTATATTTAAACGACATCTAGAGATTCGTTGTCACGCAAGTTCTTCATAGGCAATGTAAAAGATATTAGACTTTCTATAAAAAAAGTTTGCGTAATACTGTGATAAAATATAGTTTTTAACAGAATTTGAATATAATTGCAAGATATCGCATGGAATTGGTATAATTCTAATCACAAATTACTTATAAATATTCCTATAATTTCTTATATTTATACAGTGAAGTAAAGAAATGAAATCTCATAGCCTACAAATGATGTGTATTGTCGAAAGTAATTTCACATAATTTGCGATTCTCTTAAGTTTTCCATATATGTGAAAAGGAATTAAATAAATATAGAAAACGTTTGTCTCAAATATGAACTAATAACACAAAAGTTTAATTCTCGAGTTAGAAATAAGATAAAACTACACAAGGAAAAAATAAATTACATTTTCTAGTGATATATTTATCCACGATATAACAATTTGGTAGTAATCGTGCAACCTAAAAGAATAATCAGAGATCAATAATATGAAAAACTCGTTTATGAATTTTTTTACAATTGAAATACTTTATATATTCTACATAATCACTCCTCATTTATGTTAGTATCGATATTCAGTATTATTTATTGATTTCCAGAGCAGGGAACGAACATAGTCATTTAGAAACATTCTTTGCGGGTATATAACTTTTTACGAAGCAACATGGATGTTACATTTGTGAAGACAAACGTATCAGTCAGACATTCAGTATAATATTTACAGTAAATTTAAATCGAGTGAGGCAGTTAGGAAGGTCGTATTTAGTTTTATATGTTAAGTTATTGTAACTTGTAGTTTCCCGTATTCCTGATTTAGTGTCATATTCTAAGGACTTGTTATTTTAAATCTAGAAATCTTCTCTAATTAACGTAATATTTTGCCGTCAATTCAATAGAGAATTTTTCATATATTCAGAAAGTGTTCAACAAATATGGGATATTATACGAAATATGTTTTTTCATTGTAATATTTATGAAACTTATGCATAATATTTTAATGGCGTTCTACTTTTTACTGGCTGTAAAATTGGAAATTTAGATCGCTGAAATTTTCCTTTCGGACAAACGACGAAGGCGCCAATGACACGTAATTTCGTTTAACAAATAGAAGAAACATTTATATTTGATTGTCAAATGATAGAGACAAAGAAAATTAAAGGGGACAAAGAAACACGTGGATATGTCAGTACATGTTCATGAGACGTCCTGAAATCAAAGAAAGAATAACCTTGAGAATTCATTGCGTTTATGATCTTCAATAACATTTTAGTTTCTTTGAACAGTGGAACTAAATGAAATAAAACAATGAATAAAGATTTTTGAAATAAAACATGAAATTCGAATTTGCCTTCTAATGAAAGTTGAATAAACTTTTGCTATAATTCTTGGAATAAACGAGCACATCTTTTTGCGCAGAGTTATCACCGGGATAATTTCAATTCGTCTTATAAATTATATGGCCATGGAAATCGTAGAAACGGGAGATACGAAATTATAGGTAATATTACATATTACAACATGGTTCGCCAGAATTTTTCAACTTTTGCTTCCGAGCAACAAACCCGCATCCTGTCTGCAAGCATAGAGATGGATTTTCTTCCACCTACGTATATGATTTATATATTTTTGGTTATGGCTTCTTCTTTGGGAAGTGTTTATTCTTGCTCATCCAATTCCCCGGACGATTAAGTAAACTTAATCACTTATTCACGATATATATTCACGTGTTAAAATATAGTTTGGATTTACTAGAGTCAGTCTTCAATAAAATATTTTTTGATAGTTGAATTAAATACCGAAGGTATAGTCTCGTGATAAAAGTTACAACTTATAATTATTTTGGGTCACTTGGATTTTTAATTTTCCTCTAATTTCTATTCTCGATCTTAATCGTAAAAATATGAGAATAGTACCTTAATATCTTAATTAGATTTGAATATCGATCATCCAATTTTGTTATTTCAGAATATGCAAATTGAATTAAATAATTAGTTCCAAAAATTAAGTCAAAAGACTTGACAAACTAGAAACTAGCAATCATAACGTATTTGTCAGTATTGTGACAATATGAAGACCATTGCGGATGAATGTACTTTCATGTAGTGTCACATGACTATAAGTGTACGTGCCATAATGTATTATTTTACGTTGGATCCTGTATAAATTTATTCTTTATTTTTGTAGGGGGCCACCAACAGAAAACCCGGGAAGGTAAGTTTTAAAAGTTTTGTTGATAATATAATAAAAAATAAAAAATGGCCCTGTAAGAAATATGAGGGCAAAAGCGTAGCCAAGTTAGTTTTTTGGCTTATATACAAATTTGTTTTATTTTCAGAATGAATTTTAGTTAATTCGATGTAAAATGCGTAAATTTGATATTTTCAATTATAATTTCAGAAAAGAAATCGCCAAATAACACATATATTTTATACGTACATACACCAACCATTTTTGTATGTTTAGTGCAAAATACTTTCTTTCTACTGATCCGTAAATAGAAGGTTTAAATAAATTAATATTTTATACGTTAGTTCTAGTAAATCATTTACAATTTGCTTTTATTTTCTAGTGGATTGGGGTCCATCATTTCCGGTCTAGGACTGTAAGCATCAAAATTTTAAAATATTATTTCACAAAATGTTTTTGATGTGAATTATTTAGATGTGTAATTGAAATTATATTATAAGTATTAATGCTAAAATACCGTGAAAATTATTGACATCCTTTAAAGTATAGAGACGTCTATGTATACTAAGCTCCTCATTGAACCACAGAAGTGAGTGCACAGAAAAATAATTTATTTCACTTCGGATCCAGAATCGGAAGCATCAAAATTTAAAAAACTTTTTTTACAAAATGTTTTTGATATAAATTTATAGATGTGTTATTGAAATTAATATTACTAGTATTATTTATAAAATACCGAATACACTATTGACTTAAAGTATTGAGACGCCGATGTATACTAGGCTCTTCTTTGTACCACAGAAGTAAGTGCACTGTATCTTCTATCTCACTACAAAATTTTTTTTTTATATTTTTAGAAAGGAATTGTTCAAACCTTTCAGACGTGATCGACAGTCTTTAATGTACCAATTCGTGGATGAGTGGTTTGTTAACCCACCAACAATTCTGTCATAAGATGTATAGGCGAACGGCAATAAGCTGTGACGATACGCGTCTTATTAAATAACTGCTTCTTACTGTGTGCGTTTTGTGCGAAATTGATAGCAGTCAATTAATGTTCCCGATTTTGATAACCATTTTCTGAATATAATGATTGATAGGCAAAACTAAATAAGGAAAACTACGTTTTGCAAAATCAAGACTTGTCCGTTATCTATGTGAGTGGCGATAGCAACTATTAGTAGTCGTGAATATGGAGTATTGTTCATTTTTACGAAGAAAAAATTGTTGCTTTTGTAAATAGGAAATATAGCGAGCTATCGAACATTATCTACATGGAGGTATAGGAGGAAGGAGTTGAGTGATAAGTTATTGTTAGTAGGTGGCCCGCTTAGCTGTGTTTACAAACAACCTGACCCATTAGTGGGGTTTAGTGGAAGTAGTTAGTACTAGTAGTTATTATTATCTGGTACATTAATGTGATAAGCTACAAATTTTTTGGCCCCATCAGGAATCAAATGTCAATGGATGTACAAATAAGGAAGTGTGGATGCGCGTAATGAAAAGAAAGAAATATGATGATTTTTTTATGAACTTGAATATGCAAATTGAATTATATCATTAGTTACAAAAATAATGCAAAAACTTGAACAGTAAAAACTATAAATATTTACGTATTTGTCAGTATTGTGACAATATTAAGACTAGTGCGGAAGAAATGTACTTACTGTAGTGTCACATGACTTTAAGTGTACATGCCATAATGCATAATTTTACGTTGGCACCTCCATTCAATTTATTCTTAATTTTTGAAGGGGGATATCAGCGCCGAACCCACCAGCAGGAGGGAAGGTTTCAAATCTATTGATGATAATAATAATAAATATTTTAAAATGCCCCTTTAATAACTGTAAAAGAGTAGTCAAATTGGTTTTTTGGCTTATATATTATCTTGATTTATTTGCAGAATGAATTTCAGTTAATTCGAGGAAAAATGTGTGTTTTTGTTATTTTCAATTATAATTTCGGAAAAGAAATCACCAACTAACACATATATTTTATTCGTACATAAACCGACCATTTTAGTATGTGTAGTTCAAAATACTCTCTTCCTACAAATCCGGAAATAGAAAGGTTAATTAAATTAATATTTTATACGATATTTTTAGTAAATGTGGATAACCATTTACATTTTGCTAGCCATTTATTTTCTAGTTCAACAGAGTCGAACACTCTAGATCCACAAACTAAAGCATTAAAATTTGGAAAACGTATTTTACAAAATGTTCTCGATGTGAATTCATAGATCTGTATTTGAAATTAATATTACTAGTATTAATGCGAAAATACCGTATACACTCAAAGTATATTTTTAAAGTTACTTAACACTTTTCAAGAAACACTGAAAACTAGTGACACTACTAAAATGAGACAAGATATATTGTGAAAACAATACACTTTAATAATGTTGTAAATTGTCTTTTAATTAATAATTAATATGAAGACTTCCTACGTCGAAGAGAAGAAGGATGGTTGTGGCCTATGATGCAATTTCGTAAATTATCTGTTGGAACAGGTTTTTGGGTTATGTTAATATGCTAAACTGGATTTATATAAATATTATTATTATTTATTATTATTGTTATTTAAAGTTTCATTTAGTAAGTAAGTAATATTCGTCACTCGTGTTTGTGTATTAATGCCAACGTTTCCAGTTCCAGGATGGATCCACAGGCTGGATGAAGTAAATAGTGGTGTGTGTCCAGTATACAAAAGGTACCATGCGATACCATCACATATAACGCTTCACAATATAGTTTTTCTACATGATCCATCTCCTTTTCGACAGAATTTATTTGTGCCGTTTTAATAAATCGATTTCTGATACCCGGATGTTAAATTAATATCTTGCAAGAAATAGTCTCTACAAAGTGTTTGCAGATTTATGTTAAATAATTTCTTGATGGTGATGAAAATTTTGAACCTTTCTGCATTGTATCTAACCTCTTAGATAAATAATAAATAATTATACAAACATGCGATTCCAATTCCTGTATTTTTCTGTTTATTTCCTGTGTACATAGATAGCACTGTCGTGATGGAATACTGGTATTTTAATTTGGCTATCTACATTTTTTTTATCACGTGGGTCGACAAATTTCCTACACGGTACATTACGACTCATACATTATTTTCAAATTGCAGTCTCCAGATATTGTAATTGATCTGTAGATGATGAATATGTGTTGTAACATCTTAAATTGTATTTTATTGCTTCCACCATACTCCAAAAATGTTTTGGCGGCCATTAATGTTACTGTCGATTATTCTTATAATTTTCGCAGTGAATGGTTTGTAAAAAGAGATATAAGCAATGAAGCGAAAGTGCAGTTATCATATGTCTGCTTCAGGGGTTGACATACCGTAACTCCATCGATTTCTGGTGGTAAGATTTACGTTTAGTTGGTACTCCCACAAAAGCTGTTATAAACTGAGAGACAAGTAAATTCACACCGCCTCCGTGCGATCAAATGTTAAGATATCGGATCCTCTGTGTACCACAGTTGACATATCAATTCTACAAATCGGCTGATGTCGGTTTGTGGAATTGCATCCTAACGTAAACTTGCTAAGACTGTTGACATGAGTGAATCATCCACGTTTCTACAGCGACAGGAATATTCGGCTATATTGCATTGGTTCCTCAACTTTCACGTGGTTTTTATATTCCTCACTCATTACTAATTTTACACCGTGTTAATATTATATGAATGAACATCTCTCCCTCTTAGTTTTCTCGGCTAAGTCACACGTGAAAAAGTGGTGCAAATGACCTGAACTTCGCTAAAAAATATAAATACATAAATTAAATAAATACCCATATTTTAGATAGTGACGTACAATTATTTACGTGAATAATTAAATTATTCTTTTAAAGTGGAAAAGAGACGCTCAGTCGAAAACCATCATTAATGAAAAGCTTCAGTGACACGTTTCCTTTTTGCGTTTAAAAAAATGTGCTACAAATAGGAATTCAGAAGATCTTTTAAGAGTATAAAAATTACTCACAAAGCAATCCCGACTTTCATGTGGAGCATATCGATGGAACTGGAGGAATTAATATAAGCTTCAAGCTTCTTAAATGTGTGTAAAAAATCTAACAAAGTCATTTAACCTACTATGTCCTAATTATAGACAATTAATCAGTCAACTTAAAGAATAATTTTTTTTAAATAATCATTTTTTAAGATTTTGCAGCTCCTCTTTCATTAAATACTATAGATTACAGGTAGATACATTGTTTTAATATTCTATAATATTCACACAATTTATGTACATTATTTAATGAATTTACTATTCATTATTACATACAATGTTTTAAGTATTACATTTCACCTTTTAAAATGTTTCAATTTACGTACAAAATGTTCAACCTTATCTGTTAGGTTCTTCTTATGAACTGTTACATAATTTTCATTTTGAGTAACAGAAGCATAAAATATCAATACTAACATACTTCACAAAATAAAAACTTAGTAAAAAGAAAAAAAAATTGTCGTAATCTTTAGTGAATGCAATACATTCTATTCACTGTTCAAGTTTGATCACACTAGAAAGATCCAAGAAAGGATCAGGTTTTTTTTTCTCACGTCTCCGAAATATAAATATTGGTGTTATCAAAATACGCACGTCGGGAGTTTTCGTCATATACTCTCCTCATAAGCGGCGGAGCAGAGAGAGCTTAGCCGAGAAAAAATATGAAAACAGAAATAGAATTTCGAGATGCTTAAGTCATAAAATGACAACAAATTTAAAAAACACATCGCTAGACATTTGGTAATTATGCAAGCCTATGAGAAGAGTAATAAATATATGCATTACACATTGACGATGCTCGAGGTGTATTCGAAATATATGTGGACCGAGTCTGTGATGCGTAAGACTGGGGACGCTATTAAGAAGGTATTCCCACAAATCCTGTCCACCTCAAAACGCTGATCTTGACATCTAAAGACGGATCACGACTCCAAATTCTACAATACCATCTTTGCGACACGGTTAAAGGGAAACGCATTCGTCATTACTCCAATTTATCCACCATGAAAGCGTGTGCAGTGAAACGTTTCAGTCGCACATTCAAATCGAACATGTGGCGTCGTTTGTCTGCTGAAGTTTCTCATCATTGGTTGACTGTGCTTCCTGATCTTCTTCGTGCTTACGATGTTAGGAAACATCGCAAGACCAACTTGCAACCGAAAGATGTCAAGGACAATAGGCTCATGAGAACGGTTTATGCACGTGTCAAAATACTCAACACATATTAAGCGTTGGCTATCTTATACGCATCAGCAAATACAAATATCACTTTCAGAAAGAATACGAAACATCGAGAAAACGGAACTTTTCAAAGTTTTTAAAGTCTATCACTCGAATCTCGTGACGTATGAACATGGTGAAACCATCGGTAGACGAATTTTAAGAAAGAAAATCGGTATTAACTCATTTAAATATTCCAAGTATCCACTAAGATCCATCCAACTATCAAGAAACAACCCACAACGTTAAGAACGAAGATAACCAAACCATTTTATTCAAACGCAATAGAACGATTAAAATAGTAAGACGCTTTAATCCTACAATACTACAATACGTTCACACAAACGTAAATGACAAACGTTTCTCATTACATTCACAATACGATAAACCTAATTTAGACGCCATCACAGATGATTACAGATATCGCACTTCCATTGTCAGTGTAAGTTCCGCTGTAGTGCTCTTGTTTGAATCGTTCCGTTCACTGGTTCAAACGAAATGACCACATAATCTCAAATCCAGCCGCTAGGGACCGCCAGTCTAGTTGATTAACAATCTGCTAGAGCACTTATAAAACCACCGCCCTTCTTCTCGTATATTACGCTGTCCTTATTCCACTGTTTTCCCAATACAAAATTCGCTAAATCTAATCATATTCTTTATTTAATAACATTTCTTTAATGAAACATAAATGTAAATAAAGGTTACACCAAAAAAGGATTAAACTTATTTAGGATACATATCCGTTGAAAAAATTGAAAACAGATATAATTCATTTGCAATGACACCACTAAATGAAATTGATTTATAATAAAAGAGATTGATCATTAATCATAAAACTAAACTTGTATTAAAACATAATAGAATTATGGATAATATTTGTATTCTATGTTTTTCTAAACCATGTTTAGTGCTTCGTCTTCCAGCAATCTATTATCAGTCCGCACGTTTTGTAAGCCAAGTGGCGTAGATACAAAGCACGTATTTGGTACGATTAATTTTAAAACCAAAATTCTTATTTCAAAATAAATAATAACGGTCTGAGAATGCGGAATCTGGTTGCGAGTATTACACAGAAAATTAAGAGAGACAAACTAACACATGGATACGTCAGTACCGGTTCTTGAGACGTCCTGAAAAAAAAGAAAAGAATAACCTTGAGAATTCTTGCGAATATGGTCTTCAATAACATTTTAGTTTTCTTTGAACAGTGGAACTAAATGAAATAAAACAATGAATATGGACTTTTGAACTAAAACATGAAATACAGAATTTCCTTTTAGCGACAGTTGAATATATTTCTGCTATAATTCTTCGAATAAACGAACACATCTTTTTGCACAGAGTTATCACCGAAATAATTTCAATTCGTCTTTTGAATTATATGGCCATGGAAATCGTAAGAACGGGAGATACGAAATTATAAGGAATATTACATATTACAACATGGTTTCGCCAGAATTTTCCAACTTTTGCTTCCGAGCAACAAACCCGCATCCTGTCTGCAAGCGAAGAGATGGATTTTCTTCCACCTAGGACCATGATTTACATATTTTTGGCCGTGGCTTCTTCGTTGGGAAGTGTATATTCTTGCTCTTCCACTCCTCCGTAAGTAAACTTAATCACGTATTCACGTCTGTGTTATTATTTGCAAATAATATTTTTTTGCAAATAAGACTTATAATTTTTATCATTAATAAATGAAACAAAAGTTGTATTTTTTGTTTTGAAAAGTATTAATTTAAATTTAGAAGCATAATTAAATGTTTACATATTTTAACGTATGACGGAGTAATTCCTAACAAAATTTTATATTTGTTCTAAGTGACGTGTCTCGTCATATATTAAGTCTGATGGCATAGATATATAATACAAAGTGGTGCTCCTCATCGATTAATTAAAAATATGATGTGAAATATTTTAGATACTGACCTAATAAAAAAATTTCTGGACCCGCTGGTTAAACAGCGCTGTTCAAGCAATTTGAAAAGGACTCGACAACCCGTATGTTTATTAAAGGCGTTAACAAAATTAATAGGATATATATGTAAACAAAATTGTATTCACTTATTGGTTCTATCTAATATAATCGGACTCACTTTAAAATATGTGAATTTTTAATATTTTGAAATAGCATGTAAAGTAATTGTCATTGTTCCGTAAGTTTGACACCTGAAAATATAATTTTTCCTGTCACTAACAGAGTAAAAAGAAAAGAGGAATTGTGACAAAGCAAGAAAGACTCTAGAGTGTTCTATTTGTCGTTATTATTAACAGTGATAATAGTACACAAGCATTTATGAAAATTCTGTCTTGGGACACTTTCTCAACAAAAATTAAAAAACATTTGTGTTAAAATATAGTTTGGATTTACTAGAATCCATCTTCAGTGAGACATTTTTTGTTAGTTGAATTAAATCCAAAGGGTATATTCGCGTGATAAAAGTTACAATGGTTTGCGTAGGCGTGGCATATGTCTGATTTATCCACAGCTGCGTCAACACCAGACGGCTTATATCCTTACCACGCTTCTTCTAGAAAATCCTGTGACAAATTAAACGAAGCGGTAACCCCGTAACAGAGTATCGCGAGACATTTGCGAGTTCCCTCTTCCAATTTGCAAGTTTCTGTTCCTTTCTAAATAAGACATAGGACCTCAACTAGATATTTGATCATATCTGNGTTCCTTTCTAAATAAGACATAGGACCTCAACTAGGTATTTGATCATATCTGAACTATTATTAATTGTGCATAACACGGACATGTACCACAATTCCTAAAATATAATCAGCTGCTGTAAACTTGTAAAAATATACTGCTCTCCAGGAATACTTAAAACACATCTTTCTTCCATTTCTTCTCCGTATAATGTAAAGTGGAAACACTCTTTATTACAAATCTCGAGTACATATTCTTACTTTAATAATTCAGTTCAAATTTCTACAGGTACGGTGAATACATTGCAGTTTATTTGGAATGAAATATCATAGACAGATTTAAGTATATATTTAGATTCGGGCGTGTCTCCAATATCATACACAATTTTGGAATTCCTGTGTGAATCTTTAAAATAACACAAACGTCCAGAGACGATTTCACTAGTCCAGCGATCAGGTTCAAAGTGCGTCATATGTTTTTGACGTAACTCAGTATTAGCTATGTATAATTTTTCATTTGTTTATATTAACTCTTTCGACCCTGTTCCTGAAAGAGGTTACCAGGGTTTTATTTACATGTCTATCATATTATTATTGCTTCTCATTTTCATTCCTGGTTTCATCGCATCTCGTATTGTTTTCAAAACAGTTAGTTGAAGAATTCATATTTAACTTCACTACCAATTCATATCCTCCTGTCCTCCATATTATTTTTTATCATTTTGTAAGAGCCACTAAATGAAGATTCCACGTTCCAAGCCAAAATTTGCAGTGGAAAGGATGAGGTGTGGAGTATCATTCGTTATTTCTCATTTACATTCTTCTTCATCTCTCTTCAGATATACATTAAAATTCACATGGACGGAGACTCGGAAATAGCTTTCAAGAACTTTTTAATTTTATTGTTGTTCTCAGTATGTTATAAAAACTCGTTTTAAAGATTTTTTACATATGTCACTGAATTAGTTTCTGTTTTTTATAGTTTTTTCTCCCATTACTTACCGTTAGAGGAANTCAAGGAGGGGGGTTATTAAGAAAATAAATGAGATTTCACGATCTTTTAATTTATTTTAGTTTTCTTGACGAAATCAGCCATCGAGAGTTACGAGAATTTATATGTAGATTCAGGTAATATCCGGAATTTTTTCCCATTCGGTATGTTTTGTAGGCTACAGATTATACGAATACAGAGAAAGAAATCGAAATATAATGGAGCGTTATCAAATCAATATTATTCGTGTCATTACAAATGCCATGTGGTATCCTCATGAAGATGATAATGACCTGGAAATAAGATTCGTAGAACCATAAAGGAAACCGCACTACGTCACGAGAAGGGACTATCCCAACTTGTGAACCCTGAAACCGTACAGCTTCTTTACAAAGGTACTATATGAATAAATATTTTCGTCGTCATTATCTTACAATATGGGTAATATAGGAAAAAATATACATTTTAGTTAACATGTCAATGAACGTCATTTATTTTGCAAAAGTTTTGATGTGTTTACGGAAATGAATTATATTTAAATCTTTTTATAGTTAGTTACGTGTGTACATAAGGGTACTTTAGTGTAAATATAAAAAAATTATGTTAGTAGGGGTATAATAATAATTATTATAATAATAATAATAATAAATTTATTGTCAAAAAACAGTACAAACTGCGTATGACCATGTGGAGGACAATAAACTAATTTACTCTCCGGAAGCAAGCAAGGGACCATCTCATCAATTGCGATCAAGTGTCCTAAGGCAGAGGCGGATTGAAAAAATTCAACAAAAATTCCTAGATAAGATAAAAAGTTAGCTGCGAGTTAAATACTAATAGAA
>NNCF01128501.1:63189-87381 GCA_002313205.1 Laupala kohalensis | reverse complement strand
ACAAAGCCTAGAGAACCTGTATGATAAATCCGCCTCTACCCGAAGGAAAAACTGAGAAAAACCCGGGCCAGGATGGGGCTACAGAATTTATGTACACAACCGTGCCAAAGTTGAGTACACATAAATTAAATTAATATGAGCAATACGGCAACACAAGCATGCAAGAAAATAGTTTTTGAAATTGTTATAAGTTATTTTAAAAAGACTACAGCAATGGCGTGATAAAGTACAAGACGAATTTAACTTTTATTAAAATCAATAAATTCTTTTACATTGTAGAAGCACTGGTGCAGGAGGTAGTTTTTAACCGCGGATTTGAAGAGATTCAATTTCATAATATCTTTTATATTCTTGGGCAGGGAATTATATAGAACGATTCCCGAATGAGAAGGTCCTTTTTGGCAAAGAGTTGTAGACACTCTAGGGCGATGAATATTACTACTATTACGAGAATAGTGTTCGTGAACGAGACTGTTTCGTATAAAGAAAGGGTGGCACTTCAGTAATTCGGTCTTAACAAACACGACCGTTTCATAAATATAAATGCAGGGAAGAGTTAAGATATTTAATTCCTTGAATAAAGGTTTACAAGAGTTTCGGGGGTGAGATTTACAAATTATCCGAACTATCTCTTTCTGAATTCTGAAAGTTTGAATATTCTGACCGGAATTACCCCAGAAGGTAAAGCCGGAACGTAAATGGGAGTAAACGTTTGCAAAATAAACGCAACGGGAAATACGTGGACTAACTGCTTAAACTAAGTTTCGGAATGCGTAACACAATTTGCTTAATTGGGAATTAAGATTGTCAACGTGACAATTCCATTTGAGGTTGTCTTGAATATGGAGACCTAAGAATTTTGTATTCGTAACAGTTTTTAATTGTGTTCCGTTTAAAGAAAGAGAAACCTGGGGTAAAGATTTTGTGATACTATTGTGAAATGACATAGACACTGTTTTGTCAGTGTTTACAATGAGACGATTTGCATGGAACCAAGTCGAAAGGTTAGACAAAACTTTTTGAGCATTGGCGTGTTTACATAGTAAATTAGTGTCATCAGCAAAAAGAACCATTTTGCAATCTGATGTGGATGATGACATGTCGTTCACATACAATAAAAAGAGTATAGGGCCGAGAATTGACCTTTGGGGTACTCCGCAAGTAAGTTGCTTTGTTTCTGAAAGACAACGCTGAAGTATTTTATTTTTAGTATAGGATATTTCGATCTGTTGATATCTATCTTTTAAATAAGAAGTTAGACATTGACGTTGAAGTCCACGAATGCCTATAGATTCGTGTTTTTATCATAAGTGCTTAAAATCTTAATTCATCATTTTCTATTGAAAGAAAAAAGAAACTTACAATTTGATTGCGTTGTTTGTTTTGTTACGTCAGTAATCGGGATAGTGTAAGTATCACTGTAAAATTTTCAACGACCTTATAGGTAGACACTTTATTATTCACAAAATTATGTGCATACTATAAATATAGTTAGAAAGTTAAAAAAGGATACTTAATACTTGTTTTTATTCTCTATATTCTATGCACTTATGTATTTAATTTTTCCTATTTAGGAAGTTTCGTACATATAGTTTATTTAAAAGAATGAAATCTGGTTATTCCAAAATATCTATGAGCATATATCCTCACACACGAATTATTATTTTTAACCTAGAACAAAAAAACCCGTTCGTTATTACTTCATATTTCAATTAAAAACTTCTTCCTAGTTATAGAAACCAAAGCCGATGAATTATTATTATCGACAGAATTTCATAAAAATCATAAAATTCACCTGTCGAGTACCACAATGCTGGGATTAGAATTCATACTTATATAGCATTTGGTTTGACTTAAGAAGTATTATGCACATGTGACCTCAGGACTTGATAATAGCAAATTTATTGTCAAAAAACAGTACAAACTGCGTTTGACCTCGTGGAGGAAAAAAAAACTAATTTACTCTCCGGAAGCAAGCAGGGGACCATCCCATCAATTCCGATCAAGGGCCCTAAATATGTAAGGAAAATTCAATAAATTTTTTAATTCAATTTTTCATTTTTTTTCTCATGATCAGATAACGTTTAAAAATATTTTTTAAACTTAAAAAAAATTGTTTTTTAATCGCTATTAAACATGTAAATATCACTATTTACAAGTTGACTTTGAATTTAGGTGGTAACACGTTACTTATTTCAGGTTTCATAATAATTACCTATGTAAATTTTAATATTTAAGATTGTAATATATATGTATACTTTGTAAAAGATGAAATAATAAGAAACATTAAATATGTTTCAGTGTCATATATTTCTCAGAAAGTGTTTAAATACATATACACATACCTTAACACGTTACGTAAGCCCTAGGAGGAGCCTGGATTCCCCGCACTTTGTTTGTTGGATATGTGACAAATACTAATGTCTTTTGTAGAGATTTAACGAAGTGGAATCCCATGGATTTCGAAAAAAAAGGGATATATCAATTGTTTTTTTAAGTTTTTTTAAAAAAAAGTTTTGGGTAATTTGAATTTGAAATATTGTTCTAATTTCTATTTTTAATCCTAATAGTTCAAATATAAGAATAATACCTTAATATCCTAATTAGATTTGAATATCTATTAGCTAATCTTCATGTTTCAGAATATGCAAATTAAATTAATTCATCAAATCCAAAAATTAATTCAAAAGACTTGACACAGATCATAGTAGCAATCATAACGTATTTGTCAGTAGTGTAACAATATGAAAACTAGAGCGGAAGGAATGTACTTAAAGTAGTGTCACATGACATTAGGTGTACAAGCCACAATGCATAAATTTACGTTGGCATCTGTATAAATTGATTCTTCATTTTTGTACGTAGAAAATAACGACAAACAAGACAACTGAAAGGTAAATTTATAAAATTATTGATAGTAATAATAAACAAAACTAAAATTAGATTTGTTATAACTATCGGAGGAAACAGAGTAGTTAATAGTTTTTTTGGCTTATACAAAAATTTGATTTATTTTGCAAAATGAGATACATTTAATACGATGTAAAATGTGTGAATTTGATATTTTCAATTATATTTTCGGTAAAGAAATCACCATCTAACACATATATTTTATACGTACATAAAGCCACCATTTTAGTATATTTAGTTCAAAATATTTTCTTTTTACCAACTCCGTAAATAGAAGGGTTAATTAAAATTATATTTTGTCCGGTAGTTCTAGTAATATTGGATAATCATTTACAATTTGCTTTTATTTTCTAATGAAATGGGGTCCACCACTCCGGATCCAGATTCATACGCAAAATTTAAAAAGCTTTTTTTACAAAATGTTTCCGATATAAATTTATAGATGTGTCATTAAAATTAATATTTCTAGTATATATGATAAAATACCGAACACTCTTTTTGAAGTATTGAGATTCCGATGTATACTAGGCCTTTCTTCGTACCACAGAAGTGAGTGCACTGTATCTTCTATCTCACTACAAAAAAGAATTTAATATTTTTAGAAAGGAATTGTTCAAACTTTTCTGGCGTGATCGATAGCCTTTAATGTACCAAGTCGTGGATGAGTGGTTTGTTAACGCACCAACAATACTGTCATGAGATGTACAGGCGAACGACGATAAGCTGTGACGATACGCGTCTTATTAAATAACTGCTTCTTACTTTGTGCGTTTTGTGCAGCAATTAATGTTCTCGATTTTGATAATCATTTTCTGAATATATTGATTGATAGGCAAAACTAAATAAGGAAAAACTACGTTTTGCAAAATCAAGAATTGTCCGTTATCTATGTGAGTGGCGATAGCAACTGTTAGTAGTCGTGAATATGGAGTATTGTTCATTATTACGAAAAAAAATTTTTTTTCTTTTGTAAATACGTAATGTAGCGTGCAACTGAAGCTTATCTACATGAAGGTATAGGAGGAAGGAGTTGGGTGATTAGTTATTGTTAGTAGGTGGGCCGCTTAGTTGTATTTACAAACTACTTGACCCTAAAGGAGGGTTTACTGAAAGTACTTAGTACTAGTAGTTATTATTAATGTGACAAACTACGAATTTTTTTCCCCCTTAAGGAATCGAAATGTCAATGGATGTACAAATAACGAAATGTCGATGCGCGTAATTATAAGAATGAAATATGAAGATTTGTTTATAAACTTGAATATGCAAATTAAATTAAAACATTTCTACCAAAAATAATTTAAAAGACATGACAAAGTAAAAACTAGCAATCATAACGAATTTTTCAGTAGTGTGACAATATGAAGACTAGTGCGGAAGGAATATACTTACTGTAGACTCACATGACAATAAGTGTACTAGCCATAATGCATAATTTTACGTTTGCTACGCATAAATAATTCTTCATTTTTGTAAGGAGAAATCTACGACAAACAAGACAATTGAAAGGTATATTTTAAAAAGTTTTATAGTCATTATAATATAAACTAAAATTGACCATTTTGTTTGTACTAGAAATTATTATGAACATGGATATTAACGTGACAAGCAACAAATTTTTTGAACCCATCAGAAATCGAATTGTCATTGGATGTACAAATAAGTAATTGTAGACGCGCGTAGAAAAGTATGAGGTATGATAATTGGTTTATGAACATTAATATGCAAATAAAATTAAATCATTAGTTCCAAAAATTAACTCAAATGATATGACACAATAAAAACTAGCAATGTAAACGTATTTGTCAGTAGTGTGACAATATAAAGACTAATGGGGAAGAAATATACTTACTCTAGTGTCACAAAACAATATGTTTACAAGTCATAATGCATAAATTTACGTTGGCACATGTATTAATATTCGCTTGTTTTTTGTATCGAGAAATCAACGACAAGAAAATCAACAGAAAGGTAAATATTTGAAATTATTAATAGTCATTATATTAATTATTAAAACTGACAAATTAGTTTGTACAAGAAAATATTATGAACTGGGACATTAAAGTGACCAGTTACAAATTTTTTGGCCCCGTCAGGAATCGAAATGTCAGATGATGTACAAATAAGGAACTGTCGATGCGCTTAATTAAAAGAATGATGTATGATGATTTGTTTGTGAACTTGAATATGCAAATTGAATTAAATCGTTAGTTCCAAAAATTAATTCAAAAGGCATGACACAGTTAAAACTAGTAACCATAATGTATTTACAGTAGTGTGACAATATGAAGACTAGTCCGGAAAGAAAATACTTACTATAGCGTGACATGACAATAAGTGTACAAGCAATAATGCATAAATTTAAATTGGCACCTGTATAATTATATTTTAATTTTTAAAGTATGAAATAAACGACAAGCATGTCAACTGAAAGTCAAATATTTGAAATTATATATTGTGTTCCGGCGCGACGTGGCGAATTGATAGTGGAAATCCTCTGGCGGATGCCACGGAACACAACAGATTTGTGAAGACGGAGGACCAGCTTCCAAGGAAGCAATTTGAGGGATGTAAAATAAGGAAAAGACCAAAAATAATCTTTACAAGTTTAATGAATCGAATTTCGTCACGACATTGAATGGGATAAATGAAATAAACATTGAATTGACTCTTGAATTATTAAACTAACAATACATAAACAAGAAATCATTGAGGAATCAAAAATTGAATTAAGCAGAATGGTGAAATCCGAATCTAAGTATCACTAAAGCAGTAATCTTTCTAGATGATTACACAATTGGCACACCAATCCATCAATTCACAGACTACTTGGGTATTTTAGTATTATATAGAATTGCTGCTTAATAAAATGAAATAAATATCCAAGAGTCAACAAGACTTATGATTAGAATGAAAATCCTTATATTAATAGTGCCGTTTGATCAATACAACATTACGTATTTCATTATTACATACAAATACTGTTTGATACATTGTAAGAAATATCCAAGAACCAAATGAATTATTATTAGAATGAAAGGTTCTTTATTACGGGTGCATTTAATTAAGTGTTCAAGATCATGCCACTCCGTAAAGTTTTATAGTCTATTTTCCTTCTGAATTTGATATAATCAGTGAGAATTTGTTTCGTAATAAGAAAGTAAAGTATTCTGCTCTAGATTACACTGAAGTGGTTCTTTAGAGAACCATTGAGCTAACTGACAACATACGGAACACATGTAACCAGTTATTGCGGAGCAATTCTTGTTTCAAGTCAACTTGAAATAACTGATAACAAAAGGAACACTTGTAACCATTTATAGCAGAGCAATTCTTGGTTCAAGTCATGAACACCCACACATATTCAATATGTGGATTGTCATCAAAAACAGTACTTTGAGAACTTAAATGGTATTACTTAATCTTAGGAGTCCAGCTGGCGTTGTCTTCGGTCTGTAGCTCGATGTCTTGAAGTGCCGGGAGACGCAGTCGCATGGGAATGCACTGATGCACACGCTAAATTGGCGGGCGCGAATTGATACACAGTGGTGAGAAGCATACGCGCACACGTATAGAAATGCGAAATGGGAGCAAATCTCGGTCGCATGCTTCAACTTGTGAATATGCTCTTAAATGTAGTTTAACAATATTTGATGTTTTTCGCTCTATACAAAACGAATCAAAAATTAAATAAAAATAACTAAGTAATCAGACTTAGAAATGAAGAGACCGACTTTGAAATCGGGTGGCTGTTGGCGTAAAATGTAGGTCCGTTTGAGCGGACGCGTGGTAGACGAAATAATGCGTCCGTATGAATGGGCGCGTGGGAGCCGACTGAGGACGGATGCTAGTCTGAAAACAGCTCAGGAAGAATGCTGAAAAGGAAAGGATAGTGCCGTCTACTGGCACTATCTTACGGCCAGCTGACGAGGCTCAAAGCTAATACGCGCGAATTTTGCTAAATGCAGGGTGCTGGGAATGTGCGCATTCGGGTGAAAGGTTTTTCGCCTAACAAAGGCCGGCAACCGCATCCTGCATATTGGGGGGTGAGAGGGTGCCAAGCGTAGCATCGCTGACAGGTGCTAGGAAGCAAGTAGACTCACTTAGGGCAAACTTTATTCCTAGATGGGTGGAATTATGTGTGTCGAAACATATTGTAATAATCAGAAAAATTAAAATTGACCGTGTAGTAAGTACTAGGAGTTATCTAAATCTCAGACATTCATGAGACAAGCTACAAATATTTTAACTCTATCAGGATTCGAAATGTCAAAGGATGTAAAAATAAGGAAAAGACGATACGCGCAATTAAAAGTATGAAGTATGATAAATTCTTAATAAACATAAAAATTTTAATTAAATTAAATCGTTTGTTCCAAAATTGTACAAACGTTTTGACACAGTAAAATCTTGCAATCACAACGTATTTTTCAGTAGTATGACAATATGAAGATTAGTGCGTTGAGAATGTACCTACTATAATGACGCATGACATTAAGTGTAGAAGCCATAATGCATAATTTTACGTTACCACCTGTAATAATATTTGGTTATTTTTTGTAGCGAGAAATCATGGACAAGCAAGTCTACTGAAAGGTATATATTTGAAATAATTGATAGTCATAATATTAATTAAATATGACCATTTATTTTGTACTAAAAATTACTATGAACTGGGACATTAATGTGACAACTACACCTTTTAGGCCACGTCAGGAATCGAAATGTCAAGTGATGTACAAATAAGGAACTGCCGATGCGCTTAATTAAAAGAATAAAGTATGATGATTTCTTTATGAACTTGAATATGCAAGATGAATTAAATATATAGTTCCAAAAATTAATTCAAAAGGCATTACACAGTAAAAACTAGCTACCATAATGTATTTACAGTAGAGTGACAATATTAAGACTAGTCCGGAAAGAAAGTACTTACTATAGCGTCACATGACAATAAGTGTAAGAGTAATTATGCATAAATTTACGTTGGCACGTGTATAAATTTATTCTTCATTTTTAAGAAGGAAATAAACGTCAAACTGCCAACATAAAGGAAAATATTTCAAATTATAGATTGTAATATTAGGAAAAAATAAACCCCGTGGTAAGTACTAGGAGTTATTATGTATTGCGACATTAATGTGACAAGCTAAAAATTTTTGACTCCATCAGGTTTCGAAATGCCAGTGGATTTACAAATAAAGAACAGACGATACGTGTAGTTAAAATATGAAATATTATAATTTTTTCGTAAACCTGAATAAGGTAAATAAATAAAATTATTAGAACAAAAATTATTTCAAAAAACTTAACAAGTAAAAACTAGCAATCACAACGTATTTTTCAGTAGTGTGACAATATAAAGCTTACTGCGGTGAGAAAATACTTCCTGTAGTTACGCATGGATTTAAGTGTAGAAGCTATAATGCATAATTTTACGTTGGCACCTGTATTAATATTTGTTTTTTTTGTAGCAAGAAATCAAGGGCAAACCAGCCAGCTGAAAGGTAAATATTTAAAATTATTGTTAGTCATTATAATACAAAAAAATTTTAAATTTTTTTTTTTCAAAACTAATTATTATGATCTGGGACATTAATGTGACAAGCTAAAAATTCTTTGGACCCATCAAAATCGAAATGTCATTGGATGTGCAAACAAGTGTGTGTAGATGCGAGTATTTTTATAAATGAAGTATAATGATTTGTTTATGAACTTAATTATGCAAATTAAATTCAATAATTAGATCAATTATTTAAAATAAAAGACATGACTCAGTAATCGCTTGCAATGTAAACGTATTTGTAAGTAGAGTGACAATATGAAGACTAATGCCAAAGAAATATTCTTACTTTAGTGTCACATGACAATAAGTGTACAAGCCATAAATCATAAATTAACGTTGGCACGTGTATAAATTAATTTTTAATTTTTGTAGGATGAAATCTAAGTCAAACAAGCTAACTTCAGGGAAAAGATTTGAAATTATTGATAGCCAATATAGAAATAAGTAAAATTGACCATTTATTTTGTACTAGAATTTATTATGAACTGGGACATTAATGTGACAAGTTACAAATTTTTTGGCCCCGTCAGGAATCTAAATGTCAAATAATGTACAAATAAGAAACTGCCAATGCGCTTAATTAAAGGAATAAAGTATGATTTGTTTATGAACTTGAATATGCAAATTGAATTAAATCATTAGTTCCACAAATTAATTCAAAAGTCATGACAGTTAAAACTAGTAACCATAATGTATTTACAGTAGTGTGACAATAAGAAGACTATTCCGGGAAGAAAGTACTTACTATAACGTCACATAACAATAAGTGTACAAGCCAAAATGTATATTTTAAACTGGCACCAGTATAATTTATTCTTCATTTTTTAAGAATGAAATACACGACAAGAAAGTCAACTTAAAGTCAAATATTTTAAATTATATATTGTAATAACTAAAAAAATTAAATTCCCCCTGTAGTAAGTACTAGCATTTATTTAGAACTCGGAAATTAATGTGACAAACTACAAATATTTTGGATCTACCAGGATTCGAAATGCCAATGAATGTACTAATAAGAAAAAGACGCTGTGCGCAATTAAAAGTACGAAGTATGATGAATTTTTAATAAATAAGAAAATATTAATTGAATTAAATCGTTTGTTCCAAAAATCGTTCAAAAGTCTTCACACAGTAAAAACTCGCAATCACACCGTATTTTTCAGTAGCGTGACAATATGAAGATTAATGCGTCGAAAATGTACGTACTGTAGTGACGCAAGACATTAAGTGTAGAAGCCATATTGCATAATTATACGTCCACCTGTATTAATATTTGCTTATTTTTGTAGCGAGAAATCAACGACAGACGAGCCAACTGAAAGGTAAATATTTGAAATAATTGATAGTCATTATAATAATATTTAAAATTGACTATTTGTTTTGTACTAAACAATATTATGAACTGGGAAAATAATGTGACAAGCTACAATATTTTTGGCCCCGTCAGGAATCGAAATATCAATGGATGTACAACTAAGGAAAAGACAATGCGCGCAATTAAAAATACGAGGCATGATGATTTTTTTATGAACTTGAAATTGCTAATTGAATATAATAGTTTTTTCCAAAAATAATTCAAAAGCCTTGACAGTAAAAACTAGCAATGACAACGTATATGACAGTAGTGTGACAATATAAATATTAGTGCGTTGAGTATGTACTCACTGTAGTTACGCATTAAGTGTAGAAGCCGTAATGCAAAATTTTTCTCGTTGGGACCTGTATTAATACTTGCTTCTTTTTTATAGCGAGACATCAACGACAGACGAGCCAACTAATAGGTAAATATTTGAAATTACTGACAATCATTATAATAAAAAATAAAATTGACCATTTAGTTTGTATAAGAAATTATTATGAACTGGGACATTAATGTGTCAAGCTACAACTTTTTTGGCCCCATCAGAAATCGAAATGTCAAGTGATGTACAAATAAGTAACTGCCGATGCGCTAAATTAATAGAATAAAGTATTACGATTTGCTTATGAACTTGAATATCAATTTGAATTAAACCATAAGTTCGAAAAAATAATTCAAAAAGCATGACATAGTAAAAACTAGCAACAATAATTTATTTACAATAGTGTGACAATATGAAGACTAGTCCGGAAAGAAAGTACTTACTATGACGTCACATGACAATACGTGTACAAGCCATTATGCATAATCTGTAATTGACACCTGTATTATTAAGTCTTCAATTTTAAAGTAATAATTAAACGACAAGCAAGTGCACTGAAAAGCAAATATTTGAAATTATGTATTGTAATAATTAAAAAAATAAAATTGACCCTGTAGCAAGTACTAGGAGTTACCTAGAATTCAGACATTAATGTGACATGCTACGAATTTTTTAGCTCTATCAGGATTCGAAATGTCTATAGATGAACAAATAAGGAAAAGACGATGCGCGCAATAAAAAATACGAAGTATGAGGAATTTTTAATGAACTTGAAAATGCTAATTGAATTTTATCGTTTGTTCCAAAAACAATTTAAAAGTTATGACACAGTAAAAACCAGCAATCACAACGTATTTGTAAGTAGTGTGACAATATGAAGATTAGTGCGTTTAGAACGTACGTACTGTAGTGACGCATGACATTAAGTGTAGAAAAAATATTGCATAATATTACGTTGCCACCTGTATTAATATTTGCTTTTTTTAGCGGGATATCAACGACAAGCAAGTCAACTGAAAGGTAAATATTTGAAATTATTGAAAGTCATTATAAAAATATTTAAAATTGACCATTTATTTTGTATTAAAAATTATTATGAACTGGAATATTAATGTGTCAAGCAACAACGTTTTTGGCCCTCTTAGTAATCGAAATGTCAAGTTATATACAAATACGTAACTGCCAATGCGCTTAATTAATAGACTAAACTATGACGATTTGTTTATGAACTTGAATATCAAATTTAATTACATCATTATTTCCAAAAATTAATTCTAAAAGCATGACACATCAAGATAAGCAACCATAATGTATTTACAAAAGTGTGACTATATGAAGATAACTCAGAATGAAAGAAAGGACTCACTATAGCGTCACATGACAATAAGTGTACAAGCCATAATTAATAATTTTCAATTGGCACCTATATAATTAATTTTTAATTATTAAAGTATGAAATAAACGTTAAACAAGTCAACTGAATATCAAATATTTGAAATATTATATTGTAATAATTAGAAAAATTAAAATTAATCCTGTAGTATGTACTAGGAGTAATTTAGAACTCAAACATTAATGTGACAAGCTACAAATATCTTGGCTATATCAGGATTCGAAATGTCAATGGATGTACAAAGAAAAAAAGACGATGCGCGCAATTAAAAATACTAAGTATGATGAATTTTTAATTACCTAAAAATCTATTTGAATTAAATCGTTCGTTCCAAAAATCATTCAAAAGTCTGGACACAGATAAAACTAGCAATCACATCGTATTTTTCAGTAGTGTGACAATATGAAGATTAGTGCGTTGAAAATGTACGTACTGTAGTGACGCAAGACATTAAGTGTAGAAGCCATATTGCATAATTTTACGTCCGCACCTGTATTAATATTTGCTTATTTTTTGTAGCGAAAAATCAACGACAAGCATGTCAACTGAAAGGTAAATATTTGAAATTATTATAATCATTATAATAATATTTAAAAGTGACCATTTTTTGTACTAATATTATTATGAACTGGGACATAAATGTGTTAAGCTACAAATTTTTTGGCCCCGTCAGAAATCGATATGTAAATTGATGTACAAGTAAGTAACTGCCGATGAACATAATTAATAAAATAAAGTATAACGATTTGTTTATTAATTTAAATATCAAACTGAATTAAATTATTGGTTCCGAAAATTAATTTAAAAAGCATGACGCAGTAAAAACTTGCGACCATAATGTATTTACAGTACTGTGACAATATGAAGACTAGTTTGAAGGTACTTACTATAGCGTCACATAACAATTGATGTCGAAGCCACAATGCATAATTTGTAATTGGCACCTGTATAATGTGATCTAAATTTTTAAAGGATGTAATATACATTAAGAAAGTCAACTGTAAATCAAATATTTGAAATTATATATTGTAAAAATAAGAAGAATTAAAAATACCCTCTGGTAAGTACTAGGAGTTATTTAGAACTTAGACATAATTGTGACAAGCTACAAATATTTTTGTTCAATAAGGATTAGAAATGTCAATGGATGTACTAAATAGGAAAAGACGATGAGCGCAATGATAATACGAAGTATAAGGACTTTTTAATGAACTTAAATCTGCTGATTGAATTTAATCGTTTG
The DNA here is from genome assembly GCA_002313205.1 of Laupala kohalensis. Taxonomy (NCBI): domain Eukaryota; kingdom Metazoa; phylum Arthropoda; class Insecta; order Orthoptera; family Trigonidiidae; genus Laupala; species Laupala kohalensis. The sequence continues at coordinate 74,587 of NNCF01128501.1, read as the reverse complement.
TTCCAAAAATAATTCAAAAGTCTTGACACAGTAAAAACTAGCAACGACAACGTATTTGTCAGTAGTGTGACAATATGTAGATTAGTGTGGTGAGAATATACTTATTGTAGTTACGCATGGCATTAAATGTAGAAGCTGTAATGCATATTTACGTTGGGACCTATATAATTCTTTACTTTTTATTGTAGCAAGACATCATCGACAAACGAGCCAACTAAAAGGTAAATATTTTAAAGTATTGATAGTCATTATAATAATATTTAAAATTGACCATTAAGTTTCTACAAGAAATTATAGTGAACTGGGACAATAATGTGACAAGCTACTAATTTTTGGCTCCATCAGGAATCGAAAAGTCAATGGATGTACAAATAAAGAACAGACGATACGCGTAATTAAAATATGAAGTATAATGATTTCTTCATAAACTTGAAAATGCTAAATAAATTAAATCATTAGACCAAAAATTATTTCAAAAATTTTGACAAGTCAAAACCAGCAATCACAACGAATTTTTCAGTAGTGTGACAAATTCAAGATTAGTGCGTTGGGAATGTACGTATTGTAGTGGCGAATAACATTAAGTGTAGAACGTATATTGCATAACTTTACGTGGGCACCTGTATTAATATTTAATTATTTTTTTTGCGGGAAATCAACGACAAGCAAGTCAACTGAAAGGTAAATATTTTAAATTAATAATAGTCATTATAATAATATTTAAAGTTGACTATTAATTTGTTCTACAAATTATTATGAACTGGGACAATAATGTGTAAAGCTAGAACTTTTTTGGCCTCGTTAGAAATCGAAATGTCAAGTGATGTACTAATAAGTTACTGCCGATGCGCATAATTAATATAATAAAGAATGACGATTTGTTTATAAACTTGAATATAAAAGGTAGTTAAATCATTAGATCATAAAATTAATGCAAAAGACATGACACAGTGAAAACTAGCAACCATAATGAAATTACAGTATTGCGACAATATGAAGACTAGTTCGAAAAGAAAGTATTTATTATAGCGTCACATGACATTAAGTGTACAAGCCATAATGCATAAGTTGTAATTGGCACCTATATAATTTAGTCCTAATTTTTAAACGAGGAATGAAACATTAAGCAAGTCAATTGAAAGTCAAATATTTGAAATAATATATTGTAAAAATTAGAAAAATAAAAATAACACTGTAGTAAGAACTAGGAGTGATTTAGAACAAAGACATAATTGTGACTAGCTACAAATATATTGGCTCTATAAGGATTAGGAATGTCAATGGATGTACTAAATAGGAAAAGACGATGAGCGCAATTAAAATACGAAGTATGATGAATTTTAATTGAACTTGAAAATACTAATTGAATTTAATCATTTGTTCCGAAAATAATACAAAAGTGTTAACACAGTAACAACTAGCAATCACAACGTATTTTATAGTAGTGTAACAAATTGAAGATTGGTGCTTTGAGAATGTATTTACTGCAGTGACACATGACATTAAGTGTAGAAGGCATATTGCATATTTTTACGTTGGTCATTGTATTAAACTTGCTTTTTTTTTGTAGCGGGAAATCAACGACAAGCAAGTCAACTGAAAGTCAAATATTTAAAATTATATATTGTAATATTTAGAAAAATTAAAATTAACACAGTAGTAAGTACTAGGAGTTATTTAGAACTCGGAAATTAATGTGACAAACTACAAATATTTTGGCTCTATAGGGATTAGAAATTTCAAAAGATGTACAAATAAGGAAAAGACAATGCGCGCAAATAAAAGTACGAAGAAGGTTTAGTTTTTAAAGAGACTTGAAAATGCTAATTGATTTTAGTCGTTTGTTCCAACAAAAATTCAAAAGTCTTGACACAGTAAAAACTAGCAATTACAACGTAATTTTCAGTAGTGTGACAAATTGAAGATTAGTGCGTTGAGAATATACGTATTGTAGTGACGCATGACATCAACTTTAGAAGGCATATTGCATAATTTTACGTTGCACCTGTATTAATATTTGCTTTCTTTCTGTAGCGGGAAATCAACGACAAGCAAGTCAACTGAAAGGTAAATATTTGAAATTATTGATAGTCATTATATCAGTATTAAAAGTGACCATTCATTTTGTACTAAAAATAATTCGGAATTGGGACATTAATGATTTAAGCTATAACTTTTTGGGCACCGTCAGAAATCGAAATGTCAAGTAATGTACAAATACGTAACTTCCGATGCGCTTGATTAATAGAATAAAGTATGACGATTTGTTTATGAACTTGAATATAAAATTGAATTAAATTATTAGTTCCAAAACTTAATTCATAAAGCATGACACAGTACAAACTAACAACAATAATGTATTTACACTATTGTGACAATATGAAGACTAGTCCGAAAAGAAAGTATTTACCATAGCGTCACCTGACAATAAGTGTACAAGCCATAATGCATAATTTTAAATTGGCACCTGTATAATTTTTTCTTAATTTTAAAGGATGAAATAAACGACAAGCAACTCAACTAAAAATCAAATATTTCAAATAATATATTGTAATAATTAAGAAAATTAAAATTAACCCTGTAGTAAGTACTAGGAGTTATTTAGAAAACGGACGTTAATGTGAATAGCTACTAATATTTTGGCTCTATCGGGATTCGAAATGTCAATGGATGTACAAAAAAGAAAAGACGATGAGCCGAATTAAAAGTACGAATTATGATGAATAATTAATGACCTTGAAAAAACTAATTGAATTTAATCATTTGTTCCGAAAATAATTCAAATGTCCAAACACAGTAAAAATTAGCAATCACAACTAACTTTTCAGTAGTGTGACAAATTGAAGATTAGTGCGTTGAGAATGTACGTATAGTAGTGACGCATGGCATTAAGTGTAGAAGCCGTAATGCACATTTTTCCGTTGGGACCCGTATTAATACTTGTGTCGTTTTTGTAGCAAGACATCAACGACAAACGAGCCAACTAAAAGATAAATATTTGAAATAATTGATAGTCATTATTATAATAATAATTAAAATTGACCATTTATTTAGTACTAGAAATTTATATCTGGGACAATAATGTGACAAACTACAAATTTTTGGCTCCATCAGGAATCGGAATGTCAATGGATGAACAAATAAAGAACAGACGATACGCGTAATTAAAATATAAAGTATGATGATTTCTTCATAAACTTGAAAATGCGTAATAAATTAAATCATTAGACCAAAAATAAATTCAAAAATCATGAAACAAAAATCTGGCAATCACAATGTATTTTTCGGTAGGGTGACAAATATAAGATTGGTGCGGTGAAAATTTCCGTATTGTATTAAGTGTAGAAATGCATATTGCATAATTTTACGTTGGCACCTGTATTAATACTTGCTTATTTTTTGTAGCGGGAAATCAACGACAAGCAAGTCAACTGAAAGGTAAATATTTGAAATTATTGATAGTCATTATATCAATATTTAAAAGTTACCATTCATTTTGTATTAAAAATTATTTTGAATTGGGACATTAATGTTTTAAGCTATAACTTTTTGGGCCCCGTCAGAAATCGATATGTCAAGTGATGTACAAATACGTAAGTTCCAATGCGCTTGATTAATAGAATAAAGTATGACGATTTGTTTATGAACTTGAATATAAAATAGAATTAAATCATTAATTTAAAAAAATTACTTAAAAGACATGACACAGTAAAATCAGTTAATTCAAACCTATTTGTTAGTAGTGTGACAATATGTAGACTGATGGGGAAGAAAGGTACTTACTGTAGTGTCACATGACATTAAGTGTTTAAACCATAACGCATAAGTGTACGTTGGATCCTGTATTTATCCATTCTTCATGTTTTTAGGTTCAAATCAACGACAAAGAAGCCAACTGAAGGGTAAATATTTGAAATTATTGATAGTAATAATATTTAACATTAAAATTGACCCAGTAGTTAGTACTAGGAGTTAATATTATCTGGGACAATAATGTGACAATATACAAATTTTTAGACCACATCAGGAATCGAAATGTCAATGGATGTCCAAATAAGGAAATGTCAATAGGCGTAAATAAAAGAATTAAGTATCATGCCTTTTAATGAACTTTAACGTGCAAATTGACATAAATCATTATTTTCAAAAGCTTTTTTAACAGTCTTGACACAGTAAAAACTAGCAATCACAACGTATTTGTCAGTAGTGTGACAATATGAAGACTAGTGTTGAAGGAATGTACTTACTGTAATGTCACATGACATTAAGTGTACAAGCCATATTGCATAATTTTACGTTGGCACCTTTATTAATTTATTCTTAATTTTTGTAGGGTAAAATCAACGACAAAGAAACCAACTGAATGTAAATTTTTGAAATAATTGATAGAAATAATAATAAATATTAAATTTGGCACTGTAATAACTATCAGAACAAACAAACTAGTTAAATTGTTTTTTTCCGCTTATAATTTAATTTAATTTATTTGCAAAAAGAAAAACCGTTAATTTGATGTAAAATGTGTGAATTTGATATTTTTAATTATAATTTCGGTAATGAAATCACTATCTAACATATATTTTATGCGCACAAAATCGCACTAGTTTAGTATGTTTAGTTTTAAATATTTTCCTTCTTCTAACTCCGTAAATAAAAGGATTAATTAAATTTATATGATATACGGCAGTTCTAGTAAATCTGATAATCTTTTTCAATTTACTTTTATTTTCTAGTGAAATTGGGTCCTTCATTACGGGTCCAGTACCGTAAGCATCAAACTTTTAAAACAGTATTTTATACAATGGTTTGATGGGAATATATAGATGAGTTATTAAAATTAATATAACAAGTATTAATGTTAAAATAGTATATAAAGTATGGACTTCCTTTAAAGTATAGAGACACCGACGTATATTAGACTCATCTTTGTACCACAGAAGTGAGTGCACAGAATAAAAATTTATTTCACTACAAAAAATACTTTAATTTTTTTTAGAATGAATTTTTTGATACTAATATTTATTAAATATATAAATTTGCCTTGTAATAACTATCAGAGGAAGCAGAGTAGTTAAGTTGTTTTTTTATCTAATATATTAATTCGTTCTATTTACTAATGAAAAACAGTTAATTCGATGCAAAATGTGTTAATTTTATATTTTCAATTATAATTTCGGTAAATAAATCACTGTCTAACACATATATTTTATCCGTACATAAAGCCACGATTTTAATATATTTAGTTCAAAATATATTCTTTTCNATAAAGCCACGATTTTAGTATATTTAGTTCAAAATATATTCTTTTTACTAACACCGTAAATAGAAGGGGTAATTAAAATTTGAATGTTATACGGTAGTTCTAGTAAATCTGGATAATGATTTTTAATTTCCTTTTATTTTCTAGTGGAATTGGGTCCTTCATTCCGGGTCCAGAACCGTAAGCATCAAACTTTTAAAATATTATTTTATACAATGTTTTGATGGAAATATATAGATGTGTTATTAAAATTAATATAACAAGTATTAATGCTAATATACAGTATAAAGTATGGACTTCCTTTAAAGTATAGAGACGCCGACGTATTTTAGACTCATTTTTGTACTACAGAAGTGAGTGCACAGAATAATAATTTTTTCACTACAAAAAATACTTTAATATTTTTAGAATGAATTTATTGATAGTAATAATAAAAAATGAAAATAAACTTGTAATAACTATCAGAGAAAACAGAGTAGTTAAGTTTATTTTGGGTTATATATTTTTTCGATTTATTTGCAAAACGAAATACAGTTAATTCGATGTAAAATGAGTGAATTTGATATTTTCAATTATGATTGCGGTAAAGTAATCACTATCTAACACATATATTTTATTCGTACATAAAGCCACCATTTTTGTATGTTTAGTTCTAAATTTTTTTTTTTCTACTAACTCCTTAAATAAAAGATGTAATTAAATTTATATGTTATACGGTAGTTCTAGTAAATCTGATAATCTTTTTCAATTTGCTTTTATTTTCTAGTGAAGGTGTGCCCTTCATTCCGGGTCCAGAAACGTAAGCATTAAACTTTTAATATATTATTTTAAACAATGATTTGATGGGAATATATAGATGTGTTATTAAAATTAATATAACAAGTATTAATGCTAAAATACCGTATAAAATATTGACTTCCATTAAAGTATAGAGACGCCGATGCATCCTAGGCCCCTCTTTGTACCACAGAAGTGAGTGCACACAAAAATTCATTTCACTACAAAATATATATCAATATTTCGGGGTGAATTTTTTGATAGTAATAATAATAAAATATAAATTGGCCTTGTAATAACTATCAGAGGAAGCAGAGTAGTTAAGTTGTTTTTTTTGTCTTATATATTAATTCGTTCTATTTACTAATGAAAAACAGTTAATTCGATGCAAAATGTGTTAATTTTATATTTTCAATTATAATTTCGGTAAATAAATCACTGTCTAACACATATATTTTATCCGTACATAAAGCCACGATTTTAGTATATTTAGTCCAAAATATATTCTTTTTACTAACACCGTAAATAGAAGGGGTAATTAAAATTTGAATGTTATACGGTAGTTCTAGTAAATCGGGATAATGATTTTTAATTTCCTTTTATTTTCTAGTGGAATTGGGTCCTTCATTCCGGGTCCAGAACCGTAAGCATCAAACTTTTAAAATATTATTTTATACAATGTTTTGATGGAAATATATAGATGTGTTATTAAAATTAATATAACAAGTATTAATGCTAATATACAGTATAAAGTATGGACTTCCTTTAAAGTTTAGAGACGCCGACGTATATTAGACTCATTTTTGTACTACAGAAATGAGTGCACAGAATAATAATTTTTTCACTACAAAAAAATACTTCAATATTTTTAGAATGAATTTATTGATAGTAATAATAAAAAATGAAAATAAACTTGTAATAACTATCAGAGAAAACTGAGTAGTTAAGTTTATTTTGGGTTATATATTTTTTCGATTTATTTGCAAAACGAAATACAGTTAAGTCGATGTAAAATGAGTGAATTTTATATTTTCAATTATGATTGCGGTAAAGTAATCACTATCTAACACATATATTTTAATCGTACATAAAGCCACCATTTTTGTATGTTTAGATAAAATTTTTTTTTTCTACTAACTCCTTAAATAAAAGATGTAATTAAATTTATATGTTATACGGTAGTTCTAGTAAATCTGATAATCTTTTTCAATTTGCTTTTATTTTCTAGTGAAGGTGTGCCCTTTATTCCGGGTCCAGAAACGTAAGCATCACACTTTTAATATATTATTTTAAACAATGATTTGAAGGGAATATATAGATGTGTTATTAAAATTAATATAACAAGTATTAATGCTAAAATACCGTATAAAATATTGACTTCCATTAAAGTATAGAGATGCCGATGCATCCTAGGCCCCTCTTTGTACCACAGAAGTGAGTGCACACAATAATTTATTTCACTACAAAATATATATCAATATTTCGGGGTGAATATTTTGATACTAATAATAATAAAATATAAATTGGCCTTGTAATAACTATCAGAGGAAGCAGAGTAGTTAAGTTGTTTTTTTTTGTCTTATATATTAATTCGTTCTATTTACTAATGAAAAACAGTTAATTCGATGCAAAATGTGTTAATTTTATATTTTCAATTATAATTTCGGTAAATAAATCACTGTCTAACACATATATTTTATCCGTACATAAAGCCACGATTTTAGTATATTTAGTCCAAAATATATTCTTTTTACTAACACCGTAAATAGAAGGGGTAATTAAAATTTTAATGTTATACGGTAGTTCTAGTAAATCGGGATAATGATTTTTAATTTCCTTTTATTTTCTAGTGGAATTGGGTCCTTCATTCCGGGTCCAGAACCGTAAGCATCAAACTTTTAAAATATTATTTTATACAATGTTTTGATGGAAATATATAGATGTGTTATTAAAATTAATATAACAAGTATTAATGCTAATATACAGTATAAAGTATGGACTTCCTTTAAAGTATAGAGACGCCGAAGTATATTAGACTCATTTTTGTACTACAGAAGTGAGTGCACAGAATAATAATTTTTTCACTACAAAAAATACTTTAATATTTTTAGAATGAATTTATTGATAGTAATAATAAAAAATGAAATAAACTTGTTTAACGTCCCGCAGGGTGGATACCTGAACTTTTAAGCTTATTTGGATAGCGAATTTGGAACTGGATAGCGAATTTTTAAGCTTGCAATTGCAGTGTCTAGCTGACGCACCGAACTTTAAATGATAGTAACACATGTTGCTTGGAGTGGGTTTCCGTTGGCGGACAGATTGAATGCCGATGCTGGCAGCTACCGCGTGCTTGGGTTTAAAATCGCATGGTGCGACGCATTTCTTCGCACGAATTCCGAAAGTGGAGTGAAAATAACAAGGGTTGGATTGTGCTCCGGGTCGTGCGTCTCGTCGGGAAAGCGTTGCTTTGATTTGTGCTACTTCCTTAGTGAGGATATTCAGAGTCCGAAGAATGTGCTGGAGCACCGAGTCCTCGGAAGTTGGCATGTTTGCGTTTGCGTCAGTGACAGTGTCAGTGACAGTTGCTTTGTCAGATGTGCTCGTAAAATTGGTGGTTTCTGTNAATGAATTTATTGATAGTAATAATAAAAAATGAAAATAAACTTGTAATAACAATCAGAGAAAACAGAGTAGTTAAGTTTATTTTGGGTTATATATTTTTTCGATTTATTTGCAAAACGAAATACAGTTAATTCCATGTAAAATGAGTGAATTTGATATATTCAATTATGATTGCGGTAAAGTAATCACTATCTAACACATATATTTTATTCGTACATAAAGCCTCCATTTTTGTATGTTTAGTTCAAAATTTTTTTTTTCTACTAACTCCTTAAATAAAAGATGTAATTAAATTTATATGTTATACGGTAGTTCTAGTAAATCTGATAATCTTTTTCAATTTGCTTTTATTTTCTAGTGAAGGTGTGCCCTTCATTCCGGGTCCAGAAACGTAAGCATCAAACTTTTAATATATTATTTTAAACAATGATTTGATGGGAATATATAGATGTGTTATTAAAATTAATATAACAAGTATTAATGCTAAAATTCCGTATAAAATATTGACTTCCATTAAAGTATAGAGACGCCGATGCATCCTAGGCCCCTCTTTGTACCACAGAAGTGAGTGCACACAATAATTTATTTCACTACATTATATATTGAAGTTTATTAACCAGTAGATATACAAATAAATATACAAAATAATATATATCTATCCACTAGAGGTAATGAAACCTGTGTGTGGACGGTTACAAAGAAAAATCTTAATAACTATAAGAATTTTAATAATTAATAATAATTAATAATTAACATTTCATTTTAAGACTGAAAACCATAAAAGCCATAGTAGAGTTGATAATAAGAAATATGGATAGAAGGTACTGAGAGATTTTAATTAAGAGATTAAATGACTCTTAATTTTGCTATCCTCGATAGTCATAAGCCAATTCTTTATCTCCTTGTTGTTCAATGTTTCATTATCAGAAAATTTTTTTGCAGATTTACTTACATAGTAATTCCAAGATTTTATAGCAACATAGTAGCTCGATCTCTTATATAACTCTAAGTTTGTTTTTGGTATTACAATGCTTTTGAATCTTGTTTTGGAAGAGGATTTGTCATTTTGTTTTGTGAGTTCATTGCGAAAATGAACAATAGACTGATAAATGTAGTTTCTCTTGGGGTCATACATTACTTGATTATCTAGCCTGATTTTTTTAACCAAATTTTCAATGGATTTCTCAAGTTTACCAATGTGTTTTTTAAAAGCACCACCCCACGCTATTATACCATAAATAAGAATGCTATTTACAAAAGCATAATACAATTTTTTTAGCACTGTATCTTTGAGATGATTTAGTTTATAGAAAATATAATGATAAAATCTTAGTCTATTTACTAATGACTGAATATGAAAATTCCACCTTAAATTACTATCAAAAATTACACCCAGATATTTGTAGTTATTGACTTTAAGAAGATAATCTTGCCCTACTTTGACCTTAAGAGAGCTGGGTATACTATCTCTATAGCACCCAAAAGGCATATACACAGTTTTTTCTTTATTTAAAGACAGCCTATTTACAGTAAACCATGTATTAACAATATCTAATTTATTATTGATATCTGATACTGCACTATCCCAATCACCACCTGTACCAATGATAAGAGTATCATCAGCATAAGCAGTGATGTCATTGATCAGATGCAGTAGATCATTTAGAAAGATAATGAAGAACAAGGGTCCAAGGATAGAGCCCTGCGGCACCCCAATCTCAATTTTCATGGCATCACTGAGAGTTTCATCTATCTTAACATATTGCTCTCTATCAGACAAATAACTTATCAATAAATCAAGGGGTTTTCCTCTTATACCAAAACTATACAGCTTATTAAGTAAGATCCCATGATATATACATCGGGGTAAATTTTTTGATAGTAATAAAAATAAAATATAAATTGGCCTTGTAATAACTATCAGAGGAAGCAGAGTAGTTAAGTTGTTTTTTCTCTTATATATTGATTCGTTCTATTTACTAATGAAAAACAGTTAATTCGATGCAAAATGTGTTAATTTTATATTTTCAATTATAATTTCGGTAAATAAATCACTGTCTAACACATATATTTTATCCGTACATAAAGCCACGATTTTAGTATATTTAGTTCAAAATATATTCTTTTTACTAACACCGTAAATAGAAGGGGTAATTAAAATTTTAATGTTATACGGTAGTTCTAGTAAATCTGGATAATGATTTTTAATTTCCTTTTATTTTCTAGTGGAATTGGGTCGTTCATTCCGGGTCCAGAACCGTAAGCATCAAACTTTTAAAATATTATTTTATACAATGTTTTGATGGAAATATATAGATGTGTTATTAAAATTAATATAACAAGTATTAATGCTAATATACAGTATAAAGTATGGACTTCCTTTAAAGTATAGAGACGCCGACGTATATTAGACTCATTTTTGTACTACAGAAGTGAGTGCACAGAATAATAATTTTTTCACTACAAAAAATACTTTAATATTTTTAGAATGAATTTATTGATAGTAATAATAAAAAATGAAAATAAACTTGTAATAACTATCAGAGAAAACAGAGTAGTTAAGTTTATTTTGGGTTATATATTTTTTCGATTTATTTGCAAAACGAAATACAGTTAATTCGATGTAAAATGAGTGAATTTGATATTTTCAATTATGATTGCGGTAAAGTAATCACTATCTAACACATATATTTTATTCGTACATAAAGCCACCATTTTTGTATGTTTAGTTCAAAA
>NNCF01128501.1:5862-60319 GCA_002313205.1 Laupala kohalensis | reverse complement strand
TTTTTTTCTACTAACTCCTTAAATAAAAGATGTAATTAAATTTATATGTTATACGGTAGTTCTAGTAAATCTGATAATCTTTTTCAATTTGCTTTTAATTTCTAGTGAAATTGGGCCGGGTCCAGTACCGTAAGTATCAAACTTTTAAAATATTATTTTATACAATGTTTTGATGGATATATATAGATGAGTTATTAAAATTAATATAACAAGTAATATTGTTAAAAGAGCGTATAAAGTATAGACTTCCTTTAAAGTATAGAGACGCCGACGTATATTAGTCTCATCTTTGTACTACAGAAGTGAGTGAACAGAATAATAATTTTTTCACTACAAAAAATACTTTAATATTTTTTGAATGAATTTATTGATAGTAATAATAATAAAATATAAATTGGCCTTGTAATAACTATCAGAGAAAACAGAGTGCTTAAGTTGTTTTTTTTTTGTCTTATATATTAATTCATTTTATTTACTAATGAAAAACAGTTAATTCGATGTAAAATGTGTTAATTTTATATTTTCAATTATGATTTCGGTAAAGTAATCACTGTCTAACACATATATTTTATCCGTACATAAAGCCACGAGTTTAGTATGTTTAGTTCAAAATATATTCTTTTTACTAACTCCTTAAATAAAAGATGTAATTCAATTTATATGTTATACGGTAGTTCTAGTAAATCTGATAATCTTTTTCAATTTGATTTTATTTTCTAGAGAAGGTGTGCCCTTTATTCCGGTAAAAAACGTAAGCATCAAAATTTTAAAATATTATTTTACAAAATGTTTTTTGTCGTGAATTTATAGATATGTTATTGAAATTAATATTACAAGTATTAATGCTAAAATACATAATATACTTCAATATTTATAGAATGGAATTCTTTAAATTTTTCTGACGTGTTCGATAGCCTTTAAGGTGCAAATACGTGGATAAGTGGTTTGTTAAAGCACCAACAATATCATCGCGAGCTGTATAGACGAAGCGTTGACTATATGCGTCTCATTAAATTACTGATTCTCATTTAGAGCGTTTTGTGCGAAATTTAGAAATTTTTAAGAAAAAGTTATTGTTGAATTTGTAAATGGGAAATGTAGCGTTCTATTGAAGCTAATATACCAGGAGATTAAGGAGGAAGGAGTTGTGTGAGTATTTATTGTTAGTATGTGGGCCACATAGCTGGCTTTACTATCAACTAGACCCATGTGGAGGATTTAGTAGAAGTAGTTAGAAATAGGATTTTTTATGAACTGGGACATTAATGTCACAAGCTTCAAATTTTGTGTCCGATTGGGAATCGAATTGTTAATGAACGTACAAGTAAGGATGTGTCGTTTTGCGTATTCAAAAGAGTGATCATTTGTATTTTTATGAACTTGAGATGAAGTAAAGCAAAAAACTTGTCTATTCATAACTCTTGCGACTCGGTTCCGTTTATTATTGATAACCTGACAAGCAGTTTAGAAAAGAAATGTGGACTACTCTACTTAGTGGTAAGATAGAAACACGAACAATTTTCAGGGAGATGTACTATAATTTCAAATAATGAGTTAAGAGGATGTATGCAATGGTCTAAAAAGAAGGGTGACTATTATACTATTTTGAAAACGTCTTACCCTTTTTGAGATATATACAATATTTCAAAACAAGAAATTGCAATCAGTTCTCTGTCTTACTCCATATTTCCCTCCGGCTACAGTTTCACTGATATGGGCACTTTTCACCAACGCAATCACCTTTTCCCTAACGGAGTGTTCGTGATGAGACATGGCAGTAGAATACTTTGCGAGGTTTATTTTGCTAAGATCGTGAAAGACAAGTTCCCTATGTACTGAGAAACACGAGGTCGTCTGTTCAGATAAGAGAAGGTATTCTAAAGTTAAGTTATTTCCAGTTATAGAATAAGAAACTAAATTAAGTTACGAAAGATGCAAAGCTAATTTAACTTAACTATTAAATAAAACTGATGTGTCATTCGCGTCTCCGTGGTCTGTTCGGGATGTACCCCGGTGCGATACAAATTTGTATTTTAAGAGGCAGCAAAAAATAAAACGCCATTTTATTACCCCGCATAAGTCACATAATTATTCCAATGAAATACCTCATACGTATAATTTCATATTTTTGTTCAACACCTTTTGAAAATACGAAATTCTCTATTGTAATGATGGTAAAAAATTATGTTAATTAGAGGAGATTTCTAGTTTTAAAATAACAAGTTCTTAAAATTTGATCCTGAATCTGAAATGCTGAGACCATCCAGTTAAAATAACTTTGTTTTTAAATTTGTATCTTGTCAACTGCTTCTCTGGTAATTATAACTGGAAATAAAATGATTAATGACTATTTAATACGTTTATCTCCACAAATATAATTATCCATATTGTTTAGTAAAAAAGTTACATACTCGTAAAGAAAGCATTCAAATTACCATGTTCGTCACCTGCTGTAGGAATCAATGAATAATACAGAATATCGAAGCTTACAATCTAAATGATGAATGAATCATCATTGTTATTATTAATATTATTATAATTATATGTGTATCAAATAATTTCAGTATTAATGAAAATTAGAAGTGGTACTGTTTCGAAATTAACGTGAATGGATTATAATTATTTTCCTTGATTTTATATAACTGTACAGGAAGGAAAAAAAGAAAAAAGGATAGAAAGAAAGGAAATAGGAAAAATATGAGATAGAAAGAAAAGAAGACAAGAAATAAGAAAGAAACGAAAAAAGGAAAGAAAAGAAGAAAGGAAAGAAGTAAGAAAATAAAAAAGAAAAGAAGAAAGATAAGAAGGAATAAAAGAAGGAATACGAGATGGTAGAAAAGCATGAAGGAAAGAAAGAAACAAGATAAGAAAGAAATTATAAAAGTAAAGTAAATTAGGAAATCAGAGAAAATGATATAATTGAAATCTGAGAGAAAGAGAGATACTCAATTAAATGCAATATAAATTTTTATTCTATATAATATTCTGAAATATTTCTCCTGTACTGGTAAATTACTTAATTATTCCAGAATTAAAATGCAATCTTATATCGTGTAATTTACTTAGTCATTCTGTGTGAATAAAACCCAGTTTCATTTGAATAACTAATTAAAAGTGATTTGTGTTTTTGTGATATTTATAGACATCTATCTTTTTTTGTGACATTACTTTCTGAGCGTGTTGTTTAATGGGCTATATTTCTGACAAAGTATTATGTCTGGGATCAATATATTTTTTAATGTAATTTTTTAAATTCTTTATTAATATTGCTAGAATTAACCTTAAGAGTTTTTCATTTATATTATATACAATTGTCTGCTATATTTCTTGAATTCCGAATGACATAATAGAATAGTATAAAAGAATTCCAAATTATGTGAAATAGAGATAGAAAATACACATCACTTTAAGCCAATAAGCTTTGAGTTATTTACACCACTGAAAAAATGTTCAGAAATTATAGGAATATTTATACGTAATTCCAGGTTCAAATTTTAAATATTCATATGATAACTTGAGAAGATACCCGAATTTTATGATAAAATCAATGTTTATTTCCAGTAAAAAGCAAACATTTAATGCGGAGAAGTTTAATTTGTTTACTATTCCCTATGAGGGGTTTCTGAGACAACAACTAGAAATATCATTTTAATACAGAGAATAATGAAGTTTATTGAGTTAAGAACATAAAGAATATTTTTTTGTAATAGACGTCCAAGACGTGTATAATAAAAGACTAAGAAATATTTCTTTAAATGCGGTGTAATAAAATATTTTCTCCCCCACGACTTAATAAGGGTATATTCACGAGTACTAGTCTTCTATTGGTCTGCCAAATATGGAAGCAGTTGCAAGTTTGCCTACGATTTGTCGAACAAAGGTGAGGAGCTTTTGCCACTGTCGCAGGAGAGTGGAGCTGAGAACCTAACAAATCCAAAGCTTTCCTCCTTAATATTAATCCAATTCAAGAGACTATGACGCTAAGTCCTACAAAAATAACGATGACTGAAGTCCGCTACTGTTCAATTATTCAAACGTTGGTGGCCTCGAGTCCTACACACTCAAGAGTTACGGAAACTCTTATTCTAAAACTATCAGTTCATACTAATTACTAGAATAAAAGCCAAACAAAATTTTGAAATTCGATGGGAAAACAGAAGTAATGTTCAAAGCACAGATAATATTTAAGGTGTATTTCTTATTCTAAATGATGAAGTAATCTAAATATCTTATCTTGAAGTAATGATTCCGAACAATCAGCCCGTGAGTATTATTAACAAGAAGACAAAATGTATTGATGTGTGGGACTTATTTCAAATATACAAATACGTATTTTGTATTCTTCATTCATTATCAGTCAAAGAAAAACAAGCAATACATTTATTTTTGATCTAGATCAGTCAAGTCAAGAAATGCCAGATAATAAATATAAATTGTAAGATTTGATAACATTGTGTATATCTTTCATATAAGTGCTTTTTCATTCTGGTTTAGACAAAAACGTATTGAATGAATAACTTTTTTCGATAATTTTGAAATAATTCAAGAGTTACAAGGACAAAAATAGGAAAGACTCCAGATTTACAAGCTCTATTTCTTTACTTATTCCGTTACAGTATTTTCTTAAAGTTACTTAACATGCTTCAAGAAACACTAATAACAAGTGACACTACTAAAATTAGACTAGAAATATTGTGAAAACTTTACACTATATTAATGTTATAAATTGTCTTTTAATTAATAATTAATATGAACACTTCCTAGGTCGTGAGAGAAGAAGGAAGGTTTGGGCCTTGAATGGAATATCGCAAAATATGCGCTCAAAGAGGTATTGGATTGGGTTAATATGCTAAACTGGATTGATATTATTATTATTATTATTATTATTATTTTTTGCTTAATTTATTAAGCTAATATTCGCCACTCGTGTCTGTGTATTCATGTCAACGTTTACTTTTCCAGATAAATAAAGGCTAGTCCATCTCACTGTTCGACGTCAATAGTGATGTGTGTCCAGTATACAAAGGGTATCATGCGACACCATCTCATATAACGCTTCACAATATACTTTTTCCGACATGATCCATCTGCTTTACGACAGGATGTATTCGTGCCATTTTAATCAAGTGATTTCTGATACCCGGATGCTGAATTATTATCTTGCAAGAAACAGACTCTACAAAGTGTTTGGTGATCCTTGCTAAATAATTTTGGACTCATCTGAATGGTGATCAAGATTATGACCCTACCTGCATTGTATCTAAACTCTTGTAAATAATTACTTAAAAGTGCATTTCAAATTCCTGTATTTTTCTGCTGATTTCTTGTGTACGTAGATAGCACTGTAGTGAAGGAAACTGAATACTGGTATCTTATTTTGGCTTCCTACATGTTCTTCTTATCACCTGGGTTGACAAATTTCCTACACGATATATTATGTCGCATCAATTATTCTTAAATTTCAGTCTCCAGCTATTATTATTAGTCTGTAGATGATGAATAAGTGTTTCACCATCTTAGATTGCATTTTATTGCTTCCACCTCACTCCAAGAACTTTTTGAGGAACTTTAATATTACAGTTATTTATTCTTATTATTTTTGTGGTGAATGAATTGAAAAGAGATGTAACCAATAAAGCAAAACGCTGTGTTATCATCAGTCTGCTGCAGGGGTTGACATACCGTTACTTCATCGATTTCTGGTGGTAATATTTAGGTTTTTAATATTTTTTTACATTTTTTTAAATGTTAGAAGATTAAAATATGTTCAAATGTATCTGTTAGGTGCTTACGAACTTTTACAATAATATTAATTTTTAATAACATTGTCATAAAATATCCGTAACAACATACTTAACAAAAAAATTGACTTTATTTTTTAGTAAAAAGAAAAAAAACTGTGTAGTCTTCAATGATTATAATACATTCTATTCACTGTTGTGTTTTGATACAATTTAAAAGATCCGAGAAACGATCAGGTCTTCGTTTTGCCACGTCTCCGAAATATAAATATTGGCGTTACCAAAATTCGCAGGTCGCTAGTTTACGACATTTACTCTCCTCACAAGCAACGGGGCACAGACAGCTTAACGGAGAAATTATGAAAATAGAAATAGAACTTCGAGACGATGAAGTCATGCGATGACAACAAATTTAAAAGAAAGACATCGCTCGAAAATGTGTTGTGTGATATCGCTAGAGAACTTAATGCACCGGCACGCATATACCATCGCAGACGTCACGTGCTAACCAAGGGATTTTACGATCTCTGGCTAGAAGATTTGGTAATTATGCAAGCTTATAAGAAGAAAAATAAAGATTTGCAACACATTGACGATGATCGACATCTATTCAAAATGTACGTGGACCGAATCTGTGAAGCGTAGGACTGGGGACGCTATTAACAATGTATTCCCACAAATCCTGTCCACCTCAAAACGCTAATCTTGATATCTAAAGATGGATCACGACACAAAATTCTATAATACCATCTTTGCGATACTGTTACAGGGAAACGCGTTCGTCATTACTCCACTTCATCTACCATGAAAGCTTGAGTGGTGAAACGATTCAAATGCACACTCATATCGAGCATGTGGCGTCGATTCTCGTCTGAAGTCTGACTGTGCTTCCTGACC
The DNA here is from genome assembly GCA_002313205.1 of Laupala kohalensis. Classification (NCBI taxonomy): domain Eukaryota; kingdom Metazoa; phylum Arthropoda; class Insecta; order Orthoptera; family Trigonidiidae; genus Laupala; species Laupala kohalensis. The sequence goes on along the minus strand of NNCF01128501.1, from coordinate 53,681 downwards.
TTATTTCGTGCTTACGATGCTAGGAAACAACGCAAGACAGACTTGCGACCGACAGTTGTCAAAGACAATAGGCTCATGAGAACGGTTTATGCACGTGTCAAAAACACTTCACACATATCAAACCCCATTTCGCGTTGGCTATCTCACACGCATCAGCAAATACAAATATCACTTTCAGAAAGATTTCTAACCATCGAGAACAACGGAACTTTTCAAAGAAGTGAAAGTTCATCTGTCGAATCTTGTGACGTATTTACCCCAAGATGAACATGGTAAAACTATTGCTAGACGTTTTTGTCAGAAAGAAGTGCAGTCGACGAATTACACAAAAGATTATCTGGTAAAAAAAGGTTTTTCGCAAAAAAGGTCACCTTCGCTATGACAAGTGGTAGGGTTTCAATGCAAACATAATGCATGGATATATAAAAAACATTTTATAATTTTTTTAAAAAGATTGAATAATGACAATACTATTACAGAAGCAATCCGGTCTCTTTTATTCTTTACACTATTGTCATTTTTAAACATACCACGTGGGTGAGGTGCGTCGTCCGCGATGTGTATAAATCGGTGTGTTATCGCGTCTATCACGTTAGAGATGACCCACCAACGCAATCGTCGTATCCAACTTTCGTCAACCGCACACGGCGCAGGATGTCAATAAAAGAGAAGGACAATGTTGTGTGTCACAAAAGTGTTAATCTGAATCGTCAAAAAGAAAGTGTGGACCACATTTCCTGTCAGCTCTCTGTCATCTGTACAATGGGATACTACAAGAAGAGCTAGAAGATGAAGAAGTGAACCGTCGACCCAACACTGTTGTTGCTCATCCAGAGTATTGGCGTAATATGTGCCACACACAAGCGCTCGTATTCCTAGACTGTATTCATTATGCTGTGAGACGCGGTCTTTTGCATAAGTCTTTTTACCACACTACCCCCATGCCACCGACACCACATGTGGAATGTGTGTACCGTGTGGTCCACGACGTGCATCTCATGAGCATGATAACGCGTGGATATTGCTGCGACCATGTTTTCACATCGTAGATGCCTCTTCTTCAAGGGTGCGCAACATGCACAATGGTTAGGTCAGTTGCTCTATCTTAATACAACAACAACCATCGCGGATGAGGATGCCGTCTTGCAATGTCGTCCAATACATTCCCCCATTCAAGGGTACTTTTCACTATGAGGAACAAACTTGAGGACATTAAGTGAGACGATGGTACAGGAATGATTGGCCAATCGCGTGGGATGTGAAGCATCTTTCTTTGCATATTTATGGAGGATCATAACGTTTCCCATCTGTTTTTGTCGATTAAAAAACAATGCAATAGAGGGAATGATATTCAAAATATAAGCTAGGTGTATTGATTGATACTTCTTTTCTTCTTTACTTAGTTTACAAAACGAATTACTAGTTGCACTTTGATGATGAAAAATATAAGGAAATTATAACAAAAGAAACAGACTTTAATGAGTAAGATGGTTTTTCTATTCTTTGTATTTGAACATTTCTTCCTCATAAGGAAAAAAAACAATTATTACGAAAAATGTACTAGCACACGTAAAAAGACACCACGCAACACACTTTTTTCTGTAGCACTCAGTTGTACTCCTGTAAGCTGCGTGCACACTGGGACGTTAACGGATGGATGGACGTATTAAAATTTAGCGAGTGCGGAAAACTGCGCGCACTGGTTCTGATATCCCGGAACCCTGTTGAGTGAAAATATCGATCAATCTCCATAGTACCGCGGATAAACTTCCACGTGTTATCTGTTCTTTATCCTTTTCTGATCACTCAACACAATGCAACACATCAGAAAGAAAGAATACCTGGTTCTTGCGAGTGCCCATTCTTAAACTGCTAATGAGCCTTCCGGTTTTTACAACCGACAAAAAGTTCTTCCTCTGGGGACTTCTAGCAATCAGTGGTAAATGCGTTCCATCTCAGTCTGTTCCAACCAATGCAAAGCAACGCAAAGAACTTTTGGAAAAGCCGGGATAACAGTGCCAACAATTCCATGGCGCAACTAGCTTTAGACTGCCATATTATACAGCGAGAATCAAGTTCAAGGTGACTTTGTGAAACGTACACTCCGTGTGCTGATTGTAGTGCGTTCAATAGGTAGTGATCCCAAACTATAGTCACTGTGTGATGTTACACTACAAACAAAAAGGACAGTGAAAAATATTAAGTAAAAGAACTTTTCAACACTTTCTTTGCAGTCGTTCCGGGCCAATCCAATGTAGATTGCGCACTGATTTTGGTTGTACAAAGATTTGGGTTTGTATGAGATATCGTACCTCCTCAGGAACTCATAGAATACCTAAATGCATAACAACCGGAATGAAGAGCGCTGCTTTGCGTAGAAGCCCTTGTTTCTTCCAATCGTGAAAGACGTAAATACCATCATGTCATTCATAAAAACGGTGTTCCCTTTTATTATGGCTGTAACCAATACCACAAAAAATCTAATAATGTGCGGACCTCATTTACTCTCAACTCTCCTTCACCTCAATTTCGCCCGTCTCATATACGCAGCAAATCCTAACCCAACTGCAACGAGTAAACCACCTCTATGGAATTATAAACCCTTCTCCTATTATTCGTACCTTTTTAAATATTACCAAACGTTCCGCTATTTCCAGACTTTTCCAACTAAGTATGCACTTCCGGATAACAAATCACTAACATATTGCATTATCCGCATCGTTGAAGAAACATTATACACAATTCTAAATCGTCTCATTTCTTCTATCACAAACACTATTTTCGCATCTTTAAACATCATATACTACTCAACATAATAGCAGATAAACATAGGATCATTCATTGTCCTTTCACGGAAATCATATGTGCTAAAAACAAATATTCAATTATATTCCCGTTAATTTTACTAAACTATTTACTCATTATTTGTTTTCAAGAAATTCATTTATTCCCTTATTTCCGTGTACACACATCTGACTACGCAGTCTTTCGTTCAGATCCATATTATATGAAAACTATCAGCTAACAAATCAATAGGTGCAGTCTAAGCATACAAACCACATAAAATTCCGTATCGTGTAAATGCAAAATTTCCTTTTCCTATAGCCAGTTTACCCACAATAACTGTTGGATATTTTAACACAAAACACCTTGATTAGTGTGGCAAATTAATCACACGGAGTGGTATCATTTCTCAACGCTATAGATAACTTAAATCTCCATATGGACAACCGGTTGTCTTTCATTAATTTTCTTTATTGTCTATTGTATCCACTAGAGTTGAGAGATTTTAAAAAAGTTAAAAAACCAACATTCATGTAAACGCTAAACATTATTTCAAACAATTATCATAAGACTTTTCCACACTTTGAATTCCCTTCCAATGAAGCAGAAATTGGTAATGCTTTCCCTGCTTTTACCTAAACTATACTTGACTATCTTGATTGAATTGTTCAATCCCCTAGTGTACAAATGAACGTACCGCCAATTCTTCCCATAATTCACAAACACATACATCATAGACAATCAATACGCAACCACTGACTGCGACATCGGTAACAATTAAAATACCAAAATTTTTAACTGCAATACTCATCAACTTCTTTGTCATTCTAATGCTAAATACTATTATAAACGGATCCCAACTTAAACTCATTTGTCTCCTCGCTTTGGATGTTAATACGACGCTTGCAAGGGAAATCTGGAGCTATTTTACCTCTTTTGGATATATGACATCATACCATCTCTCTATCCGAAGAAAAGCACGGAACTAGGTAACTATTTTAATTCTGTCTTATTACGGAATCCAAAAAAAAATTTTAGTATAACCAAAACATAGAAATGAGTGGAAACTTCCAACCTAATGATCCTCACTTTATCGAATATATACCTCTTCAAATGGTAACTTCCGTCCTCATGTTTGGTCCATAGGAAAAAGTTTATGATCTTATTATTACTTTAATCTTTAAGAATCTACCTGATAAAGCACTACTTCTTGTAACTTACATCTTAAGTTCATGACTTCAAATAAAAATATGCACACATCACATCATTATCAGTCTCTGAAATTCCTCCACAAGTTTTCTTTCCAACCACTTCTCTCGTCAAATTTCTTAGTATTGCGAATAACAAAAGACATCATTGAAGGTTTTTATCTATATTAACATGTAATACCGTTGTTTTTAGCAAAAGCATTTTTGTCATATTGGTCTAATCCATAAACTCATTTGAATACGAATCCCACACTACCTCACTCACATAACACAATTTATCCTAATTATCGCCTATTCTCAGTTCGTTTAACGGACGAACTGTAATTATGAAAAACCATTCTATCAGGAGTCCTACAAGTCTTGGTGCTTATCCCTACTTTATTCACCACCTTCATCCAAGATATCCCTACCAGCCCAACACTTGTACTCTTCGCTGAAGACCAAGTTACACGAGTATATTTCACTACTCTTACTCTTGATGATGCAATGTCTGACGTTCAGGGACATACCTCAATGCAAACTGGGCGGCGAAATGGATATCCATCTAAATTCCTCAAAAGCCAAATTATTCACAATTCGTCTTCCACATTAACTGCCACAACTCACAATTCCATGCCAATACACTGGCTATTATCAAAGAAAACCCTCAAATATCTAAGCGTCTTATTCGACAGAAGGCTCACATTAGGACCTTAAACAAATCGTTTGTTAGCGCTAGTCCCTTGGTTAGAGTATTTGCTTGTACGATAGCTGAACGCCAGAGTGGGTGCAAAACCTGCTCCACCGATTTGGGTGAAGATTTCTTCTGGGGTTTCCCTCACCAACTTTAGACACAGGACCGTCCGGTTCCATATTTTCTCTGCCAACCAATCATCCCAGTTTCCTCTCCCAACTTCAACGGTAAGGAGGAGAAAAAGGCATCATAGCCTGAATCTTGCCAAATAATTAATAAATAATATTTTACGCGCTAGCTGCTCAACGCTTAATGTTGATTCGCGACAAAAAAACACACACATAGACTGTTGGTATTCCAAAATCGATTCCTTCGATCTATTTTAAAATCACATTTGTTCATATCAATACCTCAACTTCACTTAGAATTAGGTCAAGTCTTCATAATTGTATTTATTCCATAATAATTTTTGTGTAAATTATTATTTGCTCCGGTAACTTGTATTAGTTAATTTCTTTTCCTGTTAACTGATCTAATGTACACAGTTATGAAAAATATCACAATCTTATCTAAAATATCATAAAACCACAAAAAATAAAAGAAAGAATAGGAGTACTTTGCCAGAAAACAGAAAATTTTTACCGTAATATTTTTTAATTAAGCATTTTTCTTTAACATGTTAAAATTATTATATTCAGCTTCCGCGATAATAAATATAGTTGCATAATCTTATGAATCAGTAACTAACTCTAACTACATTTACAGCAAACAGCGGAAAAATACTTTTCATCTCCTTTCGGTGAGGTTTTTAAAATTCATTTCATTCCAAAGCGCCTCATATATAAAACTGAGAGAAAATAATGAAAATGCAGAAAATGCAAGATGGATAACGTTTTTGTTTATTCTTGCTCATAGTAATATGCCATTGTGGTGTTGAATCAAAAAAATAGGTTCTCGGGATAGTACGCATACGGTTACTAAAACTAACATTATCATTTTTATAAAAAATTATCGCTTACCTATTTTCGGTTAGCGTAGAAGGGTAGCATAATACTCGGGGCATCCCCGTTGCATTGAAATAGCTGTCAATGCAACACACACTTGGTAAGACATGGGGCTCGCACTCATAGACCTCCCTCTACAGCGGTTCAGTGTCGAATGAGTGAAATTCACACGCAATTCGTAGCACGGATTCTTACTAATCGAGTGATTTTGAGAATTAATCTATTGAGTATTGTAAAGAAAAATTTCTGGAGGCGATGTCTAATGCGAATCTATGGGACTAATGAAACAGAGTAGCCAGGTTTGGAGCTTCGTCTCCCTGCATTTCTGTACGTGTCCGAAAGCTTTGTATGCCGAGTGGCGTAGATAAAACGCACATATTTAGTACGATTAGTTTTATCACTACAATTCTTATCTCAAAATAAATAATAGCGCTCTGAGAATGCGGAATCTGGTTGCGAGTATTACACAGAAAATTAAAAGCGACAAAGAAACACGTGGATACGTTAGTACCGATTCATAAGACGTCTTGAAAGCAAAGAAAGAATAACCTTGAGAATTCATTGCGCGTATGATCTTTAATAACATTTTAGTTTTCTTTGAACAGCGGACTTAAAAACTATGATTATGGACTTATGAACAAAAACATGAAATACGGATTTGTCTTTTGGCGACAGTTGAATAAACTTCTGCTATAATTCGTCGAATAAACGAGCACATCTTTTTGCGCAGAGTTATCACCGGGATAATTTCAATTCGTCTTATGAATTATATGGCCATGGAAATCGTAGGAACGGGAGATACGAAATTATAGAAAACATTGCATATTACATTATGGTTTTGCCTGGATTTCTTAATTTTTGCTTCCAAGCAACAAACCTGCATTCTGTCTGCAAGCAAAGAGATGGATTTTGTTCCACCTACGTCCTTGATTTACATATTTTTGGTCATGGCTTCTTCTTCGGGAAGTGTTTATTCTTGCTCTTCCAATTCTCCGGTCTCGCTATTGTAAGTAAATTTAATCACTTATTCTCGTCTGTGTTATTATTTGCATATAATATTTTTTTTAATTAGACTTATTTATTTACTAGTCGTGCGACATTTTAAGACTAATCAACATATTTATATCATTAATAAATGAAACATCAGCAGTATTTCTTTTTTTTTTGAAAAGCATTAATATAAATTTAGAATCGTAATTAAATGTTACATTTTTTTAACGTATGACAGAGTATTTCCTAGTACATATTTATATTTGCTCTGAGTGACGTGTCTTGTCAAATATTAATTCTGAATACATAGATTTATAACACAAAGTTGTGCTCCCCAACGTTAAATCAAAAATATGATGTGAAATATATTAGACACTGGTCTAAAAGTATGTTTCGGGGGTCGCTGGTTGAACACCGCTATTCAAGCAATTTAAAGAAGTCACGACAACTCGTATGTTTATTAACTGCGTTAACAAACTTAATAGAGTATATATGTGAACCAAATTGCAGTCACTTATTGGTTCTATCAAATATAATCGGACTCATTTTACAAATGGTTAATTTTTAATATTTTTAATTAGCATGTAAAGTAATTGTTATTGTTCGGTAAATTTGACACCTGCAAATATAAAATTTTCTGACACTAACTGAGAAAAAAGGAAAGAGAAATTGTAACAAAGCAAGAAAGACTTTAGTGTTGTTTATTCGTTGTCATTATTAACAATGAGGAAAATATACTAGCATTAATAAATATTCGGTTTTGGGACACTTTTTCATCTAAAATAAAAAAACTTTTGTGTTAAAATATATTTTGGATTTACTAGAATCCATCTTCAGTGAGACATTTTTTGATAGGTAAATTAAACGTCGAAAGATGAGCTCACTTTATTTTCGTCACTGTCTCTCTAATGGTACTACGATCGCTTTACATATATTCTGATCTTGATACTCTTATTTAACACAGTCCTAGTGGTTAGGTTCAAAGTGCGTCACGTGTGTTAGACGTAACTCAATATTAACTATGTATAGCTTTTTGATTTGTTTACATTAACTCTTTCGAACCTGTTCCTGAAAGATGTTCCCAGGGTTTTATTTACTTGTCGATCGTTCTATTATTGCTTCTTATTTTCATTTCTGGTTGCATCGCATCTCGTATTGCTTCCAAAACTGTTAGTTGAAGAATTCATATTTAATTTCACTACTAATTCATATCCTCCTGTCTTCCGTATTATTTCTTATCATCCTGTAAGAGCCACTAAATGAAGATTTCACGTTCGAAGCCAAAATTTGCAGTGGAGAGGATGAGGTGTGGAGTCTCATTCCCTCTCTCACATTTATATCCTTCTTTTTCTCTCTTCAGGTATGCATAAAAATACACATGGACGGAGACAAGTAAATCGCTTTCAAGAAATTTTGAAGGTTCCACTTACTTTTCTAGTTGTTTTCTGCAAGTTATAAAAACTCGCTTTTAAGTATCTTCTTTTTCATATGTCATTAAATTAGTTTCTGTTTTTTAGTTTTTTCTCACAATACTTTCTGTTCAAGGAGGAGGGTTATTGAGAAAATAAATGCGATTTCAAGATCTTTAATTTATTTTAGTTTTCTTGACGAAATCAGCCATGGATAGTAACGAGAATTTATATTTAGATTCAAGTAATATCCTGAATTTATTTCCATTTGGAAGTTTTTGTAGCCTTAAAATTTTACGGAAATAGAGAAGGAAATTGCCAGATAATTGAGCATTATTGTTCAATATTATCAAAACAATATTATTCGTGTCATTACAAATGCCATGTGGTACCAACATGAAGATGATAATGACCTGGAAATAAGAATCGTAGAACCATAAAGGAAATCGCACTACGTCACGAGAAGGGACTATCCCAACTTGTGAACACCGAAACTGTACAGCTTCTTGACAAAGGTACTATACGTATAAATATTATCATGCCGCCATTCCGGTTAAATTGTAAAAGTCGACTTTATCTGAATGAACGGAAATGAATTTAAATCTTTTCGTACATTGTTACGTGTGTACAAAAGAATACTTTAGTGTGAATAAAAAAAATTATGTTAAGTAGGGGTTATGGATTCGTGTTCTTATCATAAGTGCTTATAATTTTAGTTCATCATTTTTTTTTTAATTAAGAAGCTCACAATTTGATTGCGTTGTTTTTCGTATTGTTATGTTAGTAATGGGGATAGTTTAAGTATCAATGTAAAATAGTCAACGAATTTTTAAGTAGACACTTTCGTATTGACAAAATTATGTGCATTCAATAAATATTGTTAGAAAGTTAGGAAATGATACTTAATACGTGTTTTGTATGCTGTATATGCTATGTACTTATGTGTTTAGTTTTCTTATTTTAGAAAAGTTCGTACATATTTCATTTACAAGAATGAAATCTTGTTATTCCAAAATATCTATGAACATGTATCCTCACACACGAATTAATTTTTTTTAACCTAGGACAATATTTTTTTAAACCTAGGCTTGATATTATAAGGAAAATTCTATAATTTTTTATATTCAATTTTTCATTTTTTTCTTATGTTCAGAAAACATTTAAAAGTATTTTTAAAACTTTAATGATATTTACATGTTCAATAGCGATTGAAGAACACAATGTTTTTACTTACATATTGACATTGAATTCAGGTAGAAACACGTTACTTATTTCAGGTTTCATATTACTTATGTACTTAAGGTTGAAAATTTAAGAATGTAGTATGTTTGAACAGTTTGTAAGAGATGAAATAATAATTACCATTATATTAGTTACAGTGTCATATATTGCATTTCTCAGGATGTGATTTATACACATACACATACCTTAACACGGAACGTATGCTCTCGGAGGATCCTGGATTACCCGCTCTTTGTTTGTTGGATTTGTGACAACTCCTAATCACTTATGTAGAGATTTAAGAAAGTGGAATCGAATGGATTCCGCGAAAAAGGGATAGATTAATTGGTTTCTTACGATCAATTACTTAAAAAAGTTTTGGGTAGTTTGGATTGTAAATTTTCCTCTAATTTTTATTCTTAATCTTCTACATATACACGCCCCCTTTTGACTTTTGCATGAACTAATGCGTAGTCGGGTAGCGTGATAGTATTCGTTAGCGTGAACTATGTACGTTCGTACTCGTAGCGCCCCCTTTTGGCGTTAAAATGTACTAGTGCGTGGCCAGATGGGCAGCGGAACGGCGTTCGTTCGCGTGATCTGATTGAACTTCTGAAGAGGAGGTTCTCGAGGAGCTCCGTCCAGGTCAAAAGCTTAATCAGAACTGAATGTTTGGTGGTTACTAAGCCGCTAATCTAACTTCGGGGTAAATGCTTCTCTATTAAACATCAACGATGCGTTGCTGACGTAACATAGCAGTTACTTTCATCTATTTTATTTTTCATGAATCTTCTTAATAAACATACTACGCATGCTTGATCCATGTGCCTATGGAATCTGTCAATGTATATCAACAATTCGATGTATGTGGAGACACTCTTGCGTACGGCGTTGGTTGTTCTGTCCTTGGAAGTAGAGCGTCAGTTTCGCTGGTCTTGACGACGGCGTAAACATCATGGCGTGATGTGTTTCTTTACAACATGCATTTGAATTTGCTAATGCACGTGAGGTTTTAGTGTATATGTAGAAGGTACGGCTACAAACTTAATCGAACAAATATAAGTATTAAACCTTAAAATCTTAATTAGAATTGACGTGATACGTCATTCTCATTCGCTTGTTCAATCTCTATCTTTCAAAATTTCATCATCTCGTCCTCGTTGCCCGGTGTACCTAGGTTACGAAAAATCCAATAACGACTGTAACAACGTCGAAGATTATCCCATTAGTTACTGAAGGCTCATTGTACTTTACGAAGAATGGCCACACCAGCAGGTGGTATCCGCTGCATAGTTCTAACTGTTCAAGACTTCTAAGTGCTGTGGCTTCAGAAGAAATCGATCAGCCAATTTTGTTATTTCAGAATATGCAAGTTGAATTAAATCATTAGTTCCAAAAATTGATTAAATGGACTTGACACAGTAAAACTGGCAATCATAACGTATTTGTCAGTATTGTGACAATATGAAGACTAGTGCGGAAGAAATGTACATACTGTAGTGTCACATGACTTTAAGTGTATATGCCATTTTGCATAATTTTACGTTGGCACCTGTTTACTATTCATTCTTCATTTTTGTAAAGAGAAATCAACGACAAACCCGCCAATAGAAAGGTAAGATTCGAAACTATTGATAATAAAAATAATAAAAATTAAGAAATGACCCCTGTAATTACTGTGAGAGCAAACATTGTAGTCAAGTTTGTTTTTTGGCTTATATATTAATTTGATTTATTTGCAGAATAAAATACCGTATACACTATTGACATTCTTTAAAGTATGTATACTAGGCTCATCTTTGTACCACAGAAGTGAGTGCACAGTATCTTCTATCTCACTACAATAAAGAATTTAATATTCATAGAAAGGAATTGTTTAAACCTTTCTGGGGTACTCGATAGACTTAAGGTACCAATTCGTGGATGAGTGTTTTTTTAACGCACCAACAATATTGTCATGAGCTGTATTGGCGAACGGCAATAAGCGGTGACGATACGCGTCTCATTAAATAACTGTTTCTGAATTTGTGCGTTTTGTGCAAAATTGATAGCAGCCAATTATTGTTGCCGATTTTGATAATGATTTTCTGAAAATAATGATTGATACGCAAAACAAAATTAGGTAAAATTGCGTTATGCGGAATCAAGAATTGTCCGTTCCTTGTGTGAGTGGCGATAGCAACAGTTAGAAGTAGTCGGGAATATGGAGTATTGATAATTTTTTAATGAAAATTAATTTGTTGCATTTGTAAATAGGAAAATTAGTGTTCAATTTAAACTTATCTACATGGAGATAAAGGGGGAAGGAGCAGGGTGAATAGTTATTGTTAGTAGGTGGGCCACTTAGCTGGGTTTACAAACAACGTGGCCCATGCGGAGGGTTCAGTAGAAGTAGTTAGAAACAGGAGTTGTTTTAAACTGAGACAGTAATGTGGCAAGCTTCAAATTTTTGGATCCCATCGGGAATCGAATACTTAATGAATGTACAAGTAAGGAAGTGTCGATGCGCGTATTTAAAAGAATGATGATTTGTATTTTTATGAACTTAAGGTAAATAAAAGCAAAAAACCTTCCTATTCATAACTCATGGGGCACGGTTCCGTATATTATCGATATACTGACAAGCAGTTCAGAGAAGAAATGTGATAGAAAAGTATATTTAATTGTAAGATAGAGGCACGAACTGTTTTCGGAGTGAAGTACTATAACTTGCAATTAGTGTGTTGTGAGGATGGCTATAAAGATGGGTGAATATTATACTAATTTGAAAACGTCTTTCCCTTTTCTGAAAGATAAACAATATTTCAAAACAAGAAATAATTCAATATTTATTCACACTAAATTCATCGATGAATGATTAAACTTAATGTAAACAAATTAAAAATACGTTTTCGTTATTTGCTTCCGAAATTTTGGACCAAATTTAATGCAGTAAAAATGTATGACACAAATATTTAACCTCAGAATACTACCAAAGACGTTTCATTCATAATTTTACACCATTAGAGAAATATTATTGGAAGTGCAGAAAATGTTTTAGTAGAAAGGATTTAATGACAATTCCGAAATTGCGGACCAAATTAATTGCGGTGAACGGTATCAATCTAATATTTAACCTCAAAATACTACCAAAAATAATTACATCATAATTTTACACCATAAGAGAAATATTTTAGAATGTGCAGAAAATGTTTTTGTAGAGAGGATTCAAGGACTTGAAAGGGGAAAATATTTCTTCTTCTCAAGTTAATTGATTTACAAATCTCTTAGAATGCAAAAGAAAAACAATGTAAACCATTCTAAGTTCATGAAAGTGGAAACTTTTCAGTGTAGGGAAAATACAAAAGAAACAAAACTGAGACGGGACATTAAATTTTGTTCATGAAATTTTATGGAAACCTATTGAATGAAAGTAAGAGTATACGCATATTAGCTGGATGAAAATACAACAATAAGGGTGATAAAGATCTGCGTCCAAAAAGAGGAGCGTGGTTTCATTTAAGAAAATCTGAAGTAATCTGCAGCAGCATGTTAAATATATTGAAATACATATAAATTAATAAGTTCACCGAGAGGATTGTATGTTAGAAGATAAGACTGATATGTTACGAAACGACTTTTAACTCTTGATTTATGAAAAGAGTTTGCTGTAGATCTGCAGTAGAAATGTCCAGGAGAATAAGGACTGAATAATTATGAAGATGCAGGAACCACTGAGTTTGAAGTTAGAAAATAACAAGGTTTTTTTTGGCACAGTTAAATCAAATATCTGAGTCAATAGAGAATTTGATATACGTTACTGAAGAAACATTACATATTGTGGTGAAGAAAATGTTCGAGACATTAGAGCAAGTGGTAGAACAAACAATATTAGAAGTCAGTAGATATAAATTTTGTAATAAAATATCTTTTGAAATATATTGTTTGTGGTGTGCGGGTAAAAATGTTATAATGTAAGAAAACAAGAACACGAGTAGTTAAAAATTATGAAGAAATTTTTTACACAAGTGGTTTTGATGTATCTAACAATTCGCATTGTTTAGAGCGGAGAAGAAAAATATCTTTCAAGACACTTTCTTTTATAACGTGTCAGTTAAAAGCCATATCCAGTAGTTCCGTTTTGGCATTAGAATGGAGAAATCAAAGCTTTGGTAATTTCGAGTTCTGAACAAACAAGAAAATTTACTGTAAAGTTCCCCACATGTTATCACTCGTAAACTCTGGTTGAAGTGTGATGTCAGTGATATCAATTGATTTATCGATTTACTACTCGTTGGAGGTAGGTGTGGTCCATACTACTAACCGGACGGTTATACTCCTGACACCTAAATGTTTGACCTTATAGTAACCGCCTGTTCAACAGTTCTATGAATCACTTTCTCTAATTTCTCTCATAATTTACACATACGAGCATAAAGTTTACAAACAAAAACAAATATTTTATAAATACTACAAATCCTATCCTCAAGACGTTTTTAAGTTTGGCAAATACCTTCCACATTGCAAATTAAATTGCAATATGCCAGAAATATTGCCTATTACTTTGAATATATTGTCATTCCGTTATTTTTTACTGACATGGAGAATAATTATTAGAGAAGTGTATAACAAAATGAGGTGCTCCTCGTGATATTACATAATAATAATAATTTTTACAAAAAGGTTTTAGAAACTGAAAGGAGAACTTGCGGTCTATATGAATTCGGCTCCCAGAATTTAGGTTTCTATTTCAAATGTATGTACTGTCATTTAATACTTTTCTTTATTAGTTATTTCCAACATTTTGTTCCAGGGTTATCGAGGAATCAAGGTCGTTTACTCTAAGGACATCATTGCGAAAATTTGAGGATGGACTCTATTAGTGTAAACTCAATAAGTCTTTTTAGGAGTGTCCTGAAATGTTAGAGTCGGGATTGATAGGATGGTTTCTTGCCAGATTCCAGAGAATAAATTACTTTATTGTTCTCTACAAGGTCAACCGCAGTTTGTAACTGCTTCTCTGACAACAGATTTATAAATATTATAAATAAACCAGAAACGCCAACGACATCTACGTTCTTTGGATGCTCAGAATCTCGTTGTCCACTTTCGCACGTACCCACGAGACACCAGTTTTCTTTTAGTAGATCTGAAAAAGGGGAGAGAAACAATGCTGAAGGAGTTGTTGCGCAGACCCTTTAAGAACTCGTCCAATTAGCTTTTGGTGCTATTCGGCTACATCCAGGAACATACGAAATGCATTGCCACACTTGGTATATTATTTGTATACTCTGGAATAATAAAATGGTCCATGAAAATATGGAAGTCGAGCGCTCGTAGCAGTTAGGATTTGTTAGGTTTGCACCGCCACTCTCCTGCGATGGGTAGAAAAGTCCTCACCTTTGTTCGACCAATGATAGAAAAACGATCTATTACTTTCACATTTGGCAGACCACTAGTACTAGTTAATATACCTCTATTGAAACGTAACGATAGAAAATGTTTTATTACGCCGCTATTAAAGAAATATTTTGTAAATTTTTATTCTACATACTCTTACATACTTAGGACAATGTCGGGTTTCACGAGGTTGATATATTCGCTCGGTTTTGTCATTTTCTGAGGAAAAAGCACTCTCGTCTGAGAAAATTCCGTTTCCCCTAATACGGATAATGTTTTTCTCGGCAAGTGCTAACCTGTACACTCTGTGTTCCTCGGAAAATGCCTCCTTTGTCGCTACCCTCCCAGATCGGAGTCCTTTATCTCTTAGTCGGTTTCTAACGGTTCTGGCGCAACCGGGAAAATTATACAGGCACCTTAACAGTTCTGAAGACCGGAAAGGTTTTTTCTTAGCCTGGTTCACTAAAACGGCGGACTTGGCTTTGGTAGACACTCTCTACAATCCAGTACCGGAACGCTTTTTAACCTCCCTAGTTTCACGATATTGTTGAACCTACTTGCAAGCAACGACATGTTCGACCTACTGCATATTGCCCTCCAGCTGCCGTGTCACTGATATTGGCTCTTTCCACCAACGCAATCATCTTTTTTCTCTAAAGGAGTGCTCGTGATGACACATGGCAGTAGAATACTTTGCAAGGTTTGCTTTACTAAACTCGTGTATGACATGTTCCCCATCCACTGAGAAACACGAGCTCGTCTGATCAGAAAAAAATAAGGTATTCTAAAGTTGAGGTATTTTAGGTTTTAGAATAAGAAAATAAATTAAATAATAAAAGTTTTAAAGCTATTTTAATTATACGTTCGTTTGTTAAACAAAAGTGATACGTCATTCGCGTCTCCGTGGTCAGTTCGGGATAAACCCTTCTGTGATCTATATTTGTATTTAAAGACGCAGCAAAAAGTAGAACGCCATTTCATTACCTCGCATGATTCACATAATTATTCCAATGAATCACCTTATTCGTATAATTTCATATTTTTATTTAACGTTATCTGAAAATACGAAATTCTCTATTGTATTCATGGTAAAAAATTATGTTAAATAGATGAGATTTCTAGTTTTAAAATAACATGTTCTTAAAATTTGACCCTGAATTTGAAATGTTGAGACCAACCAGTTACAGTAACTTTGTATTTAAATATGTATCTTGTAAACTGCGTCGCTGCTACATTATACCAGAAATATATTTCTTAATGTCTCTTTAGTACGTTTATCTTCACAAATATAAATATTCATGTTGGTTCGTAAAAAGTTATATTCTCGTTAAGAATGCATCTAAATTACCATGTTCGTCCCCTTCTATTGAAATCAATGAATAATACTGAATATCGATTCTAACATTCTAAATGATGAATGATTCATCATCATTGTTGTTATTATTATATGTGTATCAAATATATTTTCTCTTTGTGAAAAATAGAAGTAGTACACTTTTCAAATTAACGTAAATGGATTATAATTATTTTCCTTGAAATTATATAAGTGAACAGGTAGCAAAACAAGAAAAAAGATAGAAAGAAAGGAAATAGAAAAGTGAGATAGAAAGAGAGAAAAAACTAAGGAAAAAAAGAAAAAAAGAAAGAAGAAGAAAAGAAGAAAGGAAAGAAGAAATAAATTGAATTAAGAAAAGAAGGAATAAAATAACTTAGGAAAAAAGAAGAAATAAAGGAATGAAAGGAAGAAAGAAACTAGAAAAAAAAAATTATAAAAGGTAATGTGAAGAAGGAAATCAGAGAAAACGGTGTATAAGAAAATAAATAAGAATGAGAGATATTCAATTAAATGCAACATAAATTTTTATTCTACAGAATATTCTGGAATATTTCTCCTGTACTGGTAAATTACTTAATTTTCCCATAATTTAAATACTATGTTTTATCGTGTAATTTACTTAGTCAATGTGTATGAATAAAAACTCAGTTTCATTTGAATACCTTATTAAAAGTGATTTTAGTTTTTGTTATATTTATTGATATTTAACATTTTTTTGTGATATTATATTCTGAGCGTGTTGTTTTATGTTGCACTAATTCAGAAAAAGGTGTTTATCTGGGATTAATGTATTTTTAGTAAATGTATTTTTTAAATAATTTATTATAATCGCTGGAATTACCCTTTAGTGTTTTTTATTTATATTATATACAATTGTTTTCTATAATTCTTCAATTACGATTGACATAAAAGAATAGTATAAAAGAATTTCATATAATGTGAAATAGCGAAAGAAAATACACATCACTTTACGCCAATGAGCTTTGAGTTATTTTCACCAGTAAATAAAGTTTAGAATTTATAGAAATATTTATATGTAATTCCTGATTCGAATTTTAAATATCCACACGATAACTTGGGATGATATCCAAATTTTATGATAAATCAAGGTTTTTTTACAGTAAGAAGCATACTTTTTATAATGAGAATATTAATTTGTTTTTTATTGCCTAGGAAGTCTTCGTGAGACAAAAACTAGAAATGTCATTTTACTACTGTATAAATTGACGTTTATTGAAGTTAAGAACATAAAGAATATTTTTTTGTAATGGAAGTCCAAGACGTGTATATTATAAAATTAAGAAATGTTTCTTTAATAGCGGCGTTATAAAATATTTTCACCCTATACCCCTTAATAAGGTTATATTCACAAGTACTAGTCTTCTATTGGTCGGCCAAATATGGAAGCAGTTGCAAGTTTTGCGTACGATTGGTCAAACGAAGGTGAGGAGCTTTTGCCCGCGTCGCAGGAGAACAGCGCTGCAAACCTAACAAATCTTAAGCTTTTTTCATTAATATTCATCCAATTCAAGAGACTAATACGCAAAGTCTTACGTAAATGACGATGACTGAAGTCCCCTACTGTTCTGTCATTTAAACGTTGATGGCCTAGAGTCCTATACACTCAAGAGTCACGGAAACTCTTATTCTAAAACTATCAGTTCATACAAATTACTCTAATGAATGACATAGAAAATTTCGAAATTCGAAGGGAAAACATAAGTAATGTTCAAAACAGAAAACATTATAAGTGTATTTCTTATTCTAAAACGATGAAGTAATTAATATAACTTGAAGTGATGATTCAAAACAATCAACCCATGAGTAATATTAACAAGAAGACAAAATATAGTATGTGAGACCTATCTCAAATATACAAATACATATTTTATGTTATTCATTCATTTTCAGTCAAAGAAAAACAAGCAAAATTTTAATTTTTTTCTAGGTCAGTAAAGTCAAGAAAAGGCAAATAATTGTAATAAAATAATTCATAAGATTTGATAAATTTATGTAAACCTTTCATATAAGTGCTTTTTAATCATTTTTTAGAATAAAAGATATTCAGTAAATAACGATTTACATAATTTTGAAGTAATTCAAGAGTTACAAGAAGATAAAAAGGAAAGGCTACAGATTCACAAGCTCTATTGTCTTATTCCGTTAAGATATTTTTTAAGTTACTTAACACGACTCAAGAAATATTAAGTACAAGTGTCACTACTAAAATTAGACAAAAAATTTGGTGTAAACTTTACACCATATTATTGTTGTAAATTGTCTTTTAAGTAATAGTTAATGTGAAAATTTCGTAGGACGAAAGAGGAGAAGAATGATGGTTGCAATCATGGATGTATTATCGCACTTTATCTGCTGGAAAACGTAATTAGATTGGGTTAATATGCTAAACTGATTATTATTATTATTATTATTATTATTATTATTATTTAAAGCTTAATTTACATAATGGTAATATTCGTCACTTGTGTCTGTGTATTCATGCCACCGTTAACTTTTCCAGATTAATAAGAACTAGTCCATCTTATTTTTGACGTCAATAGTGGTGTGTGTCCAGTATACAGGGGGTACCATGCGACACCATCACATATAACGCTTCACAATATACTTTTTCGACATGATCCATCTTCTTTAAGACAGCATTTATTCGTGACATTTTAATAAATTGATTTCTGATACCCGAATGCAGAATTAATATCTTGCAAGAAACAGACTCTACAAAGTGTTTGCTGATTTATGTTAAATAATTTTGGACTCATCTGAATGGTGATCAAGATTATGACCCAACCTGCATTGTATCTGAACTCTTGTGAATAATTTCTCAAACGTGAATATCTGTATTTCTCTGTTGATTTTTTCTGTATATACACAGCACTGTAGTGATGGAAACTAAACACTGGTATCTTGATTTGACCACCTAAATTTTTTCTTATCACCTGGGTCGATAAATTTCCTACACGGTACTTTAAGTCTCACCCATTATTCTTAAATTTCAGTCTCCAGCTATTGTTATTAGTCTGTAGATGATAAATATGTGTTGCAACATCATGAATAGCATTTTCTTCCTTCCACCACACACCATGAACGTTTTGATGGACTTTAATATTACTTTACATTCTTTTAAAAATATTCGGAGATTAAAAAATGTTTATCCTCATCTGTTGAGTACGTCTAATAAACTGTTACATAAAATTTCATTTTCAGTGACATTATCATAATACTATCTGAACGAACATACTTAACATAATAAAAAATTAACTTTATTTTTCAGTAAAAAGTAAAAACTGTCGTAGTGATCAGTGAATATAATACTGTCCATTCATTGTTGTTCTTTGATCCAATTTGAAAGATCCGAGAAAGAATCGTCTTCGTTTAACCACGTCTCCGAAATATAAATGTTGGCGTTATCAAAATTCGCAGGTCGCTAGTTTACGACATTTACTCTCCTCACAAGCGGCGGGGCACAGAAAGATTAACGGAGAAATTATGAAAATAGAAAGAGAATTTATAGATGCTGAAGTCATAAAATGACGACAAATTTAAAAAAAGACATCGCTCGACAATGTGTTGTGTGATATCGCTAGAGAACTTAATGCACCGGCACGCATATACCATTGCAGACGTCACGTGCTAACCAAGGGATTTGACGATCTCTCGCTAGGAGATTTGAAGATTATGCAAGCCTATGAGAAGATTAATAAAGATATGCATTACACATTGACGATGCTCGACGTCTACTCGATATGTACGTGGACCGAGTCTGTAAAGCGTAGGACTGGGGACGCTATTAAGAATGTATTCCCACAAATCCTGTCCACCTCAAAACGCTAATCTTGACATCTAAAGACGGATCACGACACAAAATTCTACAATACCATCTTTGCGACACTGTTAAAGGGAAAACGCATTCGCCATTACTCCACTTCATCTACTATGAAAGCTTGTGTGGTGAAACGATTCAGTTGCACACTCAAATCGAGCATGTGGCGTCGTTTCTCGTATGAAGTCTCGCAAAATTGGTTGACTGTGCTTCCTGACCTTAATTCGTGCTTACGATGCTAGGAAACATCGCAAGACAGACTTGCGACCGAAAGATGTCAAAGACAATAGGCTCATAAGAACGGTTTATGCACGTGTCAAAACACTTCACACATATCAAACCCCATTTCGCGTTGGCTATCTCACACGCATCAGGAAATACAAATATCACTTTCAGAAAGATTTCGAACCATCGAGAACAACGGAACTTTTCAAAGAAGTCAAAGTTCATTTGTCGAATCTTGTGACGTATTTACTNATAAGTAATGTTCAAAACACAGAAAACATTATAAGTGTATTTCTTATTCTAAAACGATTATCTGGTAAAAAAAGTTTTTCGCAAAAAAGGTCACCTTCGCTATGACAAATGGTAGGGTTTCAATGCAAACATAATGCATGGATATATGAAAAACATTTTATAAATTTTTTAAAAAGATTGAATGATGACAACACTACTACGGAAGCAAACCGTTCTTTTTTTAATTCTTCAACCCTCTGTCATTTTTAAACATACCACTTGGGTGACGTACGTCGTCCGCGATGTGAATAGACCGGCGTGTCATCGCGTCTATCACGTTAGAGATGACCAACCAACGCAATCGTCGTGTCCAACTTTCGTCAACCGCACACAGCGCAGGATGTCAATAAAAGAGAAGGACAATGTTGTGTGTCGCAAAAATGTAAATCTGAATGGTCGCAAAGAAGGTGTGGACCACATTTCCCGTCACCTCTGTGTCATCTATACCATGAAATACCACAAGAAGAAGAAGATGATGAAAAAGTGAACCATCGACACAACAATGTTGTTTGTCTGTGAAAGTATTGGCGTGATATGTTCTACGCATATGCGCTTGCTTCCTAGACTGTTTTCACCATTTTGTAAGACGCGGTCTTCTCCATAAGTCTTTTTACCACACTACCCCCATGCCACCGACACCACTTGTGGAATGTGTGTACCGTGTGGTCCACGACATGTATCTCATGAGCAAGATAACGCGTGGATGTTGGTGCGACACATACTTTTTCATCGGCGTCGCATCTTCTTCAAGGGTGCGCTACATGCACAATGGTTAGGACAGTTGCTCTATCTTAATACAACAACAACCATCGCGGATGAGGATACCATCTTGCAAAGCCCCGCCGAAACATTCTTCCATTCCAGCGTACTATTCACCGTGAAGGACATACTTGAGAACATTAAGAAAGACGATGGTACAGGAATGGTTGTCCAATCGCGTGGGATGTGATGTGATCTTTCTTTGCATGTGGACGGAGTACCATCACACTGCACATCTTTTTTTGTAGATTTAAAAAACAATGCATTAGAAGAAATGATATTCAAAATACAAAAAAGGTGTATTGATTGATATTTTTTCCCTCTTCTCTTAGGTTACAAAACGGTTTAATAGTTGTACTTGGATCATGAAAATAAAATTAAGGAAATAGGATAAAAAACAATCGTAATGTATATGCAATAATATATATAAACCATGAATGTACCCCACAAAATGAACTGAAAGGCCTTCATCTAATATACATGGCAAAGACCTTCAACTTTAAAATCTTGTCTTCTGTCAATAATTACATTTAGTATGTTCTATACACATAATAGTATTTCAAGTGTGTACGTATGATTCATTTATGTATATAAATGCAAAGGTAAAGACGTATATATACTGAAATATGATCCTACATTACAGTAAATTGTGTACTACATTTGGACTTTTAATATTTAGTTACATCAATTGTCTGAAGATTCTTAAAGTGCTAGAAAAGGTCTGGGGAGGTTGCATGGCCATTAACGGCATGTCACAAATGGGAAAAAAATTTGTTCAATATTCAACTCTTTTAAGAAAAATACCTCGATTCACTTCCATAATTTCTTTTGCCTGTACACTTTACAATTTCCTCAAAAATGTTTGTATGTTCAGTGTAATGGAAAATGTTCCCACTTTCTTTTCTGTACAGAGTGGAAACAAATAGCAAATTTTTACATAGTGAAGGATATGAAGGTGTTTTACCTTTGGAAAACATTAATATAATGCTTTGAATATACAGGTTTAATGGAAAAAATTACATGTTGAATATACAGGTTTAATGGAAAAAATTACATTGAATATACAGGTTTAATGGAAAAAAATGTGTAACATTGTGTTTCTATTCTTTGTGTATATCAATGTTTTGTTGGCTGCAACATTCGGCAACATTCTAAACGCATTTCAATCGGAAATCGCAAGTTGTGGTGAATGGTAATCATGCATCGATTCTTCTTTACATTATTTCTGCAACAAATCTCTTCCTAGCAGGGTTTTTACGTCTCTTATTGTTTGCTCTTTTATTTCTTCGCCACTACTTGAACATTAACAAAAATAATTAGAAAAAATGATAAAAAAAATAAACGAGACTACAATATAGTATGCTCTTACTGTCTCGATAGGTAGAAACGTTTTCCCTCTCTCAGGTCCATAAAGTCATGGCAAAGACGTGTCGTTCACTCGTGACATTCATGGTCTCACTCCTTTTTCCCCTCAATGTAATACATTATGTACTCCATTGTAACGTGCGTCGCATGAATTCTACGCATTCACCTAACTTGGGATATCCATATTTCTCTAGATTTGTAATAGAGGCACTCTAGCTTTTCTCTTTTACATATTTGAATTATTATATTTGGCTTTCGCGATATAGAATATGATTGTATGTTCTAAAGAATCAGTAATTAATCTAACTACAATTACCGCAAACTGTGGAACAATACTTTTTCTATCCTTTTGCCGAAATTTTTAAAATTCATTTCAATTCAAAGAGTCTCATATATCAAATCGAAAGAAAATAATGAAAATGCAGAAAATGCAAGATGGATAAGGTTTTTATTTAATCTTACTCACAGCAATATGCCATTGTGATGTTCCATAAATAAAAAAGGTTCTCGAGACACAATACATATGATGTCTAAAACAAACACTACAACGTTAAACATGTCATTTTTTTTTAAATTATCAGAATTTTTCTTTAAACACGTTATAATATTATCATGTCTTACAAACGTCAGCTGACTTCTTAGTTTATCTATATATACTAATATTTTCGTCCTTATTCTTCAAAATTTTACTAAACGATTCTTTATAATGTTACTAAATAATAATTTATTCCTGTCAAGAGTAATTATTACACAGAGAATTGTTGTAAGGGTCTGCATGTGAAACAATACATTGTTGGACAAGCCACTTATCTTTTAATTTTAGGAAAGTAAATCGGTATTAACTCATTTAAATATTTCAAGTATTCACTAAGATTCATTTAAATATTTCAAGTATTCACTATGATTCATTTAAATATTTCAAGTATTCACTAAGATCCATCCAACTATCAAGAAACAACCCTCAACGTTAGTAACGAAGATAACCAAACCATTTTATTGAGACGCCGTAGAACGATTAAAATGGTAAGACATTTTAATCCTACAATACTACAATACGTTCACACAAACTTAAATGACAAACGTTTCTCATGACAATTCACAATACGATAAACCTAATTTAGACACCTTCACAGATGAATACAGATATCGCACTTCCATTGTCAGTGTAAGTTCCGCTGTGGTGCTCTTTTTTTAATCGTTCGTTTCACTGGTTCAAACGAAATTACCACATAATCTCAAATCCAGCCGCTAGTGACCGCCTGTCCAGTAGATAAAGAAACTGCTAGAGCACTCATATAACCACCGCCCTTCCTTCCCCTATATTACACTACACCTATTCCACTGTTTTCCTAAAAAAAATTCGCTAAATCGAATCATATTATTTATTTATCAACATTTCTTTAATGAAACATAAATGTAAATATAGGTTACTCCTAAAAAGGATTATTTAGGATACATATCCGTTGAAAAAATTGAAAATTGAACTTTTATTAAAACGTACTAGGATTATATATATTATTTGTATTCTATAATTTTCTAAACCATAAAAAAAAATTACGTATTTGCGAGATAACAAGGGCAAGGGAAAACCATGTAAAACCTGAGTGATAATGAATACTTAATAAACACATTAGCATGATAAATTGAAAGAAGTTTCTATGTTGCTCATGAAGCACAATAAGCAACATAGAAACGCTTTACAAATTCTCATGCTTTGATAATGTTGCTAAAGCTCCACTATTACCATGTAAGCACATTACAAACGAATCAACAATTATCATTTTAAACAAAATATATCACTTACCTATTTTCGGTTAGCGTAGAAAGGTAGCATAATGCTCGGGGCATCCCCGTTGCATTGAAATAACTGTCAATGCAGCACACACTTGGCAGGACATGGGGATCGCACGTATAGATCTCTCTCTACAGCGGTCAGCGACGAATGAGTAAAATTGACACGCAATTCGTTGCACAGATTCTTACTAATCGAGTGATTTTGCAAATTAATCTGAGTATTATAAAGAAAAATTTCTGGAGGCGATGTCTAATGCGAATCTATGGGATTAATGAAACATGCTCCAGAGTAGCGAGGTTTAGTGCTTCGTCTCCCTGCATTCCTGTACGTGTCCGAAAGCTTTGTATGCCAAGTGGCGTAGATAAAACGCACGTATTTAGTACGATTAATTTTATCACCACAATTCTTATCTCAAAATAAATAATAGCGCTCTGAGAATGCGGAATCTGGTTGCGAGTATTACACAGAAAATTAAAAGAGACAAAGAAACACGTGGATACGTTAGTACCGGTTCACTAGACGTCCTGAAAGCAAAGAAAGAATAACTTTGAGAATTCATTGCGGATATGATCTTCAATAACATTTTAATTTTCTTTGAACAGTGGAATTGAATGGAAGAAAACAATGAGTAAGGACTTTTGAACTAAAACATGAAATACGGATTTGCTTATTAGTGACAGTTGAATAAATTTCTGCTATCATTTTGCGCAGTTATCAACTGGATAATTTTAATTCGTCTTATGAATTATTTGGCATGGAAATCGTAGGAACGGGAGATAAGAAAGTATAGGGAATATCGCATATTACAACATTGTTTCGTCAGGATTTCTCAACTTTTGTTTCTGAGCAACAAACCTGCATTCTGTCACCAAAGAAAGAGATGGATTTTCTTCCAGCTTCGTCCATTATTTACATATTTTTGGACATGGCTTCTTCTTTAGGCAGTGTATATTCTTGCCTGTCCACACATCTGGACGAGCAATTGTAAGTCAACTTAATCTTTTATTCACATCTGTGTTACTATTTGCAAATAATATTTTCATAAAAATGAGACTTATTTATTTACGTGTAACGTGATATTTTAATACTCATCAACATATTTGTGTCATTAATAAATGAAAAAACGTCTGTATTTCTTTTCTTTTAAGTTTTATTTTAAATTTAGAATCATAATTAAATGTTAACATATTCTAACGTATGACGTTGTAGTTCCTAACACAATTTTATATTTGTTCTGAGTGACGTGTCTCGTCAAATATTACCTCTGATAGCATAGATTTATAGCACAAAGTTGTCCTCTCTAGCGTTAAACCAAAAATATGATGTGAAATATATTAGTCACTGGTCTAAAAATATGTTTCGGGGGTCGTTGGTTGAACACCGCTTTTCAAACAATTTAAAGAAGTCACGACAATTCGTATGTTTATTAAGTGCGTTAACAAACTTAATAGAGTATATATGTGAACCAAATAGTAATCACTTATTTGTTCTATCAAATATAATTGTACTCTCATTAAAATATAATTTTTTTTATTTCTTATGACACAGAATGTAAAGTAATTGTAATTGTTCGGTCAGTTTGACATCTGAATATATAAAATTTCCTGACTCTAACGGAGGAAAAACAAAAGAGGAATTGTGACAATGCAAGAAAGACTCTTGCATTGTCTATTCGTCGTTATTATTAACAGTGATGAAAAGTATACAACCATTTATGAAAATTCGGTCTAAGGGACAATTCCTCAACACAAATTGAAAAACATTTGTGTTGATGTATTGTTTGTATTTATAAAATTGGCACGGTAATAACAATGAGGGGAAACTGAGCAGTTAAGTTAGTTTCATGGATTATATACATATTAATTTTCTTTATTTGCAAAATGAAATACAGTTAATTCGAAATAAAATGTGTGTAATTAAAATTTTATATTATAATTTCGGAATAGAAATCAGGAAGTAACTCATATATTTTATACGTACATATACCCACCATTTTAGTATGTCCAGTTCAAAATACTTTCTTTCTACGAATCCGTTAATAGAAGGGTTTATTAAATTAATATTTTATACATTATGTTCTAGTAAATCTGGATAATCATTTACAATTTATTTTCTAGTTCAACAAAGTCGCTCACTCTCGATCTCGCAACGTAAGCAACAAAATATCAAAAACGTTTTTTACAATATGTTTCCAATGTGAATTTATATGGGATATGAAACGTGTTATTGAAACTTTTATACAAGGAGGAAGGTGCTGGGTGAATAGTTATTGTTAGTAGGTGGGCCACTTAGCTGCGTTTACAAACAACGTGGCCCATGCGGAGGGTTCAGTAGAAGTAGTTAGAAACAGGAGTTGTTTTAAACTGGGACATTAATGTGGCAAGCTACAAATTTTCGGATCCCATCGGGAATCGAATGCTTAATGAATGTACAAGTAAGGAAGTGTCGATGCGCGTATTTAAAAGAATGATGATGTGTATTTTTATGAACTTAAAGTGAATAAAAGCAAAATACGTGCCTATTCATAACACATAGGGCATGGTTCCGCTTATTATTGATATACTGACAAGCAGATGAGAATAAAATTTTGATGTGATGGACTACTCTAATGGTAATTTAACAACACGAACAATTTCCAGGGAGATGTACTATAATTTCAAATTACTGTGTTGTCAGGATGTATGCAATGGTCTAAAAAGGTATTATACTAATTTGAAAACATCTTTCCCTTTTCTGAAAGATAAACAATATTTTAAATCAAGAAATAATTCAATAATTATTTAGATATATTATCGACGAATGACTAAACTAAATGTGACTAAAACTAAACTAAAACTAAAAATTAAATTTTCGTCATTAGCTTCCTAAATTACGGACCAAATTAAATGCGGTGAACGGAATCATACAATTATTTTAACCTCAGAATACTACCAAAGATGTCTAAATTATAATTTTACACCATAAGAGAAATATTTTAGGAACAGCAGAAAATGTTTTAGTAGAGATGATTCAAAGATTTGAAAGGGGAAAATGTTTCTTTTTCAGAAGTTGATTGATGTTTAATTCTCTTAGAATAGTTTACAATGTTTTTCTTCCGTATTCTAAGTTCATGAAAGTTGAAATTTTCAGTGTAGTGAAAGTACAAAAGATCAAAGCTAAGACAAAATATTACATTTTGTTCATGAAATTTTCTGGAAACCAATTGAATGACAGTATACGCAAAATTGCTGGAAAAAATATCACAATAAGGGTGATATGAAAGATCTGCGTTCAAAAATAGGAGCGAGGTTTGATTTGAGAAAATTTGAAGGAATCTGCAGCAGTATGTTAAATATATTGAATTAAATATGAATTTATATGTTCGCCGAGTGGATTTTCAGTTTGTTGGAAGATAAGACTGGTATGTCACGAAACGATTTTTAACTTTTGATTCATGAGAAGAGTTTGCTGTAGTTTGGTAGTAGAAATATACAGGAGAAGAAGGACAGAATACTGATAAAGGTTACGAATCTCTGATTTTTTAGTTAGAAAATAACGAGGGTGTTTTGGCGCAGTTAAATGAAGAATCTGAGAAAATAGAGAATTTGATACACGTTACTGAAGAAACATTACATATTGGGATAAAGAAAATGTTCGAGACATTAGAGCAAGAGGTAGAACAAACAAGATTAGAAGACAGTAGATATAAATGTTGAAATATAATATATTTTGAAATATAGATTGTGGTCGTGCGGGTAAAAATGTTATAATGTAAGAAAGCAGGAGCACGAGTAGTTAAAATTTATGAAGAAATTTCTTCCAAAAGTGGTTTAGATGTATCTAACAATTCGAATAGTTTAGAGCGGAGATGTAGGAAATCTTTTATTTCTGCTTTTATAACGAGTCAGTTAAAAGTAATATCCAGTAGTTCTGTTTTGGCATTAGAATGGAGAAAAAGCTTTGGTAATATCGAGTTCTCAACAAAGAAGGAAAGTTTACTCATTCTCTAAATACTCTCATAATTCATACGTTCGGGCATAAAATTTTGAAATAAAAACAACCCCTACTTGAACTAGGGAGTGGCGAAATATGAAATAAAAAACAAACTATGAATCAAAAAGATCTAAAATTAAACCGACATGTCTTTTTACCGGTTTTAATGTTGCATTAAAATTCACAGACCGCAAGAAAATGCATATATGCAGTAGAAAAAACACTGATAGGTATTTCGCAACAATTTTTTAACATTGCTTCCAGTTTCTCACACCAGCTTATATTTTTACTGTATACTTTTTATAATGAGAACTTTTTACTAAAAATATGAGAGCATGGTTTCACATGTCACCTGAGACTAAGATAACAAGTCTGTAACGTGCCCCATTTCAATTCTCGATTATATTTCTTAACAACAGTTTAGAGTAGTAAACAATTATTAATAATCCTTTATTGAGAACTGTTCATAAGAAAGCCGACTATCATTAATGTTGAAACACAACGCATAATTATCAATTCTCGTTACTATAATTATCAAGTATATTAATACAAATCTTATTCTCAAGAAATTTTTCAGTTTGGCAAATACCTCCCACATTGCAAATTAAATGGCAATAAGGCTGAATTATTTCCTTTAACTCTGAATACATAGTCATTCTCTTATATCCTATTGACATGGAGAATAATTCCAATACACATTAATAGTGTATAACAATATGAGGTGCTTGTCGCGATATTACATAATAATAGTAATTTTTCAAAAAAGTTTTTAGGAACTGGAAAATGAACTTGCGGACTAAATGACATCGGCTCTCAGATCTGGACTTCTATTTGAAATGTATTTAAACTCAATAATCACGTTTCTTTATTTGTTATTACCAACATTTTGTTCGTGCGTAATCGAGGAATCAAAGTCGTTTATTCTAAGGATGTCAATGCGTAAATTTGAGGATGGACTCG
Source organism: Laupala kohalensis (assembly GCA_002313205.1). Taxonomy (NCBI): domain Eukaryota; kingdom Metazoa; phylum Arthropoda; class Insecta; order Orthoptera; family Trigonidiidae; genus Laupala; species Laupala kohalensis. Next base: position 24,472 of record NNCF01128501.1, on the reverse strand, counting down.
GTCAGTGTCAACTCAATTAGAGTTTTTGTGAGTGTCCTGAAATGTTAGGGTCGGGATTGATAGGATGGTTCCTTGCCAGATTCCAGAGGATAAATTAGTTTATTGTCCTCTACTAAGATCAATCGCAGTTTGTAACTGCTTCTCTGACAACAGATTTATAAATATTATAAATAAAGCATGAATGCCAATGACATCCAAGTTTTTGGATGTAAAGATTCTCGTTGTCCACACTCGCACGTACCCACGAGACACCAGTTTACTTTTAGTAGATCTGAAAAAGGGGAGAGAAACAATGCTGAAAAAGTTGTTGAGAAGACCCTTAAACAAACGGTCCAATTAGCTTTCGGTGCTATTTGACCAAATAGAGGAACTTTCGAAATGCATTGCCACACTTGGTATATTATTTGTATACTCTGGAACAATAAAATGGTCCATGAAAATATAAAAGTCGAGCACTCCTAGCAGTTCGGATTTGTTATGTTTGCAACGTTACTCTCCTGCGATTGGGAAAAAGCTCCTCACCTTCGTTCGACCAATCGTAGGAAAACGTAAAACTGCTTTCATATTTGGCAGACCAATAGAAGACTAGTATTGGTGAATATACCTCTATTAAAACGTGACGATATAAAATGCTTTATTACACCGCTATAGAAGAAATATTTTGTAAATTTTTATTATACACATATTGGAATTCAATAACAAAAACAAATTTTAAGTTCTTAACTTTAATAAATGTTATCATTCTCTAAATTTTAAGGACATCTTATGATATAAATCTCAAGTATTGAATTAAAAAGCAATCAATTCAACAAATATTTAAAATTAAATAATTCTACCAAAATATGCAAAGTTCGAACTATGTAAAAGTATACTTGATTGTAATAAAACTATTGGATAGGAAATGGATATGTTTTAAGTTGTCTAATTTACATCTAAACAATATTTTCAATAAAAACACATTCATATGGCATAAAAATTTATCATATTATACATATGAAGCACAAAATTTAATAAAGAAGAAAGTTATGTGCACATTTATGAATTAAATTAACAGTATTCGTAGCATTGAAATACCATTCGTGTTTGTATGACTTGCTAAGAATAGAAATACAGATTATGAAAAATTACACGTCTTTATTACACTAAAATAGTTTTAGACGCGGTAGAACGAACAACAAAATTAATAATTGCAGTTGTACTCTGTTTCGAAATGATGCCGCATGCTTCGTATCATGCTCACCTGCAATTGAGCAAGCGCTTCTTGTCTCCAGGTGTTNGTCAGAGGTAAATCTCCCGCCTTGAAGATATATTAATTCTTTAGTTCCCTCCCAAACACGGAGGATGAATGACCTGCAGCAATCACATACCTCTCCCTCCTGAAGGGTAGTACCAACGTTCGCACCCAGAGTGCACTAGTTACTGGATGCAAGAAATTCGGTCTCTCACGCAAAAGTTCCAAATGACGCCGCGGAAGCGCGTACTGTCAATCACGACTTTCATTTGTTTTTGTTTTTTAATGGTTGCTGTTCTGGTTCTCGAAACAATTACTTTGTTTCACTTATGATTTTATATTGTACGTTTTAAGTCTGCAGTCGTATGAGAGAGCCGACTTTTTAGGAAGAGAATACGTATTGTATCATATCTCATTGTTTTATGCTTATAATTCATGTTGAACCATTTATCTTTTATTCGAATTCTTTATACTGTGAATTATTTCTTACTTGAATATTGTTGGCTAGGCCAAATGTAATCTTCTCGACAATGAAATCCTGTTTGTTATAAGCACCAATCAAATTAATTCTACTTCAACAATAGGTGTTTATCTAATTGGAGTGATTATATTTCCTTCGCTGATTCTTGTGAAACATTGCTTCAGGATAACCAGCAGCGTCAACTGTGTGGAGAAGCAGTCGAGAAGTTAATTTTCTGTGTGTATTGTCTACAAGGAGGTGCTGCTTGCTTCTAGTTTTCAGTCTTCAAGTTATTATTCTGTGTTTGTGTGTGTACATACTCTAATAATAATTAATAACCGTTAAAGGACGGGTCAAACATACTTTGTTTTTTTTAATACCTTTTGTATATTTCAAAAGATCTCGTAGTTTAATCTTAAGGGATCAAGAAGTAAGAACGATAGGTTTTACACAGTCTGTTTGGCACATTACTAAACCGCTATTCATAAGATTTGATAATATTGTGGAAATCTTTCATATAAGTGCTTTTTCATCGTTTTAGAATAAAAGGTATTCAATGAATAACGTTTTTATATAATTTTGAAGTAATTCAAGTGTTACAAGAAGATAAACAGGAAACACTCCGGACTCACAAGCCCTATTCTCTTATTCCGTTAAGGTATTTTTTTAAGTTACTTAACGCGATTCAAGAAATACGAAGTACAAGTGTCACTACTAAAATTAGACAAGAAACATTGTGTAAACTTTAAAGTATATTAATGTTGTAAATTGTCTTTTATTTAATAATTAATATGAACACTTCCTAGGTCGAAAGAGAAGAAGAAGAATTAATGTTAAGACCTTGGATGCAGTTTCGTACTTTTTCTTTTGGAACAGGTATTTTGATTGGCTTAATATGCTAAATTGGATTATTATTATAATTATTTTTATTATTTCTATTATTATATAAAGCCTAATTTGGTAAGTAGATAATATTCGTCACCCGGGTCTGTGTATTCATGCAACCGTTTATTTTTCCATATTAATATGTGCTAGCACATCTCACTGTTCGACGTCAATAGTGGTGTGCGTCCAGTATACAAAGGATATAATGCGACACCACCACATATAAGGTTCACAATATACTTTTTCGACATGACCCATCTGTTTCTTTCTCGTGAATTTATTCGTGCCATTTCAAGAATTTTGTTTCTGACCCCGAATTCTGAATTAATATCTTGCAAAAAAACAGGCTCTACAAAGTATTTGGTGATCCTTCCTAAATAATTTTGGACTCTTTTGGATTGTGACCCTTTCTGCATTGTATCTAACCTCTTGTAAATAATTACTCAAACGTGCGATTCGAATTCCTCTATTTTTCGGTTGATTTCTTGTGTACATAGATAGCACTGAGGTGAAGGAAACTGAAAACTGGTATCTTGATTTGGCCACCAACATTTTCCTCTTATCACCTGGGTCGACAAATTCCCTACACGGTACAATATGACTCACCCATTATTCTTAAATTCCAGTTTCCTGCAATTGTAGTTTGTCTGTAGATGATGAATATGTGTTGCAACATCTTGAATAGTATATTATTGCTTCGAGTAATCACCAAGAACAGTTTTCACGGCGAATGAATTGTAAAGAGATGTAACCCATAAAGCGAAAGCGCAATGTAATCATTTGTCGGCTTCAGGGTTGACATACCGTAACTCCATCGATTTCTGGTGGTAAGATTTACGTTTATGTAGTACTCCCACAAAAGCTGCTATAAACTGAGGGAAAAGTAAATTCAGACGGCCTCCGTGCGGTCAAAGGTTAAGAGATCAGATCCTCTGTGTACCTCAGTTGACATATCAATTACTGGTTCCACAAATCGGCTGATGTCGTTCGCAGCATCCTAACGTTAATTCGCTAAGTCTCTGCTGACATGAGTGAATCATCCACGTGTCTACAGCGACAGGGATATTCGGTTATATTGCATTGGTCCCTCAAATTTCACGCGGTCTTTTGATTCCTCTCTGATCACTATTTTTACACAATGCGTATTATATGAATAAACATCTCTCCTTCTCAGTTCCCTCACTTAATTCACAGGAGAAAAAGCGGTGCAAATGACTCGAACCTCGGTATAAGACTTTTATACATACATAAAAATTAACAAACATTGTTAGATTGTGACGTACAATTATTTACGAAAGACATTGAAGTTTTCTTTGAAAGTGGAAAAGAGTCACTCAGATGAAAAACCATAATTATTGAAGTGCTAATTGGCATGTTTCCTTTTTGCGTTTAAAAAAATGTGCTGCAATAGGAATTCAGTAGATATTTTAGAGTATAAAAAATTACTCACAAAGCAATCTCGACTTCAACGTCGAGTTAATTGACAGATTTGATTTGAGCTTCAAGCTTCTTAAAATGTGAGTAAATAATAATAAGATCATTCTACCTACTATATGTCTTAATTATATACAATCAACCAATCAACTTACAGAATTACTCTTTTGTAAATCATAATTTAATAAAGATTTTACAGGTTCTCTATCATTCAATTACTGCCCATACCTAAACTGCGAATGAGCCTTCCGGTTTTTACACCGTCAAAATGATCTTCCTCTGGGGACTTTTAGCAAACTCTGGCAAGTGCGTGCCATCTCAGTCCGTTCCAACCAATGCAAGGCAATAGAAAGATCATTTGGAAAATCCGGGATGACGGTGCAAATCGTCCAAGAGCGCGCCTAGCTTTAGACTGCTATACTATATAGCGAAAATGAAGTTTATAATGAACTCTTGAATCGTACACTTCCTGCGTTGATTGTAGTCCGTCTTGTAGATAGTGATCGCAAAAGTCTAGTCCCTGTGTGATGTTACACTACAAAAAAAAGTCAAGTGAAAAATAGTAAGTAAAAGAACTTTTCAATACCTTCATTGCAGTCGTCCCGGGCCAATCCAATGTAGATTGCGCACTGATTTTTGTTGTACAAAGATTTGGTTCTTTATCAGAAATGGTCCCTGCTCAGGAACACAAAGAATACCTGAATGCAAAACAATCGGAATTAAGTGCGTCACTTCTGTAGTGGCTTTTGATTCTTCCAGTCGTGAATGACGTAAATACCAGCATTACATTCATAAAAAAGGTGTTCCTTCATATCTATCTTCAGACTCTAACCGATATCACTAATAATCTAAACATTTGCAGACCTCACCTATTCTCATCCCTCCTTCAACCCAATTAAACCCGCTTCATGTAGGCAACAAATCTTTACCCAACGTGTAAAACACCCCGATGGTATTAAAAAAAATTCTCGTATTATTCGTACCTTTTCAAATATTACCTGCTATTTACAGTCTTTTCCAACTGAATATCCACTTCCGAATAACCACTTAATAACACACCTCATCATCTGCATTGTTAAAGAAATATTATACACAATTCTAAATCGTCTCGTTTCTTCTATCACAAACTCTATTTTTGCATCTCTAAACACATCTACTACTCAACATGATAAAAGATAATTACAACATCATTTATCACAGAAAACAAATGGGTTAAAATCAAAATTCAATTATATTCCCGTTACCTTTACTCAAAACAAATACTTATCATTTGTGTTCAAGAATCTCATTTATTCCCTTCTTTCCGTGTATACACATCAGACTGCGCAGTCTTTCGTTCAGACAGATCTCGTAAACGCAGCATCGGTGGTGTTTCAAAATATGCAAAGAATACGATATCGCATTACGATATTCCCTTCCTTTCAAAAAAGTCTTAAACATATCTACATCATATGTAAACTATCAACTAAAAAATCAATAGATGCAGTCTCAGCATACAAAAATCTCAAAATTCAGTATCATGTAAATGCAAAATTTCCTTTTCATTTAGCCAGGTTACCCACATTAACTGTTTGATATTTTAACGCAAAACAACTTGCTTGGTGTAGCAACTTAATCACACAGAATGGTATTACTCCTTAACGCGAGAAATAACTTAAATATCCAAATGGATTACCGGTTTTCTGCCATTAATTTTCCTTATTTTCTCTAGTGTCCACTAGATTTGAGAGTATTTACAATTTCCTAAAAAACCAACATTCATGGAAACGCTCAAACATTATTTTATCTTTCATAAGATGACAATCCTTTATAACAGATACAAACATTAGATGATACATATCGCGCTAGGTAAAAAATAAATAACAATAAAACTAAATGATCTTTTCTAAATATACCGTGGAAATTGGCATTTCTTTCAAACAATTCTGATAAGACTTTTCCACGCTTTGAATTCTCTCCCAATTAGACAGAAATTGGTGATGCTTTTCCTAGTTTTACCTACACTATACTGACAATCTTGAGTAAATTGTTCAATCCCCTAGTGTACAAACGAACGTAACGCCAATTCTTCCCATAATTCACAAATATATACATCATAGACAATGAATACGCAACCACTAACTGCGATATCGGTCACAGTTATAATATCAAAATGTTTAACAGGAAAACTTATCAACTTCTTTGTCATTCTAATGCTAAATACTATTATAAACGGATCCACACTTCAAACCCATTTGTCTCTTCGCTCTAGAAGTTAACTCGACGCCTGCAGTGGAAATCTAAAGATATTTCACCATTTACGGATACATTACATCATACCATCTCTCCTTTCGATAAAAGCATGGCACTAGCCTACACGGCATCCATCAAAAAATCGTCAGAATGACCAAAATATAGAAATGAATGCAATCCCCCAACATAATGTTCCTCACTCCATCAAATATATATATCTCCGCTATTGGTAGTTTCCGTTCTCATGTTCCGTCCGTAGCTTAACAGTTCATGTTCTTTTCACTATATGTATTCTTAAGAATCTACCCGACAAGGCAGTAGATAGTGTTGCCCACATCTTAAGATCATGACTTTAAATGAAAATATGCTCACATCATTCCTACATTAAATCCGGTATATCTCTTACCGAACCATGTACTTATAGATCCATCAGTCTCTAAGCCAGGTTTTTTGATAATTCAGTCATGTATATGTTAATTCTCATGTTTTATCAGTCTCCGTAGTTCCTCCACAAGTTTTCTTTCCAATCTCTTCTCTCGACGAATTTCTTAGTATTGCGAGTAACAAAAGACATCATGTAGTAGTATTGCTTAGTATTGCGAGAAGTATTTCTTAGTATTGCGAGTAACAAAAAATGTGGCAAAGTCATTTGACTCGGTCTAATCCACAAACTCATACAAATACGAACCCTACACTACCTTACTTACATAACACAAAATTTTCTTCATTATCGCCCATTCTCAGTCCGTTTAACGGAAGAACTATCATTACTCAAAACAATTCTATCTGGAGCCCCTGAGGGCTTGGTGGATACCCTCATTTTATTCACCACCTTCAACCAAGACATCCCTACAAGCCCTAACACCGGTACTCATCCGCTGATGACCGAGTTACACGAGTATATTCCACTTATCTTACTCTTTAAGATGCAATATTTGACGTTCAGGGACATACCTCAATGCAATATAAGCAGCGAAATCTATATCCATCTAAATTCCTCAAAAGCCAAAATATTCACAATTCGTCTTTCACATCAACTGCCACATTTCACAATTCCATGCCAATACACAGAAACTTATTAAAGAAAACCGTAAAATATCTAGGCGTCTTCTTCGATAGAAAGTTTGCATAAGGACCTGAAACAAATTGTTTGTTAGCGCTGATCCCGTGGTTAGCGTATTCGCTTGCACGATCGCTGAACGGTACAGGGAGTACAAAACCTTCTCGACCGATGGGTGAGGTTTTCTACTGGGGTTTCCCTCTCTAACTATGGACACAATTCTGTCCGGTTCTATAAGTTAACTGCCAACCCAACATCTCTCCTTCCCAGTTTTCTCTCCCAATTTCAACGGTCAGGTGGAAGAACAGACATTAGCCTGAACCTTACCAAAAGACATATAATAAATAAATAAATAAATAAATTGTCTTGCGATATCTATTCAATGCCATATGGGTATTTTGCGGCAAAAGACACATACATATACTGAAAGTATTCCAAAATCTATTTCTTCTTTCTATTATGAAATAACCTTGGTTCATAGGAATATCTCGACTTAACTCAGAATTAGGTCTCCCCGGTATAAGCACCCACATTCTCCTATCCACACAAAAATTCTACAACAAACTACCCTATATGTCGTCGGATTTACATTTTAAAATTGGTGAGCAATCTTTTCATAAAAATAGAATCAGCAGAATGTTAATTCGATGTTTTTTTGATCCTCCCTTAAGTAGAAACAGAAACATCTTCGTGGGCTTCTTCATAATTGGCATATTATTCCATATTTATATTATATCTATTTCGTGTAATTTAATATTTGCTGTAGTAACTTGTATTAGTTTGTCAATTTTTTCCTGTTATTTGATCCAATGTACGTAGTTATGAAAATAATCACAATCTTATCTAAAGTATCATAAAACCACAGCAAATAAATAAAAGAATAGCTGTACTTTGCCACAAATGAGAAAATTTTCTTCGTAATTTTTTAATTAAGCATTTTTCTGTAACTTATTAAAATTATTATATTTGGAGTTTGCGATAATAAATATGATAGCATGTTCTGAAGAATCAGTAATTACTCTAATAGCTCTTTACAGCAAATAGTGAAGAAATATTTTTCGTCTTTCTTTGTGGAGATTTTTAAAATTCATTTCATTCCAAAGCGCCTCATATATCAAATCGAAAGAAAATAATAAAAATGCGGAAAATGCAATATGGATAAGGTTTTTATTTAATCTTGCTCACAGCTATATGCCATTGTGATGTTGAATCAATAAAATAGGTTCTCGAGACACTGTGCAAATGGTGACTAAAACTCACACAACAGCGTTAAACATGTCATTTCTTTTAAAATTATCAGGATTTTTCTCTAAACACATTATAATATTATCATAAAGTCAGACCAACATCGTTTGAATTCTTAGATTTTACCAATACACAGATTTTTTCGTCTTCCATATGATTCTTTAAAATGTAACAAAAAATATTGTTTTACTTTCAAGAGTAATTTTTACAAACAGAATTATTGTAAAGATCTGCTTGTAAATACAGTAAATTGTTTGACAAGCCACTTGTTTTTAAGTTTAAGAAATTAGACTGGCATTATCTTATTTTAGTATTTCAGTATTGATTAAGGTCCATCTAACCATCAAGAAACAACACTCAACATTAATAACGGAAAAAACCAAACCATTTACTCAGACGCGGTAGAACGATTAAAATGGTAAAACGTTTTAATTCTACAATACTATAATACGTTCACACAACATTAAATGACAAACGTTTCTCATGACAATTTACAATACGATAAATCTAATTTTGACGCCATCACAGATGAATACAGTTATCGCACTTCCATTGTTAGTGTAAGTTCCGCTGCAGTGCTAAGGTGAGATTCGTTCGGCTCATGGGTCAAACGAAATGACGAAATGATCAAATCCAACTGCTAGTGACCGCCTGTCTAGTTCATAATCAATCTGCAAGAGCTCTCATGTAACCACCTCCTTTCCCACCCCTATATTACATCTCTCCCTCTTTGACTCTTTTCCAAATACAAAATTCGCTGTATCAATATTTATTTAATGAAACATAAATGTAAACATAGGTTACTACTAGATAATATAAAGAAATATTTATGATATACATTCGTTGAAAAAATTTGAAAAAGATATATTTCATTTGCAATGATAACACTAAAGAAAATTGATTCGTTATAATAAAGCTTAATCACTAAACAAAAATCTAAACTATTATTAACACGTACTAAGAATATATAAAATATTTGTATTGTATGAATTTCTGAACCAGAAAAATTGAATATTACATATTTGCAAGATAACGAGAGGAAGAAAAAAACATGTGATAATGACTACTTAATAGACACATAAGAACCAAATCAAACCTTACTATTAAAATAAAAAAATATCACTTACCTATTTTCGGTTAGCGTAGAAGGGTAGCATAATACTCGGGGCATCCCCGTTGCATTGAAATAGCTGTCAATGCAGCACACACTTGGTAAGACATGGGGCTCGCACTCATAGACCTCTCTCTACAGCGGTTCAGCGTCGTATGAGTGAAATTGACACGCAATTGGTAGCACAGATTCTCACTAAACGAGTGATTTTGCTAATTAATCTATTGAGTATTGTAAAGAACAGTATTTAGAGGCGATGTCTAATGCGAATCTATTGGACCAATAAAACATGTACCAAAGTAGCCAGGTTTAGTGTTTCGTCTCCAAGCATTCTTGTATCAGTCCGAAAATTTTGTAAACCAAGTGGTGTAGATACAACCCACGTATGTGGTACGATTAATTTTATCACCATAAATCTTATCTGAAAATAAATAATAGCACTCTGAGAATGCGGAATCTGGTTGCGAGTATTACACAGAAAATTAAGAGCGACAAAGAAACACGTGGATTTGTTAGTACCGGTTCTTGAAAAGTCCTGAAAGCAAAGAAAGAATAACTTTGAGAATTCATTTTAATTATGGTCTTCCCTAACATTTTATTTTTCTATGAAGCTTGGAACTAAATGAAATCAAACAATAAGTAAGGACTATTGAACTAAAACATAAAATACGGATTAGCTTTTTAGTAACAGTTGAATAAACTACTGCAATCATTCTTCGAATAAACGAGCACATCTTTTTTGCACAATATTATCACCGGGATAATTTTCATTCGTCATATGAATTATATAGCCATGAAAATCGTAGGAACGGGACATACGAAAGTATAGGGAATATCGCATATTACAACATGGTTGTGCCAGGATTTCTCAACTTTTGCTTCCGAGCAACAAACCTGCATTCTGTCTGCAAGCAAAGAGATGGGTTTTCTTTCACCTACGTCCGTGATATACATATTTTTGGTCATGGCTTCTTCTTTGCGTAGTGTATATTCTAGCCTGGGCTCACAACCGGACGAGCAATTGTAAGTAAATTTAATCACTTATTCACGTCTGTGTTATTATTTGCAAATAATATTTTTTTATGAGACTTATTTATTTACTTGTAACGCGTCATTTTGATACTTATCAAAAAAAATTTATCAATTATAAATGAAAAATACAGCTGTATTTTTTTTTTGAAAAGTATTAATTAAAATTTAGAACCATAATTAAATGTTTCCATATTGTAACGTATTACGGTGTATTTCCTAACACAATTTTATATCTGTTCTGAGTGACGTGTCTCGTCAAATATTACCTCTCATAGCAAAGATTTCTTAAACAAAGTTGTGCTCCCCAACGTTAAATCAAAAATATGACGTGAAATATACTTGACACTGGCCTAAATATATGTTTCGGGGGCCGCTGGTTGAACAGCGCTATTTAAGCAATCTGAAGAAGTCATGACAGGAAATAAGACAGCAAAACCAGTATTTCCAAATAAACACATTATTTCGATAGCACTACAACAACTATCATATTTAATATAAAGGAAAGAATTCGTATGTTTATTAAGTGCATTTACATACTTAATAGAATATTTTAGTTTTTTCTCTCATTACTTTCTTTTCAAGGAGGAGGGTTATTGAGAAAATAAATGCGATTTCGAGATCTTTAATTTATTTTAGTTTCATTGACGAAATAAGCCATGGATAGTTACGAGAATTTATATGGACATTCAATTAATATCCTGTATTTTTTTTTCTATTTGGCATGTTTTTCAGCCAACAAATTTTACGAATACAGAGAAGGAAATCTACAGATAATAGAACGTTATCAAATCAATATTATTCGTGTCATTACAAATGCCATGTGGTACCAACATGATGATGATAATGACCTGGAAATAGGATTCGTAGAACCATAAAGGAAATCGCACTACGCCACGAGAAGGGACTATCCCAACTTGTGAAGATCGAAACTGTACAGCTTCTTGACAAAGGTACTATATGAATAAATATTCTAATGGCGCCATTCCGCTTTCATTGTAAACGTCGACATTATCTGACAATATGGGTGTAATTTGAGAAAGATGTACATTTTAGTTAACATGTCAATGTGCGTCATTCTTTTTGCTGTCGTTTCGTAGTGTTTACGTAAATGATTTATATTTGAATCATTTCATTCCTCGTTACGTGTGTACATAAGTGTACTTTAGTGTGAATTAAAAAAAAACTATATTAAATAGGGGTAATAGTATCGCGTTTTTATCATACGTGCTTATAATCCTAGATTATCATTTTTTTATTTAAGAAAAAATACGAAACTGACAATTAGTCTATGTTGTTCGTTTTGTTCAGTTAGTAACCGAGATAGTGTAAGTATCGCTGTATAATTTTCAACATTTTAAATTGACGTATTTCCATTCACAATATAACGTGCATATAATAACTATAGTTAGAAAGTTAGAAAAAGATACTTAATACTTGTTTCGTATGCTGTGTATGTTATGCACTTATGCAGTCAATTTTCGTACTCTATTCCTTTTGAAAAATGAAATCTGACTATCCCAAAATATCTATGAGCATGTATTCTCTCACACGAATTAATTTTATTAAGCCTATGTCAATTGAAAAAAAATACCATTCGTTATTACTTCATATTTCAAGTAAAAACTGCTTCCTTGTTATAAAAACTAAAGCCAAAGTACTGTTGCTATCGATGGGTTTTCATAAAAATCCCAAAATTCACCTGTGGAGTACCACAATGCTGGCATGAGAATACTAATCATAAAGCATTAGGTTAGCTTTAAGAAGTCTTATGCACATGTTAACTCGGGACTTGATATTATAAGGAAAATTCAATAATTTTTTTATATTATATTTTTAAATTATTTTCTTATGTCAAGAAGACGTTTATAAATAAAAAAGTTTTAAATATATTTCTAATGTCCCTCAATCGCTGTTGAACATGTAAATAACATTATTTACATGTTAATATTAAAATCAGGTAGTAACACCTTACTTATTTCAGGTTTCATTTTAATTACGTATTTAAACTTTAAAAAATTAAGATTGTATAAGTAAATATACTTTGTAAAAGAAATAATAAGAAACATTATATTAGTTTCAGTGTCATATTTTGCATTTCTCTCGATGTGATTGATCTACATACACAGACCTTAACACGTTACGTAATCACTTCGAGGAGCCTGGATTCCCCGCTCTTTGTTTGTTGGATTTGTGACAACTCCTAATCTCTTTTGTAGAGATTTAAGAAAGTGGAATCCCATGTATTCCTCAAAATAAGGAAGATTTCAATTGGTTTCTGACAACCTTTTACTTAAATTTTTTTGGGTAGCTAGGATTGTATATTTTCCTCTAATTTTTATTGTTAATTTCATGTTTTTTAAATATCGTTCGTATATTTCAAAAGATTTTATAATTTAATCTCAAGAAATCAAGAAGAAAAAAACGATAGGTTTTACACAAGCTGTTTGGCATATTGCTAAATTGCTCGATAATTGGAATGTAAGAAAAGAATTTATCTGATTCAGGCCCATTTCTATTTTTTATAAATATCTTCTATGTAAAGTATTCAGTGCTGGCTAAGTCTTGGATTTCTTTTTTTGCATTTTTTGAGACCTTAAAAGGACTGTTTCGTTCACTTACTAAACGAGTCCAATACCCGTGATAGTCTAGCACGTCTTGCAACGGTCTAGGGATTGAGTAACTTAGGTTGACACATAAGACGTGCTGTTGGCAATTTCCTCCCACGCATCACATACAAAATCCCTGAGCACATTAGTGGTTGTGGAATGTGAATTAAGAGAATTTTTGACCATGACACGCTTCATCTCCGCCCACACGTTTTCTATTGGGTTGTGGTGAGGGGTTAGCTGGGTCCTGTGGAGAAATTTTACTTCCTCCTGCTCTGCAATCCATTCTTCCTTCAAAGGATACGTTTGGAAAAATGAATTATTATGCTGAAATTTCTTCAGCAGGGTACAATTACCGCACCGAATGGATCAAAATATCTCGCAAGATACGGACGACCTTGTATTCTGAGAATAACGCATACACCGCGAGAATTTATCCAGCCCCAACACACCAGAGGTACGTGTCCAGATCGAGCACTCTCTCTCACATACTCAGGACAACGTCAGGTACCACGAGATCGATTTTTTGGCACGGATCCGTGATATTCTGAGGAAAAAACACTCTTGTCTGAGAAAATCCCGTTTCCCCTATTACGATTAACGTTTTTCTCGGCAAATGCTAACCTACACTTCCTGTGTTCCTCGGAAAATGCCTCCTTTGTCGCTGCCCTCCCAGATCAAAGTCTATTAAATCTCAGAGGGTTTCTAACAGTTCTCGTGCATCCGGGAAAATTATACAGGCGACATAACAGTTCCGAAGAGCCGAAAGGATTGCCCTTATCCTGGTTTACTAAAACGGCGTAATGGGTTTTGGTAGATACTCGCCACAATCCAGTACCAGGACGCCGTTTTACCTCCCCAGTTTCACGATATTGTTGAACCCCCTTGCAAGCAGTCTCCGTCTTACTCCACATTGCCCTCCAGCTACCGTGGCACTGATATTGGCACTTTCCACCAACGCAAATAACTTTTCCCTAACGGAGTGCTCGTGATGACACATGGGGGTAGAATACTTTGCAAAATTCTCAATTGTATTCATGGTAAAAACAATTATGTTACTTACAGGATCTGCCAAATATGCATGAAGTTTCAAGTTTTCCCTACGATTTGTCGAACGAAGATGAGTAGCTTTTGCCAGCGTCGCAAGAGGATGGCGCTGAAAACCTAACAAATCTTAAGCTTTCCTTCTTAATATTCCTCCAATTCAAGAGAATATTATGCTAAGTCCTACGAAAAAGTCGATGACTGAAGTCCGCTACTGTTCGGTCATTCAAACGTAGATAGCCTAGAGTCCTATACACTCAAGAGTTACGGAAACACTTATTCTAAAACTATCAGTTCATACTAATTACTTGAATGAAAGCCAAAGAAAATTTCGAAATACACTGGGAAAATATAAGTAATGTTCAAAACACAGACAATATTATTAGTGTATTTCTTATTCTAAAACGATACAGTAATAAAAATAACTTGACTTGAAGTGATGAATCAGAACAATTAGCCCGTGAGTAACATTAAAAAGAAGACAAAATAAATTATTATGTGGGACTTATTTCAAATATACAAATACATATTTTATATTATTCATTCATTATCAGTCAAAGAAAAACAAGCTTTACATTTATTTTTGACCTAGGTCAATAAAATTCAGAAATGCAAGATAATAATAATTAAAAATAATTGATAAGATTTGATAAAGATTAGTGAACTTTTCATATAAGAGCATTTTCATCTTGTTTTAGAATGAAATATATTCAATGAATAAGGTTTTATACATAATTTTGTAGTAATTAAAAATTTAAAGAACAAAAAAGGAAAGACTCCAGATTCACAAGCTCTATTCTCTTATTCCGTTAAGGTATTTTTTTTAAGTTACTTAATACGCTTCAAGAAATACTAAGTACAAGTGACGCTACTAAAACCTGGTGAAAACTTTACACTATATTAATGTTGTAAATTGTCTTTTATTTAATAATAAATATGAACATTTCTAGGTCGAAAGAGAAGGAGAAGGATGGTTGTGGCCTTGGATGCAGTTTCGTAATTTATCTGTTGGAAAAGGTATTTGGATAAGTATAATACCCTAAACTGGATTATTATTATTATTATTATTAATGTTATTATTATCATTAATATTATTATTATTACTATTTAAATCTTAATTTAGTAAGTGGGTAATATTCGTCACCCGTGTCTGTGTATTGATATCACCGTTTAGTTTTCCAGATTAATATGGGCTAGCCCATCTCACTGTTTGACGCCAATAGTAGTGTATGTCCAGGATACCATGCGACACCATCACATATAACGCTTTACAATATACTTTTTCCGGCATGATTCACCTGCTTTACGACAGAATTTTTTCCTGACATTTCAAGAAATTGAATTTTGATGCCCGAATGCTGAATTACTATCTTGCAAGAAACAGATTACAAATTTTATTTGTGATGATTGCTATGTAATTTTGGACTCTTCCGGATGGTTATAGAAATTGAGACCCTTTCGGCATTGTATCTAAACTTTTGTAAACAATTATTCAAATGTACGATTCGAATTCCTATATTTTTCTGTTGATTTCCTGTGTATATAGATAGCACTGTGGTGAAGGAAAATGAATACAGGTATCTTGATTTGGCCACCTATATTTGTTTCTTATAACCTTGGTCGAAAAATTTCCTACACGGTACACCATGACTCACTTATTATTCTCAAATTTAAGTCTCCAGCTATTGTTATCGGTCTGTAGAGAATGAATATGTTTTGCAACAGATTGAATTGTATTTTATTGCTTCCACCATTCTCAAAAAACGTTTTGGCGGACATTAATGTTACTGTCGATTATTCTTATAATTTTCGTGGTGAATGGTTTGTAAAGAGATGTAAGCAATGAAGCGAAAGCGCAGTTTTATCTTATATCTGCTGCAGGGATTGGCATACCGTAACTCCATCGATTTCTGGTGGTAAGATTTACGTTTAGTTGGTACTCCCACAAAAGCTGCTATGAACTAAGAGACAAGTAAATTCAGACGGCCTCCATGCGGTCAAAGGTTAAGATATCAGATCCTCTGTGTACCTCAGTTGACATTTCAATTACTGGTTCCACAAATCGGCTGATGTCGTTCGCAGCATCCGATCGTAAATTCGCTAAGTCTCTGCTGACATGACTGAATCATCCACGTATCTACAGCTACAGGAATATTCGGCTATATTGCATTGGTCCCTCAAATTTTACGTGGTCTTTTGATTCCTCTCTGGTCACAATTTTTACACAATGCGTATTTTATGAATAAACATCTCTCCTTCTCAGTTCCCTCACTTAATTCACACGAGAAAAAGCGGTGCAAATGACTCGAACCTCGGTATAAGACTTTCATACATAAACAAAAAACAAACAAACGTTAGATAGTGACGTACAAATATTTTCGTGAGACATTGAAGTTTTCTTTGAAAGTGGAAAAGAGTCACTCAGATGAAAACCATTATTATTGAAGTGCTAATTGACACGTTTCCTTTTTGCGTTTAAAAAAATGTGCTGCAATAGGAATTTAGAAGATTTTTTAAGAGTATAAAAAATTACTCACAAAACAATCTCAACGTCAACGTGGAGCATATTGAGTTAATTGTCGAATTCGATATAAGTTTCAAGCTTCTTAAAAAGGGAGTAAAATTAGCTAACAAGATCTTTCTACTTACTATATGTCTTAATTATAAACAATCAACCAATTTATTTACAGATATACTCTTTTCTAAATAAACATTTAATAAAGATTTTTCAGGTTCTTTTTGATTAAGTACTGTAGATTGCAGGTTCGTCTTTGTTGCGAGGTTTATTACCCTCATAATCAGAGCTAATGAAGAATTCATGAAATCATACTCAATAATAGGCTCAAATTATAATACATACATAATAACCTAATGCCAATTAACAATACTTATTTTAGACCCAAACATATTCACAATATGAATACAGAGTTTTAATATTCTATGATATTCACACAATTTATCTACATTATATAATGAACTAACAATTCATTATTACAAACATTGTTATAAATTCAGAGATTTATTACATTTTACCTTTTAAATTTTTTAAATTTACGTACACTACTGATAACATAAAAGGGCCCGTTTATTTTTCTAAGTCCCACGTTCTGACCAGTTTTGGATCTGTTAGGTTTGCAAAGCCTCACTCTTCTTAATTTCCCTTCGAGAGGGGGAGTTTCGTTCGACCAATCGTACATGTATTTGAGACGGCGCCTATATTTGGAAGACATCGTGCGGCAGGGAAACCGTAACGAGATAAAATGTTTCATTACACTGCTATTAAAGAAATATTTTGTATTTGTTTATTATACACATTTTTGACTTCTATAACAAAAATATTCTGTATATTCTTGACTTCCATAAACTTTACCATTGTCTATATTTAAACGACATCTCGAGATTCGTTGTCTCGCAAGTTCTTCATAGGCAAAGTAAAAGATACTAGACTTTCTATGAAAAACATTTGCGTAATACTGTGATAAAATACAGTTTTTAACAGAATTTGAATATAATTGCAAGATATCGTATGGAATTGGTATAATTCGAATTACAAATTACTTATAAATATTCCTATACTTTCTCATTTTTATATAGTGAAATAAAGAAATCAAATCTCATTGCCTACAAATGATGTGTATTGTCGAAAGTAATTTTACATAATTTGCGATTCTCTTAAGTTTTTCATATATGTGAAAAGGAATTAAATAACTATAGAAAACGTTTGTCTCAAATATGAACTAATAACACAAATGTTTAATTCTCGAGATAAATAATATAAAACTACTTAAGGAACAAATAAATATCATCTTGAGACACATTTATCCACGATATAACAATTTGGTTTAATCGTGCAACCTAAAAAAATAATCAGAGATCAGTAATATGAAATCCTTGTTAACGAATTTTTGTACAATTGAAATACTTTATATATTGTACATACTTAACTCACTTCTCATTTATAATGTTAGTATCGATATTCAATACTATTTATTGATTACCAGAGCAGGGAACGAACATTGTCATTTAGAAACATTCTTTGCGGGTATATAACATTTTACGAAGCAACATGGATGTTACATTTGTGAAGATAAACGTTTTAGTCAGACATTCAGTATAATATTTACAGTAAATTTAAATTTAAGAAGGTCGAATTTAGTTTTATATGTTAAGTTATTGTACCTTGTAGTTCCCCGTATTCCTGATTCAGTGTCATATTCTAAGGACTTGTTATTTTAAATCTAGAAATCTTCTCCAATTAACGTAACATTTT
>NNCF01128500.1:7222-21839 GCA_002313205.1 Laupala kohalensis | reverse complement strand
GTATCTTATAAAATTTGTTTTATGCTCGTTTTTTCATATTGAAACATTTATTTAACATTCACATTATAAATAGTGTGAATTATTTCTGGATTGACATATTATTGGATAGGCAACTAAAATTCTTCACGACAATGAAATCTTATTTTTATAAGCTCCAATGAGATAAATTCTGCTTCAACAATAGGTGTATTTTTTATTGAAGTGATCTTCTTTGCATTCACACTTGCGAAAACGCTGTTCTCAGGATCCTGCTTGCAGCTGATTCCTTCAGGCTGATTGTCCTCCGGCAGAATTTTTGTGCTTTGTGTTAAACAGTTACAAAATCGAATCTTCAACTTCTCAACAAACAAAAACAACGTGATAAGAACCGAATCCGTGTTGATGAAATCACAGTTCTTAACAATTCAAAATGTTAAAAAGAAATGAAAATCTGTTCGTTATATCCATTATTGGGGTTTGCCTAACACTCTTAATAGCTGAAGTAGACATGAGAACACTTGAAAACATTTGCCTCAATAAATTAGACTTCCTACCTCAATTCTATTTTAGATATGTTGATGATATAATTTGCTGCATCCCCATTGTCAAGGTAAAACATATGTTTGATGTATTTAATAGCATCATCCAAAAATTAAATTTACTGTGGACAAGGGGATCAACAAGGATTTAGTACTACTTTCCTTGATACTACTAAATTTACTTGATGTACAAATAAACCATTCAACAAGTTTATTAGTAATACTTGGTACAGAAAAGCAACATATTCAGGGAGATTACAAACTTTTTACTCTTACCATCCTATGAATAATTAATAACATGAAAACTCAAAGTTAATATATTTCTCAAAAAAAAGAGGGGAAAAATGTAAATTGTATTAACTTTATATATGAATCTCATTTTTATAATATACTTGTTAAATANCAAAAAAGTGTTTTTTTTTCAATGAACTCATTGTATGAATAATGTTTCTCAAACATATCTGATGACACTATTTACTTTTCCTTTAATAATGTTGGCTGGTTTGATAATGTAATGTGTTTCTTATGTTCATTTAGGAAATTTATCATCGAGGGATATAACCCACTTCCGACAGTCAACAGTACAGAGATAAAAACACAGGATGTGATTTTATGTATTATTCGCTCCCGAAAAATAATATTTATTTATACGTTGTTTCCAGGAATCTCCTTGTGAGGACGTACAGTGAAAAATTGAGGGTGTTGCAAAAACATTTCGTTTATGTTAATATAATTCACAAAAATACAATATACTAAAGAATTTTTTACTTATTGGAGTAATTTCAATTTATGGCACTTTAGTTTGCTCTGGAGCTTGTGATGTAATAAATTCCAAACAATTATTTGGAGCTTTGTCTGATTTTCTAGCACCGACAATGTTAACAACCGTCATTAGAATACTCATTCGTATTACCCTGCGTTTTCCAAAGTGTGCTCAGCGCAGGGAGTAAATTAAGTACTCATTCATAGCCCAAAAATGAAACGAATTTTTATAGATAATTTAAAGTAATTAAAATAAAAATCTTATTTAAACTCATAATATCCATTTTTTCTTTAAAAAATTATTTTTAATGAATAGAGTACATGCATATTGACCTTTTTCCTTAACTCGAGGGTTTATAAGATAAAGCGTCTAAGTGGGCGACCCTCTATCCCATCTCACGAGTCTTAAGTAAAAATCTACAGTAGATATAAACTGTGTGATTATTTCTAATAAAAAGTTTAGGTACAGAATTTTACATTTACTAACTCAAGGGACCCCGGGACCTTATATGAATAGCAACCGTATTTAAGAAGATGTTAATTTTTGTATAACTTAATTTATGGATGACTTTGAAAACAAAACATACATCGGCAAGGGTGGGGGTGGGTATGCGTTTCGAACCGTGTTTCATTCAGTAAGGGGCCTAGAAATGGGTCGCTAAAATAATAAACCATACATTTTAGCGTAAATTTACTTCAAAATTTTCTATAAAAGAGAATTGCACAATAGCTGAGCTTACTAAATTCTGCTATCATACAATTAGGCCCCTCCGTGTGTCAGGTGGTACCAAGTCATACCGGTTGCAGTACTCGGTGGGGCCAGAAAAAATAGAAGCTTTTCACATGAATAGCTGTGACTACTGAAAAGCAAACCCTCCTTCCGTTATCCACCTCCTCCTAGTATCAATAACCCATATTATTACGGTCATGAAGACGAAGTGGTTCGTTGCGCCGGAACTGGGTCATGAGGACGAGTGACAATGTTGAGACAGCAATCCAAACACATTTAAAGAGACGGCTCGCAGACGCAAAGGGAGAGTGGAATACGCAGTGTGTCGAGAGAGTGCACGCAACCCGAGAATTCGGATTTGACCCCACAGGAGACGCTGGTGTTCTACCTCGTCGCTCCCACCTTTTGGAGACTTCAATCGACCTCCATAGGGTACACTGTGACGACCCCCGAATAGTTCCTTAACTATTACGGCCACTACTGCCGTGAATTCAACCTTCGTCTTCATCACTCTCTCTTTCTCTGCCGCCTGGAACCGACGAAGGATGATAATTCCTGGAGACACTCTGAACTAAGCCGTCATGTGTGAATAAACATGAAAAAGGGTTTTCATCTCAGACTGAGTCTCACTTGGTTCACCCCTATCTACCCTTCCTCTCCACTTAGAAAAACCCACCCCTTAATGAACTCCATCTCCTCAGACAGAAGTTCCCGCGTCTGAGGGTTCCCTCGCTCGGGCAATTATTTAGACAGGGACCCGAAAAAGCGACTACTAACAACTTCTACTAACCCTTCCACGTGGGCCAAGTTGTTGGTAAACCCAGCTGACCGGTCCACCTACAAACGACGGCCTACCACTCAACTCTTTAACTCCCATCGCTCCCATGTAGATAAATTTCAATATCACACTTCATTTCCCATTTACAATTACTACAATGTGAAAATACAATTTCAAAATTTTGCTCGGAATCTAAACGTCATTGTTCTTGAATGTGAAGGAATCTCCGTAAAGACTCCTGCCCAGGGCTTCATTAGTTACATGTACGTCTCTGTTTGAAAGTAATTTAAGAAACAAAATAAATGTATTTTGACTCGATTACTTTTGACCTTCTTACTTGTTTCTGTCGTCAAGAGTAGGCAGGCGAGAACGCCCAACCACTTCGTCGATTTCTTGGAACACCTTTTCTGCCACTTCGGGATGATGCATGAGGAACATAATCGTGAAAACCAATGTGACAGGTATCGCTGTCGACGCAGGGAAAAAGAAGTCAATCATCGCCACGATTAGTTGGTCCTCTGCGAAAAAGTAGATATGCATAGGCTATATAGGATTTCATTATAGTATACAATCCAGTAATCCCAATTTTCGAACTAAATAGGATTCCGCACAATATGGATGTAGTAAATATTGCACGAATTTAACATTCACACAGTGTACAATTAAGTTTGATTTTTTTGTAATTGGTGCCATGTTTTGTTGGCGTTGACAAAGATCATCTTAAAAAAGGTAAAATTTACACTCATTAAGAACAGGAAGTTTTTTTCACAGTTTGTCCAGCGCTAAAAAGGTCGCAAAGAAACTCCATTGTTAAACCTTGCATCCTACCTGAGAAAGTTGTTTGGCCTAAGATTCCTTCATCCTTCTGTTTCTTCATCTCGTTGAGATACACGTCACAGAAATCACGCAGGTGCGCGTCAGTAAAGGAAGATTTGTGTTCGTGAATTATTTCCTACAATAAAAGTTAAATTATTATGAACAACCAATCGTATAGAAACAAGACAGAATTTATTTCATGATTATTTTATCGACGATAAGAAAATTGTGGTTAAACACTTTTACACATGTACCGTCTACAAATAATACGACGAAACTATAGTATCAAACACAAGATTTATGAATATCCTCAGAAATTAGGTCACATTTTGTGAATATCAATTTTGAAAGATAGAAAGATGCTATCCATATCCAAACTAATACATAAATGCAAAACGCCAAAAACGTTTCTCTCCGGTTGTTGCATAATCACAACTAAACCATTGCAAAGATTCTGATGAAATTTAGTAAGAAGATAGTTTAGATGTCCAGAACAAACAGAGGTCAACTTAAAATTTTTTAAATGGGCGATAAGAAACATAAATTGGTTTTTGGCAATAAATGTCCATAAAAACGGAAAAAAATCAAATTATATTTGTTTACAATACCTAAACGGTTAGAGATAACTGACATCAATGAATGGCAATATTGTTTTCTCATATAGTTCTACTAAAAAGCCCAGGACAGCATATGTCTAACTACAAAAATTAACCTAAATTATCGATAAAACGTTTTAAAAATAGGAGTGTTAAAAAAATACTTCAATATAAGAGAGTAATTTAAGAAGGAAAGAATCAGTCATCATCAAATTTAAGATAAATGTAATGGTCTTTGTTCATTCTTGTATAAGGAAGAAGAGATGAGAAGTGTCAATATTTTTCATTAGTGAAAAGATAATATAAATTTTATTTNAATATAAGAGAGTAATTTAAGAAGGAAAGAATCAGTCATCATCAAATTTAATAGATTATTTATTTTTGCACCTAACATCCATCTTTATGTTTTAAAGTTTGGACGAATAGTTTAGATTTTACAAGCAGTGTAATGAACTGGTGCTGCCGCACCATGACTCGAAAGCGAACATTGGAGCGGCGCGGCTCCTGCGAGATTGTATTAAACTTGTGTTAATATGAATTTGAAAACTTGAAATGTTAGAAATAATTTTAAAATTATTAAATATAAATATCTTGGTCTACCAATATAGATTTTTTCTTTAGTAAAATAATTTATTAAGAAGTATCCTTAGTAAAATAGGATTAGTCTGAGAAATATTCCGGACAGCGCAGGGATATAAAACAATGTAAAATAATCATCAATATTTTGGAGATGGCTTTTAAAGCATTTCTCCTCATCTTGGAAAATGGTCACTGACTACCCAGGCCATTCTCCTCTACGCACCTTGAACATGGAGTGCAAGTGCTTAGCGCTGAGAAGATTGTCACGATGTCCTGTGAGACCTGGAAAGAACTTTCGCAGCCAGGGCAGAATGACGAGGAAGCCCCCTGTAGAGTCGAAGGCGCCTTGGAAGCGCATCACATATTGGCCGATAGATCTCAGTGCTGCATCTTGCTCCCGTGGAAAACGTGCACCCGCCAATGGCACCAACATGCAGTTGATAAACGACGGATACAAGACGTCTGGCAGTAGAGCACGGCCCTTACATACCACCTCCCTGTATAAATACGATTGAGAATTTGGAAAATAATAGTGAAAGGCCCCATAAAATAAAATAATAAATTTAATATGAATCAAAATGGGTGGACTGTAAATAATCGTGCATACTTCCTCACAGAAGAATTGTTTTCTATTTATTTAAAAGCATTACAATATTTGACTCTACAACTACGCTACTGCGTTGATATGTCACCAAAAATATTACCGTTATAAAAGATACAATTCGAGTAGGAACCAGGAGAAACGGAAAACTTATCTAGAAAGTATTAAGTAAAATTTACCATACACGTAGTCTGAGTAATATTTCAGAAAAAAACCCACTTCTGTTACACACACTTGTTAATACTTTTGTTCCTTTTGAAATGTAATTTTATTTGGAATTGGTTTATTTCTATTGATTGTTCGTTGGACCTCTAACACACGAATTCATCTGGTCCTTAGGAGCCTCTATCCATCTTTATATAAACAGACAACAGACATTCCTTATAATTCAATTTTAAATTTCTCTCTTACTTTTCTTTCCTTACATTTAACGCTCTGTCAACGTACTCGGATGTGACACGACTCGGATCATTTTGTAGCTGGTTGAGGAAGGTTGGACGCCGTAAGGGTTTCGTCCAATTTTTGAGTGATTTTTATGTTCTTCTTTCTATTATTTATTAACTTATTCGGACTCACAATTTGGGAATGTTTGTGGCGCCTTCGCAGGAAGGGTAGTCGGAAACCGAACCACGTCGTGAGAACAAGAGATACTAGCGCAATAAAATAATATTTTTATGCATATTTATATCTGGCCTTTGATAGGTATGACGCTTAGCGCTATCTGGTGCTAACTTTGAGGTACCACACTCTATAACAAGTTCTCACCACAGCGCCACAGACATCCCAAAGACTCGCCACAAGTTCAAAGATATAATATTCTATTACCATGAAGCAGTTGTAATATTACTTCATGCTATTACTATTATGAGTAGTATGATGAAGTAGGTCGTGGATTTGAAAAAATACAGATTCGCTTACTTGTCTTTGGAGGTGCCAACTTCGCCGCGAAGTAGAGCAATCAAATGAGATATCTCTGCTTGCGTTTCTGTTTCCAGTGCATCCTGTCGGCGACCGAAACCGTAGTCACGCAAATGGCGCAGTGCGAAGCGTCGTTGTTCTGCCCAATAAGGGCCATCAGTGAAGAAAACTCCTATAAATAAATACGTAAATATAAACGTGATAAATAGCCAAAATACATAATAGCCAAAAACGTAGTTATAAAGTGCAAGTGACCACATTTTTTTATCTGTAGTTTTTGTAAATGGGAAATGTAGTGTGCTACTTGAGCTTATCTACATGGAGCGAAATGAGGTAGTTAGGTAGTAGGCTATTGTTAGTTGGTGGGCAGGTTAGCTGTGTTTTACCAACACCTTGGCTCAAGTGTTCGGATTAGTAGGAGTAGATAGTAATTGTTTGATAGTTGAATCATTGATAATAATAATAAATTTATTGTCAAAAAAAAGTACAGACTGCGTATGACCACGTGGAGGACAATAAACTAATTTACTCTCCGGAAGCAAGGAAGGGACCATCCCATCAATTCCGATCAAGGGCCCTAAGGCAGAGGCGGATTCAAAAATTTCAGCAAAAGTTCCTAGATAAGATAAAAAGTTAGCTGCGAGTTATAATACATATATAATGTCAATATGTTTGTAATTTAACGCAAATATGTTTGTAAATGTACATGTACAAGTTATTATCGAACTATAGATTATTCTAAGTATAGAGTTTAAAAATCATAAGAGTTAAAAAAAAACTAAATTCATGATTTATTGTTACAATAAACACGCCCCTAGACAAAGCCTAGAGAACCTATATAAGAAATTCGCCTCTACCCGAAGGAAAAACGGAGAAAAACCCGGGCCACGATGGGGCTACAGAATTTATGTACACAACCATGCCAAGGTGAGTACACATAAAAATAAATTAATATTTATCATAAGACACTACACAATTATGCAAGAAAATAGTTTTTGAAATTGTTATAAGTTATTTAAAAAGTGCTACAGCAATGGCGTGATAAAGTACAAGACGGATTTAACTTTTATTAAAATCAATAAATTCTTTTACAGTGTAGAAGCACTGGTGCAGGAGGTAGTTTTTAACCGCGGATTTGAAGATATTCAATTTCATAATATCTTTTATATTCTTGGGCAGGGAATTATATAGAACGATTCCCGAATGATAAGGTCCTTTTTGGCAAAGAGTGGTTGACACTCTAGGGCGATGAATATTACTACTATTGCGTGTATAGTGTTCGTGAACGAGACTGTTTCGTATAAAGAAAGGGTGGCACTTCAGTAATTCGGACTTAACAAACACGACTGTTTCATAAATATAAATGCAGGGAAGTGTTAATATATTTAATTCCTTGAATAAAGGTTTACAAGAGTTTCGGGGGTGAGATTTACAAATTATCCGAACTATCCTCTTCTGAATTCTGAAAGTTTGAATACTCTGACCGGAATTACCCCAGAAGGTAATGCCGTAACGTAAATGGGAGTAAACGTTTGCAAAATATACGCAACGGGAAATACGTGGACTAACTGCGTTAACTAAGTTTCGGAATGCGTAACACAATTTGCTTAATTGGTCATTAAGATTGTCAACGTGACAATGCCATTTGAGGTTGTCTTGAATATGGAGACCTAACAATTTTGAATTCGTAACAGTTTTTAATTGTGTTCCGTTTAAAGAAAGAGAAACCTGGGGTTAAAATTTTGTGATACTATTGTGAAAAGACATAGACACTGTTTTGTCAGTGTTTACAATGAGACGATTTGCATGGAACCAAGTCGAAAGGTTAGACAAAACTTTTTGAGCATTGGCGTGTTTACATAGTAAATTAGTGTCATCAGCAAAAAGAACCATTTTGCAATCTGATGTGGATGATGACATGTCGTTCACATACAATAAAAAGAGTATAGGGCCGAGAATTGATCCTTGGGGTACTCCGCAAGTAAGTGGCTTTGTTTCTGAAAGACAACGCTCAAGTATTTTATTTTTAGTATAGGATATTTCTACCTGTTGATATCTATCTTTTAAATAAGAAGTTAGACATTGATGTGGAAGTCCACGAAAGCCTAAAGAATGCAATTTGTTAAGGAGAATTCCGTGATCGATGACATCGAATGCTTTGGATAAGTCAAGAAAAACACCCTGAGGATTTTCTCCACTGTCTAGAGATGTGGTAACATCGTTTAAGAAGGAAAATATGGCGCTTGTAGTGGAAAAGGATTTCCTAAAACCGTGTTGATCGTCAGAGAGAATGTTATATTTTGATAAAAAATCTAGAAGACGCTTATAGAACAATTTTTCTAGGATTTTTGAGAAAGTGGGTAGTAGAGATATTGGTCGGTAATNGGGTAATAGAGATATTGGTCGGTAATTTCCAATATTAAGTTTGTTTCCTTTCTTGTGTAAAGGTTTCACTTTAGTTCTCTTAAATATGTTCGGAAACACCCCTGCCGATAAAGAACTATTAAAAATATTTACGAGTGGATTTAATATAGCGTGGGACGAAGATTTAACAATAAACTCAGGTATATCATCTATGCCTCGTGAAAATTTGTTTTTTAAGGAGCTGATGATTCCCATGACTTCACTGGCGTTAGTTTCGGAAGTGAACATAGAATTGGGTATGTGGGTGGTAATAATTGGAGGACATTGATTTGGATATATTGAGTTCGTTATTTTACCAACTTCTGAGAAGTGAGAATTAAACAAACTTGCGATGTCCTGAGGATTTGACACGATCTTGCCATCGTTTAGTAAAGAAACATTTTCTTCGCGATTTTCAGAAGTTGACGTGTAATTTTTAACAATATTCCACATGGCTTTCATCCGGTTGTTCGATTTTAGTATATGCCTGTCGTTTTCCATTACTTTAGCTGCATAGACTACTTTTCGGAGAATAGTCTTATATTACTAGGTGCAGTTGGTGGTGAATAGGAGGAGGGTTCGCTTTTCAGCAGTCACAGCTATAAGAACTGGGACATTAATGTAAAAAGCAACAAATCTTTTCTGGACCCGCCGGTAATTGAACCCGGATGAATCGCTGATGAGTAAGAACACTAACACCTGAGCCACCAGAGGGGCTAAGTGACCCCATGGAGGGCAATAAATTAGACCCGGGAGCAAGTTATGGATCGTCTCATCAATTCCGATCAGAGAAGGAACCTCAAGAGAAACCGGAGAGACTACCTGGTAGGGATGAATAACAAAGAAGCATATAAACACACAATTGTGCCAAGATCAGTGGCGTATCGAAGAGGGGGCCCAGGGGGTCCGTGCCCTCCCCCCAAAAACACTAGATAGAAATAGAAAAGAAAATATTATACGTCGAAAAAAATCAGTACAGATATCAAAATCGACAGCTAATAAAATGTGTAAAACGACGACCTCAAGTTTTAAACATATGACTTTACTTTTATAGATTTTCATCCCACCAGAGATATTTCTCTGTTTCTAGAATACTCACCCAACAGCGACGTTTCGAGCCCCTTATCTAATGGAAAAATACCTCGATAAAATTTACAATAGAAAGATAATCAAAAATAAATAAATAAACTATAAGAAATAAAGAATTTAATAATGGAATGAACTAATAAAAATGTTTTATTGGTGATCCTATAAAATGAGTGTGTAATAATAACATTGTATATTCATGAATGATAAAAGAAATCAACATGGTCCCCTCGTAAAATCAAATCATGGGTCCACCCCTGGTCAAGATTCAAGAGATTAGAAATATGATAGTTAATACTGATATAAATAATACGGAGCATCTATTAAAATAATTTTTCCTCTAATCAAACATTACTGAAGTCATTGCATCAATGATGTTGTAGGGTGAACTTAAATATTGGCGAATTCGCATTACTACACACACTATTAGCTTGAACCTTAAATAATTGAGACCGATA
The DNA here is from genome assembly GCA_002313205.1 of Laupala kohalensis. Classification (NCBI taxonomy): domain Eukaryota; kingdom Metazoa; phylum Arthropoda; class Insecta; order Orthoptera; family Trigonidiidae; genus Laupala; species Laupala kohalensis. Next base: position 11,594 of record NNCF01128500.1, on the reverse strand, counting down.
CAAATGAATATCTCTTCACATTAAACAATAAATTCCATAACAATGTATAAGCAAAGATGCAGTAAGAATATTTTAACCGTATTTGAAAAGATTCTATCTCGTTATGTCTTTCATATTATTTAAGGAGAATTTTATAGACGTACTCTGAATGGCATGACCCTTATTGGTGAAGGATGGTTGAAATAATGGCATAATCAATATTCTTTGCAATTCTAGCTCGGTGTAACAAGAGAGTCTCGTGAGTTTGAGTATTCGTTCTAATAAAATATACTGTTTCAAAAATTTAAATAAAAGGGTTAGGAAATTTAAATCTTTATACAAAGGTTTGCATCAATCTCGGGTGTTTAGATTAACTACTCTATTTTATATTCTGAGTGTTATTAGAAATACGAGAACATTTGCTGTTAGCAATTCTTATGTCGGAAGGTATCAAGAAAAAAAAGAAACATTTGGATTTTTATGATGTTAATTTAAAACAAATAACCATATGTATTAATGTTCATTCTTCGTTTGTCAATTAGTCTAACAGTAATTCAGCTATTTTAATTTATCTCTTTTATTTTACACTAATATTATAGTTCAACAATTTATAGAACTAATATTATAGAACAACAAATCTATTATTGAGCCTATCTGACAATGTCATTAATTACAGTGGCTTTAAAAGCAAAGTCTTTTGATTCATTGGAACAACAAATTACATTAAATCAGGACAAGAAAAAAGACAAATAATCAAAAAATTACAATATGTTGCAAGAAATTACAAGAAAAGAAACCTAAATTGACAAAACGAAATACGACTGACTATTCTAATTAGTCTGGGAAGAGATAAAATGAGAAAGTAAATGACAATGTATGGAAAAATCGCGCATACACTTCTAGAGTTACTTATCAAAACGTTCTATTCGGTGAATTATTGCAGAATCCATTGAGATGGAAAAACGTCTCAATCTCCAGAAATGGCATGACGTCATAGAAGTGAAGCATCGTTATGATCACTTTTCGCAATGCTAGGCGAAAATTACTGTTAACACGTTGGTGTGTGTGACTTTCTTAGAGTGAAGTTAACTTGAATAAGTGGTTTAAAGTGTTTTTACAATCTTTTATTTAACTTAACCTCTTATGTTTGGGGCAAATCTTGCAACTCAGTTTTACACCCTTTCCCCCGATCGATTGAGCTGAAAAACGGCACAAATCTATAATCCCGATGGCAATGCAATTATAGGGTGTCCGACTCACATAAAACAATTTGAAAGTTTTAAAATTTAATATGATACCAGAGACGTAAGTGGTCCAATTCCAAAATTTGTTTGTGATGCTTTTAATAAAAAAAAATGCTATTTGAACTTTCACTACAAGATGGTATTTTATCCACATTTCGATGAAACGAACAGAAATGTAATATTTCATTTCATAGGTAATAATAATAAACGTAAACAAGCAGAATACTAAATAGTACTCGTAATTGAGTACCTCCAACATAGCGAGAGAGTTTCACTTCTTAATGGAAGCTAACATAGTCTACGCTATATCTCCTTTCCAATATGGTACAGACTCACCATGAGTAGCTCCTCGTGCCTGATCTCCAGAACGTGTGGAGGTAATGACTGACTGGAAACGGCCTTGTAGTTCAGGTTGCGCCAATGCCTGACGAACGCTTGCTTGATCGCACGCCACTACAGTAGGTGTTGAACCCCAGTGCAGACCTAATACCTACCAAAGGAATAGATCCATCATTTAGTAGTATATTACTCAAGGTTACAACAAATAGGAGCATTAGAGACAAAGAGCCAAGAGAAAAGAACATAACGGACGGAGACGGACCAGGAGAATAAGACAAAGAAAAATTGAGAATTATTGATCTAGAAGAGGAATTTCTAGAATAGACTAGGGATTCAGGTAAACTCTAGTAAATAATGTACTATAATATAACATAACGTACATAATATAATATTAATAGTTTATATAATATTAATAGATAACAATAATATTAAAATATTACTATAATATAGTAAATAATACACTATAACATACCAATTAATACTAGGAATTACTAGTAGTATACTTTTGAGAAAGAGGGCGCCTCTTCGTGGAGAAGGCGGAAATGTTCCGAGGTGGAACTAAGAATGAGAAATGAAGTTGGTAACGAAACCATTATATTGTGGAAGCGAAGGAGAAAAGCTGTGAGGTAAAAAATGAAAAAAAGTATTATATTTAAGGTAGTTTGTACAATCTAGAGGCTGAATTTTTTATTCAAATGAAAGAATAAATTACATTCGACCAACTCGTCCAACGAAATTTGGACCTCGCGGGGATATCTTTTGAATAAACCCATCATGAAGTTATACGGGCTCTTATGGGTAAATCCTCTGAAGACAAACAAGTATATTTTCTAAAAAAATATACATAAAACGAGAACATACATGTTGTCATAACGTCATGGCGTGTCATATGGCGTATAATGTAGAACTGTTAGATAATGTAGATTCACAAAAGACAGTTTTACCTTTGAACTAAGGAGGCGAGTCCATCGGTCCAGTTCCCGATAGGGATACCAATAATTTGCCAACAAGAGTTGAAGATAGTTTCCGAATATTGGCAATCGAGGAGGACCTGAATTGGCCAAGGAAAAAGCATTAAAGAAAATTTAACTTAGATTCAAACATCGACATTTTGGATATAACGAAATGAAACGCTTTCTTTCTGAGCGTTCTTAGAATACTGAACAATGTTGGACATAAACATTGGACATTTTCTCAAATGTATATGAGGAGCATGTAAGACAATGAATTTTTTGTACGATCTTTATAAATTGATCTATTTTAGTGTACTGGAAACAAACAAAATTTGCTTTATAGGAAGGATACTCAGCGTGGAAATGATTAATATTTTGTAAAAATTTACTATCTTATACAACACAATTTATTGACAATATTCTAATACACTACAGTATTTAAATTCTAATATTTCAAACGCCCTTGCCAGTAAGCTGATACATTATTAACACACACGTCGTTTTGACAGCTGCTTACTTCAAACATATTATTTCTGTAATGTTACGATTTAAATTGACCAGAAACACTTTGAATTTACTACGGGACCCAGACAGGTCATCTAAAGTTTAAGATTGTTTGTTTTAATTATCTTGCTTTGATGGTTTATTTTCTAATTAATTATTTTTCTATAGAATTGATTTTTATGTAAATGTAGTTGATTTGTTTTTATTTTGTTACCAAGATAAAATTCATTTCTTTCTTTACTACACTCACATGATAAAGCAGACAACGAAACGTCAAGTATTTTAATAAAAAAATAATATATTACAAGGATGTTCAAAATATTACAATTTAGTTGAATTGCGTCGGTATTTGTCAAATATATTTTGTTCCGAGCTTTGTTCATGACTGCTACGAGAAGTAACTCCTAAGCCGAATTTAAAACTATAGGAAGAAAATTATTGACAAACATAGTAATAAAATTTTTGAGCTATTAACGTACTCACCTGGAGGGAAATTCGATGGCCGAGAATACGCAAAATTGATCAAGTACAACACAAACAAAATTAGAGCAGCCACGAACAGCAGAAGATTCATTTTCCTGCTGGGAAGTACAAATCGTAGATGTTACTATCTGTAAGTCAAGCTAGGACTAGAGTGCAGTCACCTAAAAATGTGTGTAAGCGCTTATATTCCTAGAAATTAGGTTGCGCTATCAACGCTCTCTGACCCTCGTTATCATCTATCGAAAACAAATATAATGGTGTTTGTTCATTCTTGTATAAGGAAGAAGAGATGAGAAGTGTCAATATTTTTCATTAGTGAAAAGATAATATAAATTTTATTAATAATCACCCTGACGTGTGATTAATAATTACTTTAGTTCTCCAGAAAAAAGCACGGTATTATCAAAAGACACTTCTGTCCATCTGGCGGCCCACGAAACATTATTTACTATCTATGTGAGTATTTTCTACATTAAATTTTCTTCAAACGTTAAGGGGAGGGGGCGCAAACATTCGCCAATGATTAACTTTGGAAGGTTTTTGGCTATGAGCGCAATGTGTGTGGCCGAAGATTAACTCCACGGATATTGTTTGTAGGAGCTTGGTCTGACTCATCAAAGCTGTCAATTGTGAGAAGCCAAGGAGTCAGGTAACAATCCTTTACAAGTAAACGAGACAAGTATCTTCTTTAATTTAATGCCACAGCTGTAACGAAACCAAGAAAGCTATTATGCGCAATCTCTTCTTACAGGGCTCGTGTGATTGCGCTCATGAGTAGGAAAGGTTCTTATTAATAATAACTACAATGAAATTGTTAACAATAATGATTACACTTAAATGACATTGTTGTAAGGTTTGCTTTCCTTCAGT
>NNCF01128499.1:1106836-1155579 GCA_002313205.1 Laupala kohalensis | reverse complement strand
TTAAGTGCCCAACTCCAGGCACTGCTCAGGGTCATTATGATTTTCCGGTGTTCTGGCAATCTCCACGGCTTCTTTGATTCGTCTGGGTCACCAACGATCCTCCTTAGTAATAATACGAGTGTCGTCAAAATTAAAGTCATGTCCTGCTTCGATGGCATGCAGAGCCACGAATGATTTGGTTGTCCTACTGTACGTAAAATGTCGAATGGGTTCACCCATTCTCTCTTCCACCATTCGTCCGCTTTCCCCCTATATATTCGCGACAGAAACCACGAGGTATGGAATAAATACCAGCCGATGCCAGAGGGGGTAATTATGATTTTCCGATGTTCTGGCAATCTCCACGGCTTCTTTGATTCGTCTGGGCCACCAACGATTCCCATTACTAATAATACGAGTGTCGTCAAAATTAAAGTCATGTCCTGCTTCGATGGCATGCAGAGCCACGAATGATTTGGTTGTCCTACTGTACTTAAAATGTCGAATGGGTTCCCTCATTCTCTCTTCCACCATTCGTCCGCTTTCCCCTATATATTCGCGACAGAAACCACGAGGTATGGAATAAATACCAGCCGATGCCAGAAGGGGGTAATTATGATTTTCCGATGTTCTGGCAATCTCCACGGCTTCTTTGATTCGTCTGGGCCACCAACGATTCCCATTACTAATAATACGAGTGTCGTCAAAATTAAAGTCATGTCCTGCTTCGATGGCATGCAGAGCCACGAATGATTTGGTTGTCCNACGAGTTATGGAATAAATACCAGCCGATGCCAGAGGGGGTAATTATGATTTTCCGATGTTCTGGCAATCTCCACGGCTTCTTTGATTCGTCTGGGCCACCAACGATTCCCATTACTAATAATACGAGTGTCGTCAAAATTAAAGTCATGTCCTGCTTCGATGGCATGCAGAGCCACGAATGATTTGGTTGTCCTACTGTACTTAAAATGTCGAATGGGTTCCCTCATTCTCTCTTCCACCATTCGTCCGCTTTCCCCTATATATTCGCGACAGAAACTACGAGTTATGGAATAAATACCAGCCGACGCCAGAGGGGGTAATTATGATTTTCCGATGTTCTGGCAATCTCCACGGCTTCTTTGATTCGTCTGGGCCAAACAGGAAAATAAGAAGGAAAAAGAAGAGGAAGAAAAATTAAAAATAATTAGTATTCCGATTATTTTTCACTAGAAGAAACAAATCTTCTGCAATAATAAATTTAACACTAATTGCAACTTACTTTCTTTGACTGAAAAAAAAAGTTCTTTGCAATCATGAATGGTTACCGAACCGTGAGTATTGTTGCCTGGATGGCATCTTAGGAACGTTATATCTTCCAACTCATTGTGCATTTTAAAACAAATTAGAAAGAAATAGTAAATAAATAAGTATTCAGACACCTTCCCTGTCCAGAATGTTCCTGTCACTATCTCATTTGCGACATATAGATATAATTACGGGAGAAAAGAAATATTTTCAAGAAGTTTATCGATTACTTGATCAATTTATACTTATGTTCAAATCAGTTCTGCGGGGAAAAATGATAAATGTTCATATCAATGCGAAATAGATTCTCATCGAGTGAATAACGCTAGAAATATGTGCATTGAACAGTCTTCTGTCAAATCGCAATATTTCACTAAATACCCGTCCGCACATCAGCGCTGAGGCGGAATAAACGAAAACTAATGTCATGTCTCAACTGTTTTAGCAACGGGGTCGAGTCGCCGCATCTTCTTGAACCAAAACTTCAGTAACATACAAACATTGTGAAGCTAAAAATTTAGAATATTAATTTAATTTATTATATAAAACTCCAAAAACGCTTCGTTCACATACAGCACTTTTTCGCATATTCACATACGAGAAGAATACACTTATCTTACCAATTTCAGACATCCTTCAACAAATGCACAAAATTCTCAGTCTCAGAAAGGAAGTAAATCTTTTGTTGTATTTCCGTATCCTAAAATAATATCACCAATTTTAAGAAGATATTTTCTCCAGAAAACATTTGGATAGAGAGTACAACTAGGAAACAATTTTATTGCCTTGTTATAAATGGAAAGATCAAATTGACAACATAACTTCGCAAAATGTCGTCCACAAATTTATTTGCAAAAATTGTCCTTTTTCCTAAATCAGCCAGACAAAATGTAAGTTACAGACGCGAATCAAAGAACATCAGCGCAACTTAAACAAACTACAACATAATGTTATTTCGTTACACCGTTTAAATTTGAATCATTCAAGAGATTGGGAAAATGTTTCAATTTTAGTTCAGAAGCCAAATTATTATAAACGGATAATGTTAGAAATTTACATATTAAGATTACGAATAACACATTAAATTTACAAACTGACATAGAAAACTTGTCAAAAATTTAAAATTCTGTAATCCAAATATTTACAAAAATACTAGAGAAAGCAACTCATATGTCTTTGATTGGAACTTATGGGATAGTTCCTTGCTTGCTTCCTGAGATTAAATTAGTTTATTGTCCTTTACATGGTCATACGATGTTTCTTGACAATTATAATTCTTTTTTGACAATATATGTTTTAATGTCTAGGCATTGCCTAAATTTAAAAGTGCAGATAACATTCAATGATGAGGAAAAATGTATTGACCAAAATCCTGGAAATCTCTTCGATATTTTCCGCTAATGTCTTATTCTTCGCCAGTTCTATCGCTAAAAAATTCAGACAACAGAGGAGTTTTTTATAAATTTATGTTTCACAAATTATAATAGAAGGAGTGAGAGAAAGTTATTTAAGAATTTAATTTTTAGACTAACTACAAACTTGGTATCATTTAAAAGTAAATTAACGAGACGAAAATTTTGATGCAAAATATTCTGATTCTGTTCAAACTACTCTATTAAATTTTCTATTCAGTTATCGAGCAGAAAGCTATACAAGCGAATGAAAAATTATTTATGTTCCCTCAAAATTTTATTCTGTACACTTATGATAATAATCACTCATTTTTTTTAAATGCAAACGAATGATATAATTATTTCTTATGGTAAAATATAAATATTAAAAATCTGTGTAGATTGTATTTTATATCGAAAGCCAAAGACTATAAAAAATAACACAATTGAAAGTTTAATAAATGATAATATGTTTGACTAGCAACTAGCACGCTTATATAATCTATGTATGCGGAATGTATATGTCAAGTGGAAGGAATTACAAAAACAAAAAATATCATTTTCATTTATCAGCATTTATTTCCGATCCTAAAGATACATTCACTTTATTAGGGCGAACAGAATCATAGGCAAATTAAGCCTAAATATGGTTAGATTTTTCTGGATCCCTGAATATTGTATCTCTTTTATATCTCAATTCAAGAGGTATTATATGAAGCTCAATCAACACTTTAGAAAATGTTTCAACATGTTTTTTTTCCTACACAAAGAATGCGTGGAAATCTGCCTTGAGAGATATTTTGCTTAAAATATTCGTCCCTGGTTACACTAAAATAATTTCTCTTTGGAACACTTCTAAATCAAATTATTTTTTTATGAAAACAATTTCTTTAATGCAATTGCACATATGAAGAATACAGCTCTCAACAACTAATCTCCGAAAATTGAAAACTATAAGAAATTGTATTTACCTAGTAAGTTTCCACAATACTAATAATCCATTAATATGTTTCTTGCGTTCTGCGCTCTTTATCACAAGGATGGAAACGGTAAAAATTACAGGGTTTAGGTGTTCCTTCCCTGAATGTACTGTGCATCACACGAATTGCATTGTTGAATAAAATACACATTCTTCCTTTCGTTTATCGCGTTGCAGGTTGTTCTGTCCAAGAGGACGGCATTGCTTTTGCATCGGCTCATGACGGAGTTGAAGCAAGCGATTGGTGACGTCAGGAGAGTGGCCTCCGTCAGCGGGAGCAAAGCGCCATCTACACAGATTTCAGACGATCCGGTAATTTCATCTGCTATTTTCTTTCTTTACTTCCCCTTTTTTTCTTAGTTGTTGGCTGGAAAACCGAGGTTTGATCCCCGGCGGGGTGAGGAATTTAATCTCACCCAAACATCCAGACTGACTCCCAGACCTACTGAGACTGATATAAAATGTGTACCGGGACTTTTCTAGTATCAAACCGCACCCCAAATTGTACTGAATTGTACTTAAACTGCATCACGTCTCTGTTTATCTGAAAGGTCTCTAAATCTATGGATTACACTCATTCTTTCCGGATATATATTAAATGACCCTTCCCACTCCAACTGTGGAGTTTCTAGGGCACCTCCTCCCCTTTTGTCAATGAAGGCCTTACTCTAAAAACATTGGGAGTGCCTGCCTGGGTTGACTGCTCTACCACCTGAGAGCGTGTGCCCGTCGCGCTAATCGCAAAGCAGGACTTCGTTACGGTTTTGAAAGTTCTTACGGGAAGCGCCGCCTCATGGTGCCAGAATAATCAATAAATGAGGCTTCGTTGTCCAAAGATGCTCATTATTTATCATATGTCACTTATTATGCACAAAGAGTGAGTTTGAGAAATGACTCACTTGTCGTCATAATGTTACACCAAAAAAATGTCTGAACACATATTTGGTCGATATAAACATTCTTTTCCTTGTCTTTGTGGTTTAATTAAATCATTGAATTTGTCAGATTATGGTTATAACACTACTAACATTTAGGCTTGTGATATCAACCATTCTTCATCAGTTCCCTGGATAACTAAAATATAACATATTGAAATTTATCTAGAGTTGATATTATTTTTAATGTATGATATTTGAACCACTGACGATGTATGCACGGTTACTAACTAATTCTTTTTGTTCTATCTTCACGATTTCGAATCCAATACGTAAGATCCTAGATTTCTTTCAAAATCATTAAATTAGTTATGTTATCTACAATATTCTAAATAGATTTATGGTGAAAACAATACTCAAGCTTATCATCTTACGGAGGAAAATAAATCAATATACTCTTTTAAAAGTTAGAGAACTCTCACTGTTTTCAGTATAAAAGGTCTAAACAATATCCCGAGAAATTACGGCCGGAGTTAAAGGCGCAATGTACACATCCGGGCCAACACAGTGTACTGACATAACACATTACTATAGAAACAATAATGAGCGTCCTGTTTACGATACACGCACCACGAGATTTTAGACCAAAAATATCAAAGTTTTTAAAAGAGAATACGGATATTACGTTAATTTTAACTCCAAGAATAATATCATAAATTAAATATCACCTTCAGTGCTTCTTCAGGTAACTAAATACACATTTTTACAACTAAAAGCATGTAAAAGATCGTTGAATAATTGAGAGTATATTTATATCTCAAAAGATGTAATACCATGACGTCAAATACTAATATCAGTATCGCTTAATTATGTAAAACTATGGAAATACCCCATAGAATGTTACACGCCATTCGAAAATTCATCCGTATTCCTAATGCAGTAAATATTCGTAGATGCGTTTGCAAGAGTTGTTAAAGACCCGCGTGTACACGATGTATATTCAGTACCTATTATCAAAGGAAAAAAAGAAAATTTATATACCTTTCTGTCCAGTATTACCATACAAAAAAAAGAAGAAAGATCATCAATGGTCTTTGATCCAAAGAGACTAGAATAGGAAGTTATCCAAAATGGAGAAAACGAAGTTGGTATTCAGAATTTCAGTGTCATGAGTTTTTAAATGATAGTTGTTTTCGTTATCCTGTTTCAGATCAAAGGAATACAATTTGGAAAAATTGAAAATGTTGTATCGCAAGTTTGGAAATGCACATTAAACATTGAAACATGCCTCGGGTCACCGCAGGTTCCAGTGGAAGCCACAGACTAGCTAAGGCAGTTTTTTAATGCCACTGAATAGCAGTTTTGTTAACAAAGATATATACATTTTTCTTGCTGAGTAAAACAACAAAAAATGATTTACTGTCTCTTTATTTTCATTCATTACAATTCTCTGAGATCCTGTATTTTTTTGTTTTAAGTACGTAGTGAATAACGCTGATATGAGGAAGAACAATGACCTATGTTAAAAACGCGTGTTTAAGTATTCCGTTATATTTTAGTACTTGTTTATTTTGCGTTGCAATCTTGAAGNCCTATGTTTAAAAACGCGTGTTTAAGTATTCGGTTATATTTTAGCACTTCTAATTATTCTCCTTCTTTATTTTGCGTTGAAAACTTGAAGTTAGTTCTGTCGGGTAACTCTAACATTATGGAACAGAATATGTAATATATTTGGAGCGAATATATAATACGTTTCGTTCAATGTCTTTTATTATCAATGAATAATCAATATACAGTATCAAAAATGTTGATTGTTTTTAAAAAATAGTTACTTGACTACTCTAAAAACCAGATAAATTAGTTTTTCGGGGTAAAGGTGGATTGATTCATTATACCTATTTTCATTCTATTTAAAATTAAATTATTATTATTTTTATTATTATTATTATTATTGAAATTCATTTCTCTGTGATAACGTCCAGCGGGGATATCGCAGATCTACATGCTATAGTAATTTGTGTGGGGAAGGAGAAGATATCCACTGTCCACAAATAAATATACTAAGTGTGAGAGTTTCAAGATGTGAACAGGACTGGTTTATTTCTGTAATATGACAAAGGTCAGTATAAATAGTAAGAGTATGCCCATTGACAGGAGGGGCACGCAAATTACAAATGTCTGTTGTCTTTCTTGAAACGGAACGTTGTTCGTTAGAAGTTTTAACTCATGGATTCAGCGATGGTAGTTAAAACTTGACCACTGATTTGCAGTAGCTTGAGATTTACTTCAGTAGTTCTTTATGCGCGTGGGGCGTAGCTGGCTGCTTGTACGCGAACTGCACTGGTGCTAACGTCACTTGGAAGCGGAGAGGTACTGAGTTGAGCTGTGTCTTCTCACGTATTCATACGACCTGAATCTGGTAGCGCGCTGATACATATTGAAAATAAACAGTGTATGACTCTTGGTGACGATTATGGAGTACGTTGTTCGTTCATCACATACGCGATACGCCGGAGTTTGACATGGTCGTATGCGTTCTCTGGATTCATGGAGCGTATATGTAGGAGCAAGTGGCTACGTCTTCTACAATGCTAATGTAAATGTGAGTGACATACCGGCCAATTTCTTTATATTACCAGTTAGCGAAGCGCAGCCCTGGAAATCCCATGGTAAGCAGTTAGAAATCTCCTAAATTGCAGTGAACCTCACCGCCAGATAACATATCCTCGCCTTATATGAGGAGCGTAGACTCTACAGAACCACCTCAGAAGACTTGGAGTCTCGCAAGTTGAATGAAAATGAAAGACTGAGTCGGGAGGCAAACGCGAAGACGCAGTTGGAAAGCGCATGAGCGCGCCAAACTCAAGGTCTCGATTTCGAATCTTGGTCCCGTCTCCCATTTTTATGACAAGCAATATAAAGTATTTTCTGCATAAGTGTTGGAGACAATTTAGTAATTTGTTAATTCAATTTAATTATAGGAAAAAAATAATATTTTTCCAGAATTTAGGAACCGGTTACCAACATGTTTTGAAGTTAGAAAATGCTTTGGACATGTTAGACATCATAAATGACTGTATCCCATTAGCCAAAAAGACTCCTAACAAGTATTGTTAAATATAAAAATAAAACACTGTAAATCATTTTGGTTTGATTTTTTCTTTGCTTGATTCTTGGTTTGATTTTGGTTTGTTTTCTAGATGTTTTAACAGTAAAAATTACTTGTATTTGAGTAAAAGTTAAAACAAGTATTTTATTGATTTGATAAAATCATTAAAATTCATACATTTTATGGAATAAATATTTTTAATTTCGGTAAAAGTTTAATATAAGTATTGTATTGGCCTCCTAACCTCTTCATTCCATATTTTACACCATGGCATTTATATTCTTCTTCTGGATTCACAGGAAAGAGCTAAAAATAATCATGAGTCCTTTTTATTTCTGGTGTTGTGGTGGCCTACTCGTTACATCTTATACCTGACACTAGTTGTTTTACGAAACTAGATCGAGCGGGACGTGAGTGGGAGTAAATATGAGTAAGAGAGAATGCTTCGTGGTTAGATGTCCAGTTTATTCAGTGACAACTTACACATGAGCTGCAGCGCGCTGTCGGTGACGGCGGAGGTCTGCTTTCTACTACACGTGTTGGTTGGAGGTCATCGTAGCCTTCGAGTCGAGTTGTAGATTCACTACGTGTAAGACCCGATGGAAGACCTACGTTGTAGGGTAGAAAGAGTCCTACGCGTCTCACTCGCAGCTCCGTAGGTGAGGCCCTCTACATGCCCCTCTAGTGGCTCAGGTGGAAGCTATCTTGCTCTTCAAAACCTCCCGGGTTCAATTCACAGTGGGACCAGAAAAAATTGTAGCTTCTCACATGAATGTTCATATATCTGTGACTACTGAAAAGTGAACCCTCCTTCCTCTATCCACGTCCTGCTAACTTCTACTAACACCTGTAAGTGGGTCAAGTTATTGGTAAACCCAGTTAACCAGCGAACAATCTATCAATAACCTACCACCCAAATCCTACCAACTATCGCTCCATGTAGATAAGCTTCAATAGCACTAAGCTACATTTACGAATACTACAATGGAAAAGACATGAGAAGGTGATGGAGGTTTGGCGAATCGTAGAGTTCCGCCAGGATCTCTCTCGAGCTTTCGCATCGCGTCTATTTAGCTCCATTTTTGGCTGAATCAGCGCACACCTCCGTCTACCATCGCCTGCTTCAATGTAGGTAAAAAAAACAAAAGTGCTTGCTCTACGACACTGAGAAAACTAATAAACAATTGGTATTTGCGTTGCTTGGCAATTCTTACCTAGACTTTATTCTAGTAGTCTTATAAAGTGCTGACGATATTATATGGGTATTTAAACTTTTCTTTATTTTGTAAGTAATTTATGAAAACCACATTGTACGTAAAGTATTAAAAAATCTGTTATCATATTTCTGAGAGTACAATCAAATTCGATGTTGGGCCATTCCACATGTACGTGGAGGGTAGCAGACATAGATTTCGCGGACGCTCCTTGCATCTGTGTCGCATCTGCATGGACGACTCGGAAAAGGAGACACTCATCTCCCCCTGCTGGTGCAAAGGTACCATGGCTTACGTGCACGAATCATGTCTCCTGAAATGGCTTCATTCTCAGCGATCAAACAGATGCGAGGTAGGAGAATTAACATTTACAATAACTAGTTAAACTAAAATTGAACGTAACTAAAACTCTCTACGACAATATGAGCTATTACCTTTATTTAGAAAGATTTTTATGGGATTTTAGGGCTCGCCAACATCAAGGTCATTAGAGCCATGTTTTTTTTATTTTTTTTATATTGGCAGATATTTATTTCCCCCATCCGCTAATTGTAAGAAAGATTCACTCTTGTGTCATGTTTAGCATTAACAACGTGAACGGTACGTGAGAAGAGTTAGGAATAGTACATAACATACAACATAACGTAAACATACATTATGTGACTCACATACAATTCTCTGACAATATTGTTTATTATCTAGAAGACGAATCAGAGCTGTTATTTGTTAGGACTATAGTAGTCAAGTTTCACCCTTTTGAAATAAATGAGTCAAGTAGCTTATTTTCCGGTTGCAATCTTGATATGTCATAATCTTGGAAAGAAAATGGTGAAGGATCAAACAAATAGAAATAATCAAAACATCTTTTAATGCTGTGAAGTACGATACTTCATCTGTGTGATTTGCGTCATCCGGTTACTCAAATATGGAACGCAACTTATCTGGGACATATTCGTATTAATACATACGATGTTATCTCTCTCGCGTAACAGGATAGAGAGGTTTGTAATGTTGTTATCTCCTCTCTCCATTTATGGGAGAAAATGAGCTTTCGTCTTGGGAATAAGGCCTAGAAAATCTATTATTCTTATTCTACCTATTACTATGATGTTGATCTCGATCAATTTTTTATTTTGTTCTTGATCTACACGAGGAAGGTTGTAGAGGTGTCGTAGGTTGTATTTAGAGGTTAGTGCTGGTGGTGATTGATGATATTGTGATTCTATATCATACAGCTCTGATGAAAGTAAAATAAATTGCCGAAACGTTGGCGTTGTAAAAGGTATCTTTTATTGAAGACCAATTCTCGAATATATCATTCCGTTATCTACCCATTATTTTGAATTTTGAGCGACTTCACTACCATTACTATTTATTTACAACTACTATTTATTTATATTCTTTCCTTTCATTCTTCCTTTTCTTTGTTTAGAAAATTACACTTCCGACAATTTAACTTTTTTTAAATATAATGTATTAGGCAACTGTTGTCCGTCCTTTCCTATCATCTTTACGTATAAATATGTACTAATTCAAGAGAGTTTTAGTTGGTACAATTGAGTGATTCGGCGAGTCCCTATACACGGTGTGAGTCGCATGGGCTCTCCCTATGGTGTGTAACTGCATTATTCCTAGCTTCACCAAAAATGTTTAGATATTTGTGGGATCTAATGACCCAGATGTTGGTGAGCACCAATGATCCAATTATAAAGAAAACTTTTAAATCTAAGCTTAACCTTAATCCCAATTCAATACCCAAGTTGGCTTGGTAATACCTTTAAATGTTACCTTGGAAACAGGTTCTGTATTGCTGTAGCAATCTTTCTGATGGACTAACCTTTGTCTTCAGAGGGTCTGAATGTCTTTTCTAACCCATTTATCATAACGCAAAATTTAATTAGAAATATTTAAATGTCTCTCCCTAATACTAATCTTAAATCACTACTTATGGTAAAATACTTCAAGTTTGAGCACTTAAAGAAACAATTCCACTTTCAAATATGAATTTAGAAGCGAAACCCTCAGTTATGTTCGAAAACGCAAAGCAACTCATATAAACTTAACCACGATCACTTAGCAAATGTATCGAAATTATAAGAAAGAGTATCCCTTAAGTACGTTTTCCCTCACTCTTTCTAGCCAAAAGAAACTTCTGTCTGAGTAGAATTGATCAACAACGTGTACGCCCAGAAAATAATTTTCAAGTATTTTTAAGAAAATACGCACGAAAAAGTGAACTTTATTTACCGATATTTCATAAAGTTTTGATTTATCTTTATCTAAATGATCTTGATATTAAAAAATAACATGATTCGGAATATGTAGGTAAAATCGTTACATTAAAATCCACAACATTCACATAAATTTGCATTAACCCAACATGTGTAGGTTTGCGTGTATTAACCTATTCAACACGAAGGTCTCGGATCATTATGATTTCCTTAATTTATTGGTCAACAAAAATGCTTTCTTCTCAGTTTACTTGCTGTTTGTTCCTTCAGATAATAGTTAAAGCAGGTGTCGTTTGTGTTCGTAATTGGCAAACATTTCCAGATAAAAATTAACAAACAATACAACACTAGTAATTGTTGAACAAAAAAATAACGACCCTTTTAGCGGACAGTATATTATAAAACTTATAAAATATATTCCTTAAACGTTCATTGCCCTTCATAACCCCTTAAATGTCTAGTGATGTCTTTTGCCTGTTTGACTTGAGCTCTCACTCGGAATATTTTATCTCACTCGATAATGATACCAATGGGCACTTAAACGTCGTGATTTTTTAAGTTTTGAAAGTGTCTGTACTGTTCTCTGTATTTTATTCGGTGATGATGTTTTTCCACTAGAGATCTACAAAATAATGTTTGCTAAAACGGTCGTTATTTATTTATCCAGAGGCAGACGAAGATAGACTCTTTATACATTATAATTGTTGATGTTGTAACGATTACTACATTAGGAGAGAGACGTTTGTTATAACAGGGTCCGTCATCGTGAAAATTTTTGGTTTTGCTATTCGATAAATTTTGAAAACCAAGGTGTCATGTGGCAAATAAAATTTAAAACGAAATAGAGAAACACTAAACATTTCACATGCCTCTCTAAAAGATAATATTCTCCCATAACTCTTTGCACAATTTTCTTTAGTTTATTTATTTTTCTTTTGTCTCACTCTACTCCCCTATTCGTGGGGTAAGCATCGTCCTCTATTGTTCCTTCTCGTACAGTCACTGTCTAATATTATTCTTTTTCTCTGAGACTCTTGATTTTAAAATAAGAGATCAAGTTGGAATACATTTTCATAAAACTCAACTATTAGTATTTATGTAAAAATTACTATATTTTTCATTTTTCTTTGGGGAAGATATTTTCATCGTGTAACGTTTAAAGCACCTATATGCAAAATTACAAAAGAAGGGAAACACTGGTTTCATTGCTGCTTGCGCAATGTGACCACATAACCCAAGATAGTGTTTGGACTCAAGGTCACATTTTACGAAATTATCTATCTAATTAATTTTCTGGTGAGTCATCTTTATCAATCTTCGTGAAAAAGATACCAATCCAATTAAACTTAGGCTTCGCTTCAGTTTATGTGATTTCCTCGAAAGAAAAAAAAAATTTCTTTGGAGTTAGACATTATTTGGTGCGTTTTAGAAAAGGACTAACCATGAGCAAACAATTATTTACTAAGTTATAATCAAAGTGCGCGTAACGCATCTTTCGACCATTTTTATCACAAAGAAATTAAATTAAATAAATTATTTCACTACAAGATGATTCTCAACACAGATACTAAAAGAACAAATAACGAAATTACTGCACAACTAAGCGACGTACAATAATTCATAGACTCCCTTAAAATCACTATGAAATCTAATTTAAATACTCCACACATCACCCTAATAAAGTATTTTTTGAAAAGAAAACAAGTTGTGAATTACGTTCAAACTTTTATTAATACATGATAGTTAGTAGAATATTGATTGGTATATAGTGAATTAAAACTATAGTATAGTATCACCAATCTTTAGTATTATTATTATTATTATTATAAATTAAATAAAGTGAAATTTTTTTGCTGACGTTGTCATCATCTACAGACTCTTAATTCAGAAGAATATTTTTTCAAATGTGCGCGCGCGCATTTACCAAAATATTCTTCTGAGTTAAGAGTCTGAAGATGATGATTACGTCATCAAAACAATTTTCACCTTAATTAATAATAATAATTAATAATTAATAGTAGGGACTGTTGGCTGTAAAGAAATACAAATTAATATCACAAGCTAAGACATAAGGAAATATTAGTTCCACACGGCGATGCAGAAAGAACCAAATATTGCCTCATGAGCAAGTAATCTGCATTGGTGNAAGGACCAAATATTGCTTCATGAGCAAGAAATCTGCATTGGTGGCCTATATTGTAAATAGACTTAAGTTTTGAGTAGTTAGAATGTCCTGTCAACATAACGCGAGTGACAAATATCATTACTCTTATGGACGATGGCGAAGTAAAAGCGTTCGCTGCATTGAGCACAAGCTCTGTAGCCAGTTACACAGATAAAAAAGAAAGAAATAATAGATTGTGAAGAGAGCAGTTACAAACTGCCTATGACTACGTAGAGGAAAATGAAGTAATTTATGGCGTCTAATATGCAATAATGTAATAAACACATTGCGTTTCCGTTCTTTTCTTCTAAGTTGAATTTCTCGAGGCCAAGTCTCATGACTGAGTACAGATAAACTGATGTGCGGATCAGGTGCAGGTTAGCCTTACAAATATATCTTATTTTCTCGATTTTGACTTATTGTGATGTGATTGTTACTTGCGCAGCAGCGCTAATTGTCGTTTGCAAATCATTCGCGACAGTTAGAAAAACGCATGAGTGTAAGCATAATTTTGATAAATAGTTAAGAGTGTGGCCTTCTTTACATTTTCGCAATTGACATTGAGAAAAATCTATTTCATAGCGATGTCAAAATAAAATTATATAGCTAATTTAGCGAAGAGTCTGAAAAAATGTTTTAACCCTATCTTTGTAATTTTAATTTTACTCCTTGTTCACAATTTGAACTTCCAAGACAAATTCCGTATACTTCCGAAGGTTAAAAAATCTTCATTATACTTGAGAATATATTGAATCCCAGGTCGACTTAAGCACTGATCTGACCGGCACGCGTTTACGGGATGGAATGAGCAATGATCCGTTCACCGACAATGCCATGTTCAAGACATAGGCAATGGCTGTGGCTTGTGAAGCGCAGGTCCCATGATGATGTCTTTGGAGCATTTCTGACTAGCACTTGCCTGCTTCTTGCACATCACTACAAGTCTAGTGCGAATCGGCTTTGGAATAAACTTCACTACATAAATATACACGTCGTTTATTGTTTTCAAAGTAGTTTTCCCCACTTATAGATCTCATATCTGAACTTGCGAAATATGCCGTCATATTACATGGCAACATTAGTGACATGTTTTGTTTTGATACAAAACGAGTCAGTTGTAAGAAAACATCAATATTGTTGATGCGGTTATTCAAAGAGTTCTATTTGTGAAACAAATATTGCAGCGGAAAAAGTGAAGTTATGGTCAAGTTTTACTTACCTGTTTCACTGGTCCCTTCGCTGTACTAGGACTGCGTTCGTTATATTTTTGCAATGGTCGCCTGTCCCCATACTTCATTACGAGAGTAAACAGTCACTTTAATCTGCTGAGGTAATACAATTTTGAGTTATTTGGTGAATTCATTAGGTTGAGCATAAACACAGAACTATACAAACACTTCACAGATGTCACATTAAGCGAAACTAAAACTCACTGAGTCTCGACACGTACACTCGCAACGAAAGTTGAAGCGCGACTGAGCGATCTCCTGATACTCGCTTGTTTCTGATTTATCTTCACTTGTTACCACATTCAACCAAAAAAACTAAATCATTTGAACGACTTCTCTTATCCTCATCGATTGCATTTATTAATTCGTGTATAATTTATAATTAGGTTAAATATGTTCAAAATATACTTTGATCCTTACAACTATTTAATTATCTCTGGTGCCTGTAGCTCGTTCTAAATATTATATTTCCTTCTGAAAATACAACTCTCCTCTTTACGTACTACTAAGCGAAAATAGAACGTGATCACAGGTAATATTTTGATTTTACCTTCCAAAAACTTACATAACTGGTCATTTGAATGAAGTAATTGTAATAATTATTCATGAAATTAATAACATCTTATGAAAAATGAACGTATGTTAAAAATACGTACTTATGTTAAGAAAACGGAAAATATTTGCAAGAATTGATTTTCTTTGCGGGGAATTTTCTGTGGTATATTTTGTGACTTTTATCTTTGTCACTGCACATTACAGAAAAATATTTAACTATTTCCGATGTGTAACACGTTAACAATGAAACAATTGTGCTCGACCTTGTAATTTACATACTCTATTGTTTTTCAAATGAATGTTTTTTAATTATACTCAGTTGTTTTTCAACTGCATTTCTTCGTCATTTAACCATAGAACAGGCAACGGGGAATCTTCCTGATGATAAGTCCAAAAAGTTTTAAAAAGGTTGCTAGTAGTTCTATCGTGCAAAATACGAAAATCTAAGACCTCATTTGTTGTTCGAAGGACCGTAGAGGTGGGTAATTTTTTACAAAAATCCTTAAAAGTACAAAATTAGTGATTTTCCGAGTTTATTTGATTTTGTAACTTGATCCTAGACAAAAAGTGAAATGAGCAAGAAATAAAATCTATAAAATGAGATGATCTAAGTTAAAATCCATTCATTAGTTATTGCAAAAAACTCAAAAACCACAGATATATATTCATGATATAGTTATTGCAAAAGTTTTGTCTTTTTTGTTTTCATGGTATTAAAATGAAATCTGTGTTTTAACAAAATCAATGGTATATTCAAAATCATATTTATATTCAGTCATTTTTAAAACAATTGTCGCATTACGCATTGTCGACCAATCTCTCTTATCTCCAATATTGCAAAAATTTTTGAAAGATTAATCTTTGATAGAATGTACTCCTTCTTGGATAAATATAAAATTATATCTCCAGATCAATTTGGGTTTCTAAAAAACTTAGGAACCACTGATGCCTTAGCTAAATTAACTAATGAAATATATACTGGACTAAATGATGATATGGCCGTGACAGCAACATTTATAGACCTTAGAAAGGCATTTGATACTGTGAATCACGATATTTTATTGAGTAGATTATACAGTTATGGCTTTAGAGGGCCTATTTATGATTTATTAAAAAGCTATTTAAATGGTAGAAGGCAGTGTGTCAAAATAGATAATGTCTTTAGTAATGATGAAATTGTTTCAGTGGGGGTCCCCCAGGGTTCTATTCTGGGACCCCTGCTATTCATTTTGTATATTAATGATCTGCTAAAACAAACAAATAATATAATTGCCTATGCTGACGATACAGTGGTCTTGGCTATCGAGGATGGCTGGGAGAATGCAGCTCGGGTAATGGAATTGAGACTAAAAAGAATTAGTGAATGGTTTGAACAAAATCGTCTGACCATTAACCTTGATAAAACTGTATATATGCTATTTGGCTGCAACAAACTCAGCTATCCTGAAGTCTCTCGAACAATGATTGGTGGGGTTGAAATTAAAAGAGTTACTGAAGTTACCTATCTAGGTGTTACCCTAGACTGCAATCTGAAGTGGGACTCCCACATAAATAAACTTGTAAAAAGATTACGTTATTTTCATTATATATTTTATAGGCTCAAACACTTGAGTAAAAAAACTCTACGAATGTTATATTTTGCTTTTGTACATAGCACTGCTAATTATGGGATATTGGCCTGGGGTGGTGCCTATACAAATACTATTACTCCTTTGGTTAATTCTATTGGTAAATTTCACAGAAAACTTGGTGGTGACTCTTTTAATCCGTTAGACCTTAGAAATAATTTCATTCTGAATTCGGTTGTTCACCACTATCAATTCTTGAAACATGAATTTGTTTCCTCTTCATCTGCTACTAGGTATAAATGTACTTTGCCTGGGGTCAACAAGGAAGTATTTAAAAAAAGTAGTATTTACGTTGCAATGAAGACTTTTGGTAGTCTTAAAAATAATACCTTAAAAACCCTTAATGGAAATAAGGCTAAATTGAGGAAATTACTGAGGGAAGCAATTACCTGATAATAATTTAAAAATAGCTTTTGTTTTCTGTTGTTAAGTTTTTGGACATCCCACCCCTATGGCTTATTTTGTTTTATTTATCTTATGCTATATTATCGTAAACATATATCTTTTCAATTTACATTGAGAAATCTGTGTATAAATTGCTTAATGTTCTAGATTCGTAGATTATAGTATGTTTAGCTGAGTCTGGAACTCAGAAAAATAATGTGTTAATTTTTGATTTTATTTATCCCTCCCACGCACAGATGGCTATGATCATCTCTGTGGGAGGCAATGCACTTTGTAGCTGCAATTGTATTGCTTTTTGGGAAATAAATACAAATACAAATACAAATACGCCAAATATTGTTGTAATGTCCTAAACAAAGTTGGAAATTGTTTGGGTGTCTCTAAAAGTGCGTTTACACTATGTAGCAATCTGCTATATAGCAAATGTTGTATAACATTTTGCTGCACAATTTCATGAGTTTGCTACATGTAACATTTGCTTCATGTAACATTTCCTCAAAAGAGACAGCTTTATAGCAAAATGCTACATGTAGCAAAATGTTACATGTAGCAAAATTTTTTGTTATATAGCGATGTAACACGTTTCCCACTTGGAGTTCGAAAAGTTCAAAGGGATTTATGTAGCAAGTTTTGCCGTCATCCCCGCTGCCGTGTCTTGCGGAACTGATAAGAGAGGAAAAGATAAAATAGGTCTGATAATATAAGATAAAATAGGAACTGATCAGATAAGATAGGTACTGATAAGATGGGTCAGTCAAGATACACGTCGCAGAGTACTAATTTTAAATGAGTAATACGTTATAAAATTATGCAACTACCAGAACTGGGATCCTCACATCAACATCGACAATTAATTGCTCGTAATAATTTTATTGTTAAAAATTTAACAGTTTGCATTATTTTTCATTCATCGTATTTTGACTTATTATAACAATTTAACTGTTTATAGCAATTTTAATATTTTCAATTATAAAAATTATAACTGTTTATAACAACTTTTATATTTAAACAAAATATAATTGTTCATAACGATTTAATCGTACCATTTGTAATTGTTTCATATAATTACGATTTAATAATAACATTATTAATATTTTAACAATTTAATTATAGCATTATTATTTTTATAATTTAATTGTTTCAGTAATTTTATTTATTTAGAAGAATTTTTTGTCTATAATAATTATTTATAACAATTAAAATAAGTCATAGATAATATTAATAAATTTGTACAGACAATGTAATTGTTAAAAACATTTTAAATTGTAATAAACAATTAATTTGAAAACGATTGAAAAATCTTAAATTAAGTTCTAAACATTTTAATTGGTATAGCAATTTAATGGTTATAGCAATTAATGATAGGGCAATTTCAATGATGATGTATAAATATTTTAATTGTTTTTAATAATTTTAATTATTAATAACGTATTTAATTACTTATAATTTATTATTATAGACCTTGTGTTACAATATAAAAGAGCAGAGCTTAAAATAATTACTTAATTAATCACGCTACTGTGAATTGTGGTTAGTTTTTATACCTAAATATTTTATCTGTATCGTATTCAGAAAAGAGATGGAATAATATTCATTATTTTATTATTTCATAACTGAACGCAGTTTTCTCAAAAACTTCACATTGTATGTTCCGTACAGTTTTCGAGTATATCTATAAATTTGCATATTTAACGTCTTGCGAATTTTACACGTAGATATCAATACAAACATTTATAAAATAGCGGGATGGGTCTCCGAACGGGTGCATTGTTGCATCAATAGGTTAAATCAAATCCCTGAGAAAATGTAGAAATGAAACCTTTTCTGTCGTAATTCTTTTCGTAATATTTCGTGCTTGAAAATGAACATTTTAACCCTACATACAGTAGGCCAGTAAATATTTTCATATATGAGAAACCTCATTGTTGTTGTGATCAGTGTCAAAACTATGGGGGGGCGTAAGAGGGCTATACTCCACCATTGGACCTGAAATCTTAACAGATGAAGGTATATTTTACCACTTTGAACAATTAATAAATTCATTTATTATTTAATATTTTTAATTGTTGATTATTTATTTGAGTTGATGTATTTTATTCATAGGATNGGGGGGGGGGAGTGCTAAGGTGGCTATTGCATCTGAACTCTTAACAGATGAAGGTATATTTTGCCACTTTAAACAATTAATAAATTCGGTTACTATTTAATATTGTTAATTGTTGATTATATATTTGAGTTGATTTATTTTATTTAGAAAATATTTATATCCCTCCCGGGCAGCACCTCCCCCCTCTTCTTGACTACGGTCTAGATCCGCCACTGGTTGTGATGACATCATCACCGATAGTTTTGGTCTGCTACAGGACTAACACAAGCTTTGGCAACAGCGTACTGTCCAAAACTAGTACAGTTCATTTTGAAAACTCCGAAATGAGTTCTGACAAATAGTATCTTACAACCCTAACTCGGTCGTATCTTTTGGCCAACTACTGAATTCGGGTTTTGGACATAACATGTGTTTTTGTTCCCTCCATAAAGCACAAAGGAAGCAGACAATCGAAACCAAACTTAAGAATAGGAATTTATTACATTAGGAATAGAAGACTTTCTGGGCAGCTCATTTCGATTTCGCTAACAGCCCGAGTACCAAAACGTACAAATTTTAGATAATGAACTGATTTTTTTTGTACATTAAAATGAGCATTTAGATTGCAAAACACCATTATTGTGCGACTTACAATTTTCAGATGCAGCGATAAGATCGCAATAATAAAAGGTTGTTATAGAAGTTAATAAAATGTCTACAATAAAGTGTTAACAATACATTGTTTTATAACTAAGTAACAATGTTTGGGAAAATATTTTGACCTATTGTTGATGTACATAATACTTAAATTGGTTACTCTCCCGATTGTTAATTTTTTTAGATAGGTTTCATAGTGGGAATATTCTTGCTAATGAAAGGATGTATTTTATTGCTACAAAACATTTCATGAACCAATTTGACGTTAATGTATATGAGGGTTAAATAAAAGACAAAGCAAAACATTGTTATAAAATAGTGTCAGCAAAGTGGAGTTTCGTCCTAGCTATCCCCTCGACTTTGACGTGCTAGCTTACAAATCATCTTTCTTATTTCATTCGATTTGAACAATTGTTTTTTTATAAATAATATGATGAAAGTCACGTAGCATTAGAAAAACGTGGAAAATTGAATTGTTCAGTTCGTTTTTCCATGTCGAGATTGAAGAAGAGGAAAACGATAGTAATTAGAAAATGCCTCATTGCCTCTGAAATAAAAAGAAAGTTACCCGTTTGAGTTTATTGCTTTAAAACAAGTTTGAAAAAATATCTGTAAGAACGTGTAAGCAACGCGAGTCATATAAAGCAATTATTTTTCACGGTGTAGGGAAACATTTACTGAAACTAAATTTTTGGCTATATATTTCTCAAAAAATATCTGGCTGCTGTCAGGAATTGTCTTTGAACTGTTACGGTCCCACTTAGACAGTGGAAAACATGCATTTATTTCGCTGCCTCAACTATGGCTTCGACTGCAGTCAGAAACATCTTGGGCAGAGGAAAGGCGATTCGCCATTTCCGCTGGCGGCCTCCGCCCTCCGAAGTCTTCCCTGAAGCGTGGGATTCGGGTGATCAACATCAAGCCTAAGTGGCGTGAGCTTAACTAACCAATAAACAACCAGGAAAGTGTCATATCATGACGACATAATAAACTTGGTGGGATTGGTACCCCCCCCCCCTCCAGGGGACAAATTCAAACAACAAAGATCTCTGGCAACGAGCAAGGGGGTGGGGGGTGGATCGAGAGAGCAGGCAGTGTCGACCTGCCTCGACACTCCGTAAGACGTGCCCTAAGCGCGGATTACGTAAAGGGTCCATCAGACCATTATGGATTGTATTTTCATTTCCTTTTATGAATACTTGTAAAATCAACCTTTTGTTCATTCAATAAATACTTTTCGTCATTGAAAACCACGGGTGATGTGACTTCTCTAGGAATATAATGTATTATGATGGTTTCATGATTCCAACGTAGTGTATTGAATTTATGTTATTCTTTGATTGTGCATTTTGTGTTCTGTTGTTGCCCACGATCAGTGATCCGTGATTTGAACTCATGTCCCGGCCGATTCCACCTGATACCCATGCGGCCTAGCGAGTAAAACCTCTGAGTAGATATTAAAATAAATTAATTAGATCGAACCTATAAATGGATCGATAACAGGACTAAATCAAAGGGGGACGTATCAGAACAACATAATGAGAATTGTCCCGAATTGTCTGAAATTTGCTTCACGTAGCAAACTGCTACATAAAATTTGCTTTATGTAGCAAATGTTACATTGCAAATACTACATATAGCAAAATATTATATAACACTTCGCTTCATAGTGTAAACGTGCCTTACTTTCGCTGTCATTGTGTGTGAAAGCTTTCTTCGCGACTCCATTTAATACAATGTTAAAGAGAAAGGAGCGTCTGGTTNTTTTTTTTTTTTTTTTTTTTTTTTTTGTGGGGCTTTACGGCTCGTCGACATCGAGATCATGAGAGCCCTAAAATTCAGTACAGGTAGCGAAAATGCAGTAACGCACTAGGGAGAGCCAACATGACTCCCCCCCCCGCGTGTGAGACTCGCTGAATGACTCAACCATACCCACTAACAACCCTCTTGAATTACAACTCAAAACTCAAAAATCAACATATCTCATTTTGAAAAAAAGAAGAAGAAAGAGGAAAATGAAAGATACCCTAGTCCCAATGGCGTCGGGATCGAAAAGAACAAGAGGTGACCAAGGAAGGTCAGGAAAGAGAAATGAAGGGGCATGGCACAAGTAAGTGGAAGTAATGCCAGACTCAGCTCGGGGCCCCGTGTTTGCCAAACACGTACCTACTAGATGCAAGTCCCCTGGAGGGTGACGGTTGCTTTGTGTAAAACTGGGTTCAGGTTCAGTTTCGCGAAGTTCGTTACATGCCTTAAACATGATTATCGAAATGTGCGTTCCATCAACTACTTTTAAATCGATTTACAAAAAACTCACGATTAACGCTTAAAACCTCCGTTTACCAGCACTAATCGTGATTTTCTTCAGTCCTGCAACCGACACATTTTACTTGTTTGCTCATGGTTCGAGTTCGAGGTTATGTTCAGTGGCATGAGGGAGCTTGCTGATGCCTCTGATACACGTTAGAGGTGCTGGTGAGCAAGAAGACGCATATTTCACCTGTTGTTTGTCTTCAATTTACCCACATTCCACGGCAAATCTAAATTTCCGAATTCTTTAGAAATTTTGATTAACATAATCGTCGTAAAACGTATTCGGTGTAAATGTGGTTAAATTTAACCTGATGTCGATTTACAAAATCGTGGATATTGTACATTTGGTGAAACTGCTTCTAATAAAACAACCACAACGAACATTAAAGCAATTTTGTATTTTCGAATGACATTCCCGAATCTGATACCATTTCTAAAAGAAAGTGGCGGTTGACATTCCGCCCCTCTCGAGCTCCGGGGTTAAGTTCTTAGTCACCTACAGGATCCAGAATATAGGAAATGTCACGTTTTGTTGCAATAGTAATGTTATTTTTTTAATCAACATACAATTACAAAGAAAATGGACCTAAAACTGTATAACTGCGACATAATTAAAAGTTTAGGTCACGTCTTTCTTTCTTTTACGGTTGATTCTATCCTTTTTATCGTATTTAAACTCGTTTTATACTCAGTTCTGTTGAATAAAAAATACAAATATTTCATTTATACGGTAAAAAACGTCAAATATAAACAGTCACACGGTCAATTTCTTGCGTGCAGTTGGTGACAGAACTTAACCCTGGAAAAGACAAGCGGTGTGCTCGATGGGGTGAAGGGACCGGCAGAGTTTGAGTAAACATCCCAAGCTCTCAGTCGACACTTTCGTTTGCAAATGGTAGAGTGTGAATTGAACGTGAAAGCCATTGGTGTTTTGCAGGTGTGCCACTTCCGATTCGAGCAATCCGCTTGTCCCAGTACGCTACGTCTCGCGGTTGAATGGTGGTTCTCCGTCAACCGACTGCGTGCCTTCTCCAAAGAGGTTCTTCGCATCTTCAAACCATGCTCTGTAGTTTGTGTGCTAGTTAATTTGTTCTTCTTGAGTTTCCATCTTTGGGCGCGGTTAACGAATATGCCGTTACCCTACCTTCTCACGTGAGTTGATTTTGAGTTTATATCGAAAGAAGGAAATTTTGCTAGTATTCATTAGAGACCTTAATCGAGAGAGAACCGTCAGCTGAGTTCACAACGAGCACGTATTTTCTCATACCAGCTACATTTACAACTCTATTTTTATTCTCGAAGCCACTTTGGCAACAGCTGTCGCGCGGAGATCGCATCTTATTAAAGGGGTAGGGAGAAAGCGAGGAAGATACGACACAATGATGTGACCAACCACAGTTAATGAGTTACAGGGAGTAGTATTTCCGGAAATATGAGAAATTCCGCATTGTATTTCCCCCCCCCCCTGACTTTTTTTTTGCCGTGTCCTAGAGCAACCCCTCACTCTCAATCTGCACCCATCATTCGCTCGGACTCTTGGTATAGTGACACAGGGGGAAAGGGAGTGCATCGAGGTGGAAGGGGAACTTGTGCCACCCCATGAAATGCAATATACGTCTTCGATGCTTTTAAAGGTTTTCCACGGAGATGATTTTCATACTTAATTGGTATCGATATTAATCGATAAAACTGAGTGGAAAATAATTATTTCAACACGACTCTTGTTCTAACATTTAAAACGATTTCTCGAGTGGAAATAGATTATTATTTAATTTATTGTAATAGTATTATGCCAACAAGTATAAAAGGTACGTATTAAACTGACATGTAGATCGTGTTTACATGGCCGCTCCATAAATGTCTTACGTTTGATTGATTTGCATTACGCATCCTCGGAACCGTATCACCTCGGAACCGTACACCTTGCTCGGGTTTCCCATTGTGGCTCAGTTATCAATTTCCCGTTGGTTCCTCCACTACATAACTGACACATTGACCCACTGGTACACTGGCACAGTGGGTAATTCATAGCTGTGCCATGCGGGGTAGAGCATGCGGGTGGGTAGCTTAGAAGGTAGATTTAACCTTTCAGGTTAAAGTGTGTTATACACAGGCAGTGTTTCTAATTTCTTGTTCTCTTTCAGTGCTGACAGTAGAGTCTACACAGTCGTCAGTAAGCACTACCATATCGTTGTCAGATAGCTGACGTACTGCAATCGAATTTTCTCGTACAGTGTAAACACTGCCATCTGTCAGCACAAACTAACATTGACGTTCAAGATTGCTCTGACAGAAGGCAACACCAGTTATTACTATAATGACCATGATCGTCAGCCGATAGCGGGATTTGGATAGTTAAATCCTGATGAATAATGTGCCATATTTTTTTATCGAAGAGATTTTTGTTTGAAGCAGTTCCTCTAGGAGTCGTCAATAAATAATTGTTAAGCAACCATCGTCGATAGTAGTTAATTTACAGTGTATGAATAAAGTTTACATTATATCATAATTGAATATTATAAACGTTACATTACTGAGGTGTTTATTATTTTTATTAAGTAGACTCATGTTCATTTACTATATAGGTTTACTGATTCGGGTAGTCACGAACACAATGAACAGACATAACCTCACTTGTCGTAAACAAATGCCTCCAAGCACGTCTGTAGCGGGCAGCGTTCAGTGGCGATTGCTGCGGGTATAGGAATAATTGGCGTTGCGTAGGAATAACTGGCACGAACACTGCCTTAGTTTTCGTCAATTCAAACTCTGTCATATAGGAACTGTCATGTGACTAGTGGATAGTGCGCTGGCAGCCGATTTGTCAGAACATTGACAGAGAAACACTACCAGTGAATTCGTAACTTAACGAGGCTCGTTTCTTGGAAACTTCCACAGAAAGGTGCACCGCTGCACGGTGTTGTCTCTGGTGCTCACTTGGGGCGGAGCAACGGTTTTGATGGTGGCACGCGAGTGGCGCGCCTGGCGACTGTGGAGCGAAGCTGCGAGGGCGTCGCCTCTTCAATTGCGCGACCTGCGCTCGACGGGTTGCGTTTCCAACAGCGGCGATTGTCTGTGTCGCTACACACGACGACTGGCAGCCACTCGCTCCCCTATGCTTTGACTCTTCAGTGCAATAACGGCATTGACTCTCCAATCCCATCAGTATTCTCCACTACTCCGACTTGTTGTGTGGATGTTGTGTTGGCTACAATGATCAATGAAATACATGAACTCTTATTTGCCTTGACTTTCATGTTTCTTACGATTGCAGGACAAGTAAGTTGGTAAGTCAATAAATAAGCCGCAAAACCTGATAGAAGCTATAATAATCAAAGTAACTTCCTGGCATTTATATCACTTTTCGATATAATCACCCTGTACATACAGATATTTATTCCGTCTCCTGGAAAACTGGTGGTAAAGAAGTTTTTTGGTTGCTGTCGCAGTCAACGAGTAACCTCTTGGATTACGGCATCATCAGTTTCAAAATGTGGGTCACTCTAATGATAGTTTGCGCGCCCAAACAGATGGATCACTGGAGACTATGTCGGATGTCGGCGGGGACTGTCGCAAGACGACCAGGACACCCCCGATCTCTGATGCTCTCCCTTCCCTTGTTAAACTTCTGGATCTAATTGAACACAGCTTTTCGTGAGAACAGTTGTCACCATACACATGATGCATTTCGCGATGTACCTCTTCAGTGGACAGTCCTTTGGCCCACAAAAAAACGCACAACATGTCGTGTGCACACACGCAACGCAACCGCCATCGTGCACTAGCTGTCTCTGACTGACTGCGTGCCTACGGTATGCCACACAGGCTATACGACAAGCATACATATACTGCCATCTTCTGGAAAAAATGCGTTCGTAATTTAAAACGGTAAGAGGGAAACTGACGTTTGCGACTTATATACTGAATTGCCCTCGTACCCTGATAGCAGTTTCCAAGCAAACTAAGTTATACTCGATTTCATTAGAGTTTTTAATAAAGAGAGGAACACGTCATCTGATTGGGTCCATTGAAACATTCCCCACAATAATGGCGGGAACATTGGGGTGCCGACCATTTTGGCCCCTTGCAATGAGAGATGGATTAAGATACACGTTACTGGCCCACGAGAATAATTACTTCAGTATCTTATCTCGCAGAAGAATGGTGAAGTCAGACATGTGTCGCACTTTAATTCGTATCTTGCTAACACCTTCCTCTGCTGACCATTAACCTGTCAACATTTTCCCTTAGCTGATCCTATCTAGCACTTCTATGCTCTTTTTTCTAACCCAAGCGAGAGAAGGGAATAGCCATCGGATGCGAGTTCTGTGCACTACTTCAGAGTAAAATAACACAGCAGTGAAACGGCATGATCTGTAAGTGAGAGCACAGCGTAAATACTGCAGACAGAAGGGTCCATGGCATGTACCTATATCTTTGCAACCCAACTCTTTATAATAAAATGAAGTAATGTTTTTGTTTTAGCGCGTAACGTAGTTTCACCTGGCGCAGATCTGCGCAGGGAAATTCTATGGACCGATCCCAGTAAAACTCACGTTCGTCCACATATTTTTGTACTTGGGATTTAACATAACTGTCATGAAAATAATGCTTAACTTCATACTAGAATATTTTCGACAAAATTCATAAGATAATACGAACAATCAAGTCTGGCTTGTGTAAAATTCACGTCTAATTTAAAATTTAGGTTTAATGTTGATACAGCCGATAATAATATTTTCTCTGAATCGTTACCATTAATTTCGTTTCTTAAATCAACATAAAATCCACCGAAAAGCAGTCGTTTTGGTTCCCATTTTGACTCTATGAGTGTATGGGCGCTCAGTATGAGAATGTACTCGGTACATCTCGGAAATTTGTTTGAGTTTTTGTTTCTCCTTCTATCAAGGACCATAATTACCACCTGCAATGACCCTCGAGAACTAAAAGTAACTGAATCTGCGACCAATTTTTGCCTGGTCAGTTCCGCGCAGCTTAGGTAGAAATTATCTCTTAACGTTCCAGTAGTGGAGTTTGTGATTCATATTTGCGTCACGAGTGACCAGGAGGGCGAGGATTAAGAGACCATGGAAGATTACAAGTTATTATAATAATAACATTCATGTGATTTACGTTCCGTGTTACAATCCATTGCGAAAATCAGATATGAATGTATAATTATTTTTATTCTGTTTTTCTTTTTCACTCAAAGATAGTGCACCACTGTATAGTCTAAAAGAACGGGAATCTGCTGTCACTGAATACCTTCATTGTCTTGACCTGAGTTAGTAAACAATTTACATTTAATTCTTATTAATTTGAATTATATTATTTATTGCTTGTTGTGTGCCCACGACTACACTCGCGTCAGGTTTTGAATATTTCGCGAATTATTTCGTCGTCGTATCCCCATTGATATTTATCGAAAATGTTTGTCAGATTAAATTGTCAAAACAATAATGAATCAAACTACGCTTGACAAACAGGCTAGTCAAAAATATATAACAAGAGTGAGTTCGTAATCCAGGAAATGGACGAAAGACACTTAGCAATATATCCGCCGAGAATATACTCGACTCTATCTTGAAATTATTAAAAAATAATAATCTAGCAAATATATTAATACCAAAGTCCATGATACATCTTATTCACTGTTTCCAGCAACCGTATGCATTGTTCGTTTGTTTCCAGGTTGTGAGGTGATTTTTTTTTCTTTGTCGAAAATTCAAATTTCTCGTTTACCAAGAAGTATGATTACATATATTTCCACCCAATATATTTAACGATAAAAAACTCGCTCTCTAGATATCTGAGTCACAATCAAATGACATTTTGAAATTCATGAGCAAGTTCAGGTTCCTCATTCAAGAAATCTGGAGATACCTCTTTTGGCACGCCTTAGGGTCTGTTAGTGGACAATTTGACTTTCAAATTGACAAAGTTAATTCTCAAATGGTACATAATTATTTATATTATTTTATGATACATGAACAAACATTCAAATTAATTTGGATCTTTTTTAATCTTTCAACATTAACAAATATATTATAATTATGGGTATACAACAATTGAGACACAAACAAATTTTCTAAAAAAATGGTATTAAAATATTAATCTTCTCGTATTTTTATTTATAAGGTTCATGTAAAATGAAATACCACTGAAGTTATGTGACATGACTCTAAAAAAACATTTAATATTTTCAACTCATATTTATCTGAAGAGCTGTATTCATCCGCGTGAGAATTTTTGTTTGAATCCATCAATTGTCTCCACAATTTACTCGACATAATTAGGACTTGTACTTGACTTATATTAAGACTTAAATTCTACTGTCCAAATAAGCAAACTTTACACAATATTACAACTGTTGTCTAATTAAAATACACTTAACACAATGATAAATATTACTAAAATAAATATTCAAGAATTAAATATCAAATATTTACAAAACATACTATAGGCAATAAAATATACATTAAATACTAAGCAAAATTTTACATCCATTCAACAAATGAACATTTTTACATTATTATTTAATAACTAAAAACTAAAACAAAATGTTCATATTGAAAATAATTAATAAAAAATGTGTAAAAAATCAAAATGGCAATTCTGGGAGGTACTTAAGCCATATGCTTTTACTCTCATACAGAGAAATATCTTAAGACTAATACTAGGTGTATCATAATCAATAGAAACGAAAAAATCAAGTAGTGTTTTCCATATTACGAACCAGTAGGGTTTTTTAAAGCGTATTTAGAATATTTCAACTCGTGATGAATCCCTAGAAAATACTTTTTGCTTTCCTTCAATAAACATGAATTGAACAGTCAACTCCAGTTATGGAAACACATATTTTGGCAAAACTGTATTTTTAGTTTTAGAGAGCACACACAGTAAACCAAAGTAGGTAATTCTACTCGAACGTAAGTGGACAAACTTTATGTGAAAATTGGAAATACACAACTGAATACTACATATCACCTTTTACCACTTTGGAGGGTGTGTAATTTGTAGTACAATCCTCGTTTGTTCAGCAACTCTTTATGAGTTCCCTGCTCCGCAACGACCCCATTACTAACGACGCAGATGACGTCCGCATCTTGAATAGTGGAGAGACGATGCGCAATCGTGATGCATGTCCTTCCCTCCTTCGCTTTGTCCAATGCTTCCTGTACGACCTGCGAATATCACGCGCACAAGTTAAGCACGACAACACGCTCATTTGGAAACAGTGCCGGATCAAGGGGGAGGGCTAAAGAGACCTGAACTCAACAGATAAAATTGAAGTTGATAAATGGCAGACTTTGTAAAATGTTTACCTGATTAATAATTGTTATTGTTATTAATAATACCAGATTGTAATTTGTTAATCATTTATTTGGTGTATTTTGTTTAAAGGTAATATTTATAAAATTTGTTGTAAAAACATGAATTTTAAACAAAAATGCTCCCTGGTTAGTCCCCCTCTCTTGATCACGGTCTAGGTCCGTCACTGTTCGGAAGCTCACAAGAATCGTCACGAAACGATTCTGGTCCGGGTGTACACCCCCAAGGCTCTTATCTAGGAGCGGCAGTCTCATTAATAGTAGGATTATTAATCACGAAGTTTGAGTTATTTTAATATTTGTTATTTATTTGCAATATGTTCCAAATTATTTAAAGATTTGATAATAGTACATATTTTTTAAACATCTGTTCTTTCATATTCTATTACCCCCCCCCACCGTGGAACTCCACAACTTATTTTACAGCAAGATTAGTATGTTCAAACAATTTCTTTGGCAACAGTACATGAAAGTGTATTCGGAATTTTACAATATATTGCTGAACTTATATTCATTCTTCTCAAGTTCTGAATGAATTTGATTACATCATTAAATAACAAATTAAGCATTATTGAGAAGAAACATTGATTTTTTTCAAATGTTAATATAATTATGGTCATTCCACAATAACTTGCGTGCAGTCAACATATTAAGAGGCAAAATGCAGTTACTACATATGGTTTCACTACAGAAAAAAATAACGTACCTTTTCACTTTCTGTATCTAAAGCAGAAGTAGCCTCGTCCAGTAAAAGGACCCTTGGGTTTCGAACCAGAGCCCTCGCGATTGCGACTCTCTGCTTTTGACCCCCAGACAGTTGAGTGCCTTTCTCTCCCATCCGAGTGTCGTATCCCTTGGGGAAAAGCATCGAATTAGAATTAAATAAAAATTCTTAAAAATCGTGTTTCCATATCGACTATTTACATCTACTTCAGCATCTTCATTATTTCATTTGAAAACACGACCAAATTTCACTATATGGTCCATGCAATATTTTTAAAAAAACTTTGACGACATTTTACTAAAAAGTATTACTGCGGATCCGAAAATATACATTTTACTTGTTGCTCTTCTCATTTACAATAATTTTTAAATATTGTTCTGCACTATTATCTTCTCAACACCTAACCAGAGTTGGTTGTATTGGTAGTTAATGTTACGCTATAGCAAGCCATGTAAAAAAAAAGTTCTGCGGACTGAAGGATGCCCACAGTCGGTGATGTCAGGTTTACAGGTTCCGGGGATTCTTTTTCAAGGTAAATCGGTTCACGAGTAAAGTTGGAGGTAGTGGTAGCAGCACTCGCGGAAGATCGAGAGAAAATTCAGGATTAGGATTTTACAGCCGTGGACCACACTGGAATTGGTTCCAAAAATCGTGTCGATGATTGCGTTTGTAAATCGATAAGCTTATATATTTTATCTCAACATTAACCTCTCATACTTGCAATTAAATCACATTGGACATGTGAATGGAACATTGAATTACATGTGAATAGAACAATTTCGAATTGATTACGAAAAGAATTTCTTAGAGAACTATTTCAATTGTTACATCAACAAGCAGAAATTCTTAAGTGTGTATAAACGTTTGTTTTCAAGGTACTAACCTGAGGTAAAGATGAAATAAAATTATGAATGTTAGCTCTTCGAGCGGCGTCTATGATTTCTTGTTCGGAGATAGTCCTTGTATTGTCACCATAAGCAATATTCTCAGCTATAGTTCGGTCAAACAAGACTGGTTCTTGAGACACTATTCCAAGTTGTGACCGTAAGGATGACATATATAGTGTAGAAATGTCACGGTCATCCAAATACTGTAAGAACACAAATACATTTTCAGTAAAAACGAAATAATTGAACGCAATAAATGCACCATTCTTTTACATACTTACAACAATTCCAAAAGTCGGATCGTAAAAACGCTCGAGCAGTTGGATTAGTGTTGACTTGCCACAACCGCTTTGTCCAACGAGAGCTACAGTTTGACCTTTGTAAATGGACAGATCCAAACCACGTAGCACTTGAATAGAAGGGCGAGTGGGATAGAAGAAGTCGATTTTAGAATATTGCACGTCTCCATTTGCAACCTGAAGAGAATAAAAACGTAATGAACGCTTTGCTTTTTTATGCATGCTTCTCAAAAGGTGCAACATTTTATGCCATATTTAATAAACATTCCATTCTATTTTATTAAAATGATTGTAATATTAGCGTTAGCCTTATTAAGATTAGTGTTACTTACCCAGTCTGTATCAGTATACATGGGCTTATCGACAACTTTGGGCTGTCGAGAGAGTAAATGAAAAATTTTTCCAGCAGCAACTATTCCTTTTTCGAAATTGGGGGCAAAAGCCAGCGCATTAGCAATCGATACAGTACCCATTATCAAAGCCTGAGAAACTCTGTGAAGAAATAAAACAAGTAAATCTGAAGAAGTATTAAAGAACCTTCGAGTCCTTTTCCTAGGTCGGTGACAAACGCATGCGACAACTTCCGGCGACAAAGGCTGCGTCCCGATTTGAACCCCCAGAGCTCTGGTAGCTCATATACTCAGAGTCACGCAAGTTTGCATAAATACCTCAACATGACTCCCTTATGCATATTGCCAACTTCTACGAAAAATAAATAAACTCACTCCCTCTCGGATAAGATCCTGTAATGGCATCCACCTCAGCTGAGGCCATGTGTTGTTCGAGTCCAAATACTTCATTGATGAGCTTGGTATGACACTAACTGCTATTAACTCAATTTAAAAAATTAAATGAATGCAAATCGTCTTTCAGTATAAATAACAAATGTTGTCACTAAGTATCACAAAGAAGAACAATGAAACTAGTTTCTATGACCATTTCGCTAAACGACCTGAAGATGTACTGAATACAAATTGAGATATTTAAACTAAATGAGCTGAAACAAAAAGTTTTTTAGCATATCTTTCGGTCACACAATACTTCCAACAATGAAAAACCACTGAACTCACTCTCCAATGTTACTAATAACTTGGTCAAAATCTTTTACCATTAACAAATACAAGATACAAGTTCAATATTAAACAATTCTCTAGAAAACCATAGAACATTCGTCTCTGAAACAAGTCACACAAAGAACACGATAATTTGGTCTTAGAAAATTGACCCGCACTTGCATCGAAAACGATGTTCAGACTGGCGATACATTTAAGTTCCTCAAACATCTGGAATCATTGCCAACGTAAACGCCAGAAGGAACGACGGAGAATGATTGGGTTGTCTACACTGTGTGCAACCTCAAACCAGTTAAACTGGAAGTAAATAATTAAGTAAATAAATAATTTACCGTTAAAAGCGGTTACCAACCACGCATGACTACAACTACGAATGTGGAGAAAATTGAAGTGATATACAATTGCTACCTTACTATAAACAAATCGAGTCCATGTCTTTCCGTTCATGTTTGCTTTTCTTGGGTTACATCCCTTCGATGCAAAGTTACTTGACTCCAAGTACAGTTCCATTCCGACTTGAGCTTTCGACGCTCCAGCTGAAGTACATGACGACACTTCCGGAGCGCTACCGCCTCACCTCTGTGACGGTCCGTCGCTCTGCTGCTAGGTAACAGCACTGTCACACGAATACCGATGCAATCTGGTCTTAGAAAGCTTTCCTGCATTGATCAGTTTGCCACCATTTACTGTGAGTAACGACGAGTTTCGAGAGTCTGAAGTGTATAAATGGAAAGTTATGGAAAGTGTAGTGATTTTAACGCTCTTGAACGCATTCCAAACTTTCGACGAAAACAACTGTGGTAGAAGGATCAGCGATGTCAAGGGTTGGGATATTTTATCTCGTAATTCCCCGAAATGATAACGAAAGTATGTTCATGTTCTCAGTCTATTGCTTGCGTACCTTACATTCGTTTCCGCACATTTGGATTTCTGGGAAACCTGAACATACGTCCACCTCGAATTTCATTCAGGAACAGAGCTAGACCTCATTATTTCGAGCTACGTATACGAACAAGCCACTAGCAGCGCCAACGAAACTGCTACAACGACAGCGCCAACCAAACTGCTGTAGCTTCACTTCCCAACTGAGATTTATGAGAGTGAACGCAAAGACCACCTTGCCAGGAAAATGTTAGTTTCTTCGTTACTTTCTCGCCACCAGATGTCAGCCACTTTGACGGCGTTCCGAGTGTGCGTTGTGAGCGCGGTGGTAAAATGGTGGGAAATCCAAAAATGTGAAGACGGTGAGAATCATACGGATCCATACGGACGTGTACCTAACGCCGGAACAGGCATAGTTACCCACCAGAGGAAAGTCGCTTACCCGTGGAATTAATTACATTTGCATATTATTGTAGAATAGTTTGTCCTCCATGTTGCCATACGCAGTTTATAACTTCTTTTTTGACTATAATAATTTATTCTCCAATTCGTAGTCATCGGTGGTCCATAGGATCATTTTGTGGTAATAAAGTATTTTGTAAGTGAAGTGAAAATGTTAAAAGGCTGGTAAGTGACGCATAACCTCATCTTACTTGTTCTTCGCCGGTCCGAAATGATGCTTTCAGAAGCACGCTTGGAGCACCCAGAAACCCGCTAACAAAATCGGAACGCTTATCCAGACGGGAGCGCTGCTACCGACTGGAGAAATTGGAACGCAGCCAAAGTGTAGTGTAGTGTAGCGTAGTGCGATGCTGCTACAAGATGGACTTGCAACGAAATACTTACTTTCCACGTGAAAAAACGTATCCTACCAAAATGGCAAGACTTTGTATGTCTCGAAACTTACACAAAACTAAAATCACTGCGAACTAAAGTTTAACACTCTAAAGCTTTTGTAGCTGTTTAGTGATAATATGCTGCTACAGTATATTATCACTAAACAGCTACACTTTGAACGAGATCACGATGAAATATAGCAGCTGTCGCGCTACAAAACACAAGCGTCATTGAATGTAGCGCTTATAGCATCTTCCGCGCTACAAAACACAAGCGTTGAATGTAGCGCTAACAGTGACGCTATCGCTCACGCAGAACAGACTGTTGAATATTATCACTTAAAGTTGTTATGCGCTGTCTCTCGCGTTTGTCGTCCACGTAGGATAAGGTCTTAGAAGAAAAAAGAATGTTCTAGAAAACAACAAAAATAACTTACTTGAATATTTTTCCTGGTTCTATTTTTCCCTTCGTTATGAGAACTCCACCGTAATACATACAAGTAGCGTAAGCAAAGAACATGATACTCCGTGCCAACCCGTATACAAATCCTCGAAGATGAGTGTTTCGCAAAGCAAGTTTATGCGCGGGTAGCAACTCCTCGAGGTATTGGGCGTGGAATTGACGCTCTCTACCAAGGCCTACTACAGTACGTATATTTCCAACAGCTTCCACAGCCAACTGCAAACAAATATCAAGAGTTTTGTCATTAACAAGTCTGGTAACAAAATACCCACATTGCTAACTACCCTTTAAATTCAACATTTCCTGGTTATATCTCCTTTAGTATGATCGATATACAATTAGGGGTGGACAACTGGAAATGGCCCGTTCAAACGCTTCGCGGTAGCAAGAAACAGTTCCCGCTCTAACCTCAGACTGAATAGCTCCACTTGGAAACTTCTCGCTTTCGCTACGTTGTAACGGAGGTAACGCTTCCGCTTGGAACCACCATAAGTCTTTGCAACGAGGATTCCACTTGGATGATATGTAAATTTCACCTCCGAAACTAGTAAATCTTTATTAAGGAAATTAAATACTTTAACACTTCAGTGAATTTATATGTATCGTACGCTTGGGTTCTTGTTAAGACCAACATGCCTACCATGCTTCAATAGAAACTCTCTTGTTCATGAACACAACAATAATAATAATATTCATCGAGCTAGAGTATCAACTTCTCTATATCATTTGGGAATCGTTCAATATGATTCCCCCCCCCTAAAGACGTAAAATATATTATTAAATTGAATCTCTTCAAATACGCGCTTAAAAGCTACCTACTGCACCATTGCTTTTACAACAATTTTCCTGCATGATATTATGGATCTTATTATTTTTATAAGTTTAGTTTTATTTCATCTTGGCTCGGCTGAGTATAGTAATTCTGTAGCCCAATGCTCACACGGTTTTCCTTCCGGTAGAGGCGGATTTTACATAGATGCTCTCTAGGCATTTGTATATCGTTTAGTTAAGAATCCTTTTTATCAGTAACAAAAATAAAATAAACTATAGAGCGATTCAACAAACACAACAGCTTGATTTTACCTTTCATAATATAATTTTACTGCACTACAGAGTTACTTAAGATACCACATCTGGCCTCTACTCAAGAAAACATCGTTATTTTAAGTTATGGTAATATACTATTAAAATTATCTCACCAAACACGTATGCTTAAGTAACATTTCTTTCTAGATCACGTTTTGCTTCATTATTCTTCAATGCAGTATCGATGCGAAAACACAAAGTTATTACAAGAATGCAACGCAAATACTCCAAGGTCCAAGACCTATTGCAGCTTTTCATCTGTGATTACTGCTTTGAAGCACGTTTACGAGCAATCTTAGGACTAATATGCAAGGTTGTAAGGGCGCTATGGCTTGTTGTAAAGGAGGCTATAGTAGTATATATCGGTGTCCAAGGCAATGAAGTTTGTTTGTTTATTCATTTATTACATCATATCCATACTAATATACAATTGCTTAACGCGAAGTGTGTCTGTCTGTTTGTTGCTTAATCACGACTAAACCTCTAAATCGATCGTGATGAAATTTGGTAAAGATTTAGTTAAGATAATCAGGATGAAAATAGGCTAACTCTTGTTTTTAAAATGTGTGAAAAGAAGGATAGAAAATTATTTTCACCATAAATGTCTATGAAATCATGGAAAAGGAGGCCTAAACTGTAACAGTTAGGTGATAACTACGTACAGCAATATTTTTCGCCTCAAAGAGTTCTACAATTAAGTCCGCAACATCATATTTCTATCTACGAAGGTTTACCTACATTATCAAAAAAAACTTGATTAAAAATAGGAGTGTTAAAATACTTCAATTTAAGAGTTTAATTCAAGGAGAAAAAATGAATTCTCATAAAATTTAATACTTTTTTATTTTGTACATTTAACGAAGATTAAAAAATCTTTAAATCGTAAAATTTGAACGAATGGTTTAGATTTTAAAAGCTTTTAAATGAAATGGTGCAGCCGCGCTGCCGCCATTGTCTTGCCTCGGAAGCGAAAATTCGACCTGCGCGAATGGGTTCGTTGGTCTAACATGTAAAAATTCCGGGCAACGTCGGGTAATCAACTAGTTTCTCTATAAACAAGAATGAACTACATTCCGATGTCAAAACAAACGAGCATAGTGCATTTCTAATATACGCCTTCTGCGACACCTACCTTTGTGCTTTTCTGCATTGCGTCTTGATTACTAAATGCTTCTCCGGTGATGACACTTCGGGAGAGGTAGTTGCCGATTAGAATAATCGGAGTGAATGCCAAAGCGACGAGACCGAGGTCCCATTTGTAGTACATAGAGAGTCCAACACCCAGGAAGATCGTGGCAATGGACTGCACCACAGTTCCTATTCTCTGACCTGTCGCCTGAAAAGAAGTACGATCATTATGAAAAAGTTGAATTACCTCCCATTTCAAAAGGGTGCATTTTTCTTCGTCAATGTCATTACAAAGTTGCAAAGACTTCATTGCATTATCTACGACCAGATGAAATTGGACCGGGACTCGAACCCAGGATGCTCCTTCCTTTCTCTTTCCTGAC
This sequence comes from Laupala kohalensis, assembly GCA_002313205.1. NCBI lineage: Eukaryota > Metazoa > Arthropoda > Insecta > Orthoptera > Trigonidiidae > Laupala > Laupala kohalensis. The sequence goes on along the minus strand of NNCF01128499.1, from coordinate 1,118,382 downwards.
CTCCCTTGGTCACCTCTTGTTCTTTTCGATACCGACGCCATTAGGGCTAGGGTATCTTTCATTTTCCTCATTCCTCTCATTTTTTGTCCTACCCCTCATTTTTTGTCCCCCCTTATTCTTTGTCTCCCCTCATGTTATGTACCTCCTTCATTTTAGCCCCCCCTCGATTTGATGTGTTTTGTGAGATATGTTTTGGTGTGTTGTAGATCAGGAGGGTTTTTAGTGGATAGGATTGAATTATTCGACGAGTCCCACACGCGGGGAGAGTCATGTTGGCTCTCCCTAGTGCGTAACTGCATTTTCCCTACCTGTACAAGTTTTTCGGGCTCCAATGACCTTTGATGTAGACATGAGCCGTAAAGCCCCACAAAAAAAATCAAACCCAGGATTCGCAGGTGTGCTACCACTTCACCACTTCAATTGTTCCTCCCCGAGTGAAGACTTCATCGTTCGTTCAGTCAGAAAAGATATTCATTTTACTAAAAATATTAGACGGGATATAGAGAGTAGGAATCGATCTGTGTCACGAGGTTTAGATATCGCATCGGAGATTTTGCCGCTAACACTGTAATGTCATGCATATTTTCAACACGTACACTTTTCGTAAGAATGGTTTTCGTGTCAAATGTCAATGTCATTGATGTGTGTCCACCAGATGGAAGCACCAGTTCAAAGACTGATTAAGACCCAATTTCACCAAGTTCGTTTAATGCCTTAAACGAGATTTTCTGTGTAGTAAATCGTGATTATCGAAATGTGCTTTCCACCAACTTCGATTTACGAGAAAATAGCGATTTACATTTAAACGCTCGAGGACCCTTCGATTACCAGCGCAAATCGCGATTCTCTTCAGTACTGCAAGAAATATGGCGTCCATTTTGTTTGCTTGCTCGTGGCTCGATTGGTAGATCATGTTCACTAGCACGAGGGAGGTCCGCTGCTGCCTTCGGTGTCCATTGGTAGCTCTGGTGAGCAACAAGATGAGTTTTCACCCGTCATTTCTGTTCAATTTACCCACAATGCACTGCAAAACTACAACCAACCTAGAGAATTCTTCAGAAACATTGATTAACGTAATCGACGATTAGTTTTGCTTGGTGAAACATAAAATATAAACGCGATTTCATTTACACGTACCATAATCATGTTTATGGAAATCGCTATTATAATACGTCTGGTGAAATTGGGGCTAAAACGACCGGTTCGCATAACGTCCGTAATGGAATCGAGTGACGAGTCATTTAGTAATTCCTACAAACGTCCGGTGAGTCTTGTTGTTTTCGGGAGTGAAGTTGTCCAGAGTAAAGTCCGGTTTTCGGGAGTTTCCGCCTCACTTCCTGTGAGTACCTCTCTGGCTCATGGCAATACCACCAAAACAACAACGAAAATAATGAAATAGCACAATGAAACCACTACAAGATTCAGTGAAGAGCGTTAGGGGCGCGTACACGCGGCTAGTGAATGCCACTTTTCAACACCTCTTCGTGTCTCCGCGCAGTGGAGTAATCTAGGCGAAACTTGGTCAAAAGTATTCTATCCATTAAATTTGGTGAATTATGGCGAAAAATCATTTTTCAGAATATAAACAAATGTTATGTCCATTTTTTCATGTTAAGAAAATTTATATAGAGCTTCTTTTTACTTGTTTGTATATATTTAATTGTTTGATACATAACCTCTCGAATCAATAATACATTTAACTCAACATGACATTTGTTGATATACATATAAACGATAATTCGCCATAATCCATCAAATTCACGGGATAAAATTCTTTTGTCCAGGTATCGCCTCAATATACCACTCTGCGACGTCACGAAGTGATGTTGAAAATCGGTGTTACTAGCCCCGAGTACATCCCGCTTTATGTGGAAACGAGGGGAAGTTGGAAGAAGGTACCTGACCAACTTCTATTAGGACATTCAGTGAAGCAGACCAAAGACTGATGAAAATGCTTCTTGCATGCATTTGCGTGGAAATACATGGAACCTTGGCTCCAGATGTCTCACAATTATTAGAAGGGAAAACGCCGTTTGCTCAGAAGTTCATTTGCACTTTGAGTTGTGCGTTCCAACGCTATCTCGGCAACGCGTGAAGTGCTGTATTTTACCGCGGCAGTTCTAATCTTTCAAATCTGCCTGGTGCAGTGATAAGAATCGCGTCGCCGAACGGCTTATTTTGCCGATTTCTTACTGCGTCTATCGACGCAACACGAGCTCCGTGGATAAGACCCTCTTCACATGGAACAACCGTGAGGAGAAGCGAGGGATACTAGAGTATCGGCAATTTGAGTTGTGTGTGGGTACGATTTTCGCACGAAACTCATGAACCATAGACTGAAATATAAATAGACTCAATATGCACCGGTTGTCCGAAGGGGAAAACGATGTGAGGTGTCTCTGTCTCTCTCGCACATCGAATTGGGAAGGGTAACTCGATTCTCCTCACCGACTGCTGCGCACAGTTTGTTGAGCAGTAATACCTTACCCACTCCAAGTGGGTGTGCGAGCGAAAAGGCGACACCACTCAGTATCTTTTGTCTCATGTTAAGGCGGCTCCAGAAATTCGTCATTCGGCGCATAACTCACCAATGCTCGTGAATATTCGTAATGCGGCAAAGAGCAAGCAACCCATGCACACTATTCGATAATTGATGAAGGGTTGCTCGGGATTTGCCGAATTTGAGATATCTAGAATTGGGAATGTCTGGAGCCGACTTTGTCACGAACAACCTACAACAGAGACCGATGAGTTTGTTTATATTTAAGTGTGTGTCATGTCCTCACACAGAGAATACTCTGAAGCGATTAGCGTGTCTTCTGTGTGCTCCAGTCTTCAGAGAAGATTAATGACACAAATATAAATGTACAACACAACAAATCAAAAATTCCACCTACAATATCATAGCTATAACATGACACATTGGTGCATTAATAAATGCTCTATCTTCAACTAACATTGTCAGGAATAGTTAGCAAGTTATTTTGTCGCCCTTCATTTATACTTGTCTGTAAAGCTATTAAGAACATTCGCAATAAGAAACGTAACTTGAAATAAAAAAAAATGTTTATTACAACAGTTGACTTACTAGTTAATTCAATATCGATAAATAAATTTTACTTAAACTACGTGTTCATTGTTTGATCCATTCAACATGTTAGACAGTATGGACTTTTGTACAGGGAGTATTTTTGTACTGGAATCAACTTGAATCAAATGTAAAAACAATCGAGAAATTATAATTTTAAATCGTTGTTCGCATGTAATTTTGAAAGAATTGTGAGCAACGTAGGGGATACAACGGAGACGCGACCTTCCTGACCGGTCACGTATGACTGGCAGGATACGCGTAGGATACGCATCCCTTGGTAGTCGTGCCATTTGTGCCTCCCCGTTACTTAACATTGGAAGGAACTCCCTAGAGACCTTTTTTCATTTATTGCGTCTGACTTCAGGCTCCTTGTCGTATAGCATTAGCAATACAAGGAACTATCTACATTTCAAACTCTCTTCGAGATTTGGCTCTGGACGCTGAATATATCCGCTCTCAGTGATGTCCGTCCTCTTGAACGCAAAGGCGTTGAATACCTTCTATCGCATGCGTAAAGTTTCCCTTATTCCCCTAATATTATGAATATACTCTTCAAACACTTTATATGCTTTTTCCGTCGCAATGTAGCGTTCTTTATCTTTCAGGTCTTACATCAATAACGCTAAAGTCTTCAATGAAACGCTCTCTCCTGGTCAAATAAAGGACAATCCCACAGAAGAAGATCAGGTGTTTCTCGATCAAGGTTGCAATCAGATTCATCAACTTCTCATATTCCAAAGCGCCGTAAATACTGGAGAAAATCACCATGTCCGCTTAAAAATTACACCAGCACCTTTGACGGATTGAACCACTTCTTATTCCTTTGTAAAAATTGTAATATAACTAAAGGTTACCCTGCCCTTTGGACTTTCTCGCCAGAGAATCTCCCATGCCCTAGAGACTTTCTGTTCATCAGTTTCTTTTCTTGTCGCGTCCCTATCTTCCGACATTTCTCAACTTTTCTTGTACCTGACCGAATTCTGTTTGTCCTTCTAAATGCTGCTCACCCTTAAACATGGATAGGTGAGCGTATCTCAGTTATTACTTCAGTAATCACCTTCTTCAGGTAATTTGCTCGTTCTTGTCCATAGAAGAAACAGTTCCAAAAGATATGATCTCGCGCCTCTGCTCCTTCTCCACGATCACACTGTTCCTCACCCACCAATTTTAATATGTGAAAATACACCTTAAAATCTCTATGTCCCGTCAACATTTTCACGATTTCTGTATTTAGACTAAGCCAAAGTTCAGACATAAAAAACATATAGTTGTCTCCCTTTTGGTGATATATTTCATTCGATTTGCCATGCTTGTATTAATATGTGTTATCAGCCACTTCCATCCCCTCTCGTCATATTTCACTACTTTCCCATCCAACACTATCAGCCCTTCTCGTCGCATAACTGCTTTCAATACACGTTTCTGAATCAATTTCACTACGGGTAACACTCAAACTAGTACGTTCAGCGCATCTGTAGATAACGTGCAATACTCTCCACTCAACCCCAACAGCCCTACATACTGGCAAATCACTGGAGTATCTGTCGCGTCGCCTCGAAGTTGCTCCGTGGGAAAAGAACTTTAAAGATACTTACTCCTTGGACAGCAGCCGCTTCTCCCGAGAGACGCGAGCAGAGTGCTCCTGTGCTGTTGTTCTTGGCATCAAACCACGCGATCTCTTGTTTCATCATAGCCTCGAACGCAAGACCTCTCAGTCGCATGGTCAACTTCTCTCCTGCCACACCGTATGTGTAGATCTGCAACAATCATGCACAATGTTGAGATGGATTAGACCAAGGGTCTCCCAACTTTTAACTTGTGGGTCGAACTGAAAAATCATGAAATATAGGCGGGCCAACTACTTATATTACAAAGTAACTACCGCGAGTACATTATTACAATATTTATTAGATATGCATTTACAATATTATTAGACAGGTATACCCGACTACCAAGATTTTATTGTTTACTAAAACGTTAACTAACAAAATAAATATCTTAAAATCTATATGAAGAACTAGAAAATAATACGTAAAAATCAAGAAAAAATCTAAGAGTCAATACAGGTTAGGAAAAACATTTCATTTATCAAGTGAAGCAGCTTTTGACCAATAATATACGTCCACTTCGGATGGAATATTTATACTCTTTGAACCAGAATAGATAAAAGTGATCATATAGTCTGAAGTCCGGCCGCAGGGTCTAGATAGGAACCCTTTGTAGTTCGGAGACCCGTGTTACCATTGCTACTTGGAAGTAGTGGAAGCGTGAGATGAGGCAAAATATATGGTTGAATGGGTGTCAAAGGAGAAAAATTGAAGATTAGAAAATTTATTTGGTTAAAGTAAAATAAGATTATGAACGAAAGTTAATTACCAGGTAGCACGTAAATGACACCTTCAATGAAGGAAGTATTAACCGGTCACGGTGATTTCAATACTTATTGGTACATGTTAGGACTAATAGAGCCATGAAGAAATAGACACTATGGACCACGTAGTACATAACTGCAAAATACTCGGCCCAGAACGAGCTACTTGGATTCGAGAAATGTGGCAGAAATATGAAATATTCAATGATGATAGATGGGACGAATATATTGCAACGGAGGCGCGGTACAAAATATTTGAGAAATATATTACCGATATAATGTTAATACGCAGAAAGACAAAATTTACGTTGTAGACAGTTCGCAGAGGATGAAACAACATTATAAAGAAAGGAAGAGAGAGAAGATATTTTTACGAAGACAAGAAAAAATGAAATTATGACAAGAAGGAAAAGTCAGGAAATTAACCAAGATAATGGCATGCTTAACCGACAAACTGTGATTTTACTAAGAAAAATGAAAAAAAAAGTAAATGATCTGATTATATTAAGGATAAAACTATTTTAAATAAAGTGTCTTGATTGGGCGAGTGAAGTTCTGCAGTAAAGGTTCATGACCTGAAAACATTCAGGGTAGTATCAAATTAATGCCCTTGTGAAATCAGGGTAGCACTGTTAACAATATTGAATGGCAAATATAGAAAACTAGCTGATTACCGGGAGTTCCCAAGGATTTTTCTTTGTTACTCCTGAATACTACGACATTTTCTTGACAAGTTCATGGAGAACTGTTTTTAAAAAATAAGAAGACAAGTTTCAAAAGTATTTCTCATTCTACATTTTTTTAAAATTCGACTCGTATAATTATGTCGTGCGTTCCAAATTAATGTACATGACACGAAGAGGGGAAACGGGAAAAAATAACATCCAACAAAGCTCTAATTAATAAAATAATATTCGGTGGGGGAGCTCGATGGATGGCAAGAGAAAGTGGTTTTAGCATAAGCAACGCTAACATTAGTAGCCTGTATCCAGTGCAAAGCGAAGACATGCGTGAAAATTTCAAAAGGCACAAACATAGGTATGGGCGATAGCAAGGATAAAGGGCTCACGGAGACGAGGACAAGGACGGAATTGGACCCAGAGAGGACTGAGGTGTGTGAGGAGTCGTAATAGAAAGATTCTGATGTGTGTGGCGGGTGGTTTTGTGGCGGACATCTCATGACTAGAGACACCCAAAGAAGAATAGGTATTCTAATGCCGTCATTTTGGTCCAAACTAGGCATAGGCATGTTGTAAGTTACGTGAAAANCTGATTTTTTAATGTGTGGGGGACAATTACAAACAATATGTTCTTTTTTATTTCTAGGTACTGACAAAAAGCGACGATGATGAAAAGAGAAGTAAAACAAACATTTACTGCCTGTACTTCGTCATCACTGGAGTTGCTGTCGGCCTTGCCACGTTTCTACAGGTTTTATCGTTATTGTTTTATTAAATAAATAATTAAAGAGTATATATATATATATATACTCTTTAATTATTTATTTAATAAAACAATAACGATAAAACCTGTAGAAACGTGGCAAGGCCGACAGCAACTCCAGTGATGACGAAGTACAGGCAGTAAATGTTTGTTTTACTTCTCTTTTCATCATCGTCGCTTTTTGTCAGTACCTAGAAATAAAAAAGAACATATTGTTTGTAATTGTCCCCCACACATTAAAAAATCAGTAGATTCTTATCAGTAGACTGTATTAGGAACTTATAAAGGAATCAAGAAAGAAAACGGACAGCTACTAATTTCATCCAACCGTTTTATACGCTCAAACTATACTGTAATAAACATTTTACCGTGTAGCCTTCGGTTCAAATTTTTTGCACAATCACAATTTTCTTCACATCCCGCACACTATATGACGTTAGAAATAGGAAATCACCCCGTGTTAGTCCGCGATGGAAGTATTGAATAGCGAATTACGAGACATAGTTATCGAGGTACAAGCGGTATCATGGTATTCCACAAGATCCCGAATAAGGTCACCCTCACGCAGTGGCGGATCTAGACCGTAGTCAAGGGGGGATGGACATGGGAAGCATTTCTGTTTGAAAATCATGGTTTCACAACACAAATTTTATAAATATTATCTTTAAAAAATACATCAACCCATCAAATAGATATTCAACAATTAACAATATCGAATAGTAACCACATTTATTAATTGTTTAAAATGACAAAGTATATCTTTGTATGTTGAGAGTCAAGATCCCCCCCTATAGATCCGCCTCTGTCCTCACCCATGTGGTTTCCTAACGAAACTTACTTTTCTATTAAACAAAATATGCAAACAAGCAAATCGAGAATAGGTTGCCTGATTAAATCGGGTTACACGTAATTAAAATCATAAATTTTTCAAAAAAATATTTTCGACTCATTTTATCGCGAGCACTTTGATATTAGGTTGTCCAAGGCAAATCAGTCAAGACTCGCCTTTGTCGTCCTTGAAAAGTCGAATACATTGCCCTTGGTGCTCAAGAGAGAAACTAGCGGAACTAGTGAACGGAGAGCGCACTATCAACGACAGAGAAGAAAATAAACGAATGCCATCACACAGAATAATACGCACTACGCTTCTTTCATGTAAAAATGTAGCAAAAGTTAGTTGAAAGTAATAGTTAAAAGGAAAACTAAATTAGCTGTTATAATAGTGATCAACAGACAAAACAAAATATAGGTAAAAAAAAGAGAAAAGTAAATGTCTGAAAACCCGTGAAATTTGTTACAAAATATATTTTCTCCTGCTCTTCTTTCCAAAGGCACTAACAATAAAATACACAAACAATAAAAGATTTTGTCATTCTGCTATTCTTTGTTGAATCCTTTCGGCCGCATGCGTTCTATGTGAACAGCGGTTAACAGCTTAGCTTAGGCTATTAGTCGCTGTCCACTACAAAACTCACCGCCATACAACCGAAAGGTTCTTATGCCTCAATGAAGAATGGCAGAGCGACAAAATCTTTTATTGTTTGGGCGAACAACCTGTGTATACCACACTTATCTCTATAAAATTAAATTTAAAAATTGGGAAACGACCTCTCGATATGGCTGTATCGAAAAATCGCGATTCTCGATATTTTTGGGTTTTGACAAGTGATTTGACTCCATATCCAAGAATACACAGATAATTAAATTCTTGTTTCAGTCAATTACATAAAGTTATACAATTTATATTTCCGAATTTGAAGAAATTTTAGAATTAATCGATGTTCGTATGAACGAATGAAGGTTCAAATGATTTTGTTCGGTGCACCTTTTGGTATATTTTTCCTTTACTATTGCTGAAACGGCACGGGTAATAAAAGCAAAGACTACGCGATAGCAAATCTGCAGAATAGAGTACATGTTAAAAAGAAAGCTCTGGAGCTAATTTGACTTTCGATTTGAACTCATTGAATTAAAATAAAGATTGAGGGAAATATTCGAACAATAAATTTACATGATATAGTCTTAGACATGACAACGAAAATCACTGACATTCGAAATAAAATTGTTGACTCAATAATGCACATATCGTTTGAAGAAAAGTAAAGAGAGAGAACGTAGTAATAACTTATAAGGGATTAGAATTGAATTTGAAATTGAGAATGGAACTAAAAATTTAGATCTGGAAAAATCCAAATTTGTAATTGTCAAATCTCGAAATTGGAACGTAACGAGTTTTGTATTTATCCTGTTGCAAGTCTTCATTTGATGTGCCTCGCGGGTAGCTCACGAGTAGGAACTCACAGCTCTCACCCATGTAACAGCTCATAAATTATACATAACAAATTATAACCTCATTTCAAATTAGTGGTAAATGAGGGTAGATAGGAGTTTTTTGACCGGATGAGACGAGGTTTTTTACCGTATTAAAACGCTTTCTTTATACTTTCTCCAGAACATACTTTTAAAATTCTCTGATTTCCAGTTAGATGAAGGTGATTGATTGCTACTGCTAAGTATAATCTATGATCATTCACTTTCTTTTTCTTTTTTTCAATTTTATCCAAGCTTCACAATTAAAAAAAATAGTTTGGTTGTATTTCATAATTACTTGTATTATTTTCTTGACCAGTCGCTATAGTCAATTACTTTTCTTTAGGATAAGTCAATTAAAAGCCAAATTTAAAAAAACAACGGTTCGGATGTTGTTTCATCCGTCATCAGCGCAACAGACAAAACAGGTTCCAATAGAGTGATATTTTAATACAATCATAAATTATTACTAACAAGATCATTTTCATTTCTTTTGATAAATGTATACTATATTAGTAAAGATTGACTGTCTTTATTGTAGATAATTAATTATTTTCGGATCTCTTTCATTTCAAACACATGTGGTACACGTGTTGGTTTAACTAGAAAAACAGGTTTCTTCGGTTCCTATAAAAACAACTTTTTTTCGATCATGTTAATGACACTTGCCTCCATTATATCACCAAATATCACAGCAAACGCTGGCATAGCACAACCCATGATGATAGATGACAAAGTGCCCGTGAGAATGTAAGGCCACTCAGGGGAGTTATATCGTAAAACGGTCCCCATTCCGGCTCGGGGATGGTCATCACTGTCGTAGTCCGATTCGACTTGCGTGGGTATCACATCCGGATCATCCATCGCTGAGGAACCACCGCTCTGGATACTGAGCATCCGCTTGAGTGGCTCGCGTTTTTCTGCAAACGGAATTCACGAGCACATTGATGACATGTTATAGTCAGGGTTAGGATTTTTAGGTGCAATACCCATAAGGAATAAGAATGGGAAAGAGATGCTGAAATAAGGGAAAATGGGGACAAAGAGGTACTATTTACTCAAATAATTCTAGAAATAATCTTGCTCCTAATCTAATTCATTACAAATAAGTTCATAAAATCATCAGTTTTCAGAAAAAGGAAGAAATAGAAAGTAAACATATCCCATAGGTTTTATTTTTGAGACCTTGTTCTTCCAATCGTTTAATAGCTGATATCACGTTCCCGCGTTTACTAAATAAATTACGAAAAAATTTTCAAATAAAGGCTTAAAATTAGCATGAACACTGCAAACCGAGGAAATATTAATTAAAATTGTAAGCTCTTTTTGAATGGAAATCGATTTTTCACTTGAACCGGGTGACCACCAGCCAGGTTCTGCTGAATGTATTTTCCCTACCTTCTTTCTCATTGGCAGCGTCCCCTTCTTCTTCTTCGTTGTGGGAAATCTGCGCGGTGACCAAAGCGTGATAGTGAGTCTTGGCCGCCATGAGCACGTCGTGGGTGCCTTCTTCCACCACTCGCCCTTCGGACAGGACGACGATCTTGTCTGCGTTGCGGATGGTGGAGAGGCGATGCGCCACGATGATGGTGGTCCGTCCCATGCTGGCCTTGTCCAACGCCGCTTGCACCTTGGCCTCGCTGTTGGTGTCCAGCGCCGACGTGGCTTCGTCCAGCAGAAGGATCTTGGGGTTACGGACGAGGGCTCGGGCGATGGCGATGCGCTGCTTCTGACCTCCAGAGATCTGCGCGCCTCTCTCTCCAACCAAAGTGTCGTAACCCTGGAACACGACCATAAGGGACGGCGCTCTTACACTAAGCCACCAGTGACCGACCACACGTGGACAAGACTGGTCGAGATCATCGTGTACGAATGCAACCGCGGAGATAACAGCTAATAAGGGAAGACTATTACACTAGATGACTAGTGGCCAAAAGTAGCTGAGGTCATAAAATTGCATTGCCTGAAAGAATTAATTAGGGCTCTTTTAGTCGGATGGCAAAGGAGGTGGGATAACAGTGCAAAAGGGAGAGACACATACAAATATATCAAAGCTGTGACAAATGGAGAAAGACATAAGAAATGGTTCTCACCGAATCCATTGTTCCTGGAATTTCTGACAGGTCATGGGAACTTTCAAGAATATATGTACAAAATAGAGAAATTATGGAACAAACGCGTTTGTATGAAAGGACAGGAGACGCCTGACCATATATTATGAGTTTGTGATCTCGGCGGACCTGAAAGGTCAATATACCTGAGAAAATTTTGGGTTTAATAGATAAAACAAAACTGCTTATTAAGAAGGATAGTTACTCTGAATTTAAAAAT
>NNCF01128499.1:1057155-1103896 GCA_002313205.1 Laupala kohalensis | reverse complement strand
ATATATATTTTATATATATATATATATATATATATATATATATATATATATATATATATATATATATATATATATATATATATATATATATATATGGACGCTCCCTAATGAACATATATTATGTTTGCACTTTTGAAGTAAATAATCTTTTGAACCGTTATGCGTCACAAAATACGTAGTGTTATTTCGTTATAACGAACGAGCATAGTTGACATTAAAGGGAAACAAATTTATTAATCCAAGGGTTGGTAGTACAAATCCATAGGACAGACAGGGGAAAAACAAGACAGTTTTGTATGAATACAATAGAAAGAATCTCCAAAAATGGTTTCAGAAATTATTAAACGAGGTAATCTAGGTCAGGGAAAATATCTTATTAATTTTGGGGAAAGAATTTAAAAAATCGGAAAAATATTATAAAATTAATAAACAAAATTCTATAGGAATACGATCTAGAAGAGAACATACCCATGGATTTTAGACATCGGACGATATCTGAGAAACGAGTTGATGGTTTTGAATGGGAGAGATAATATTGTGAAGAGAAAGAAAATACTTAATAATAATAATAATAACAAATATTCATAATACTAGCCAACAGAAGAAGTTTCACTTTAAATGTGAGGATTCTGTGAACTACTTCATACATTTTCACTTATGACCCTTCTCTCACGTGAACAGTGAAAGATCACTAATAAATCAATTTTGAAATATGGTATATACGAAAAGGGGTACCGAACACGTTGAAGGAATTGCAAATTCTTCCTTCTGTGTACTCACACGTGGATAGTATACATGATAACTACGGCCAAAAGAAAATTGCCGTTCGAGTCTAGAAACGAACCCGAGGTCCTACTTTTATCGCAAGTGCGCTGACCGCTACACTATCCATCAGTCTTTCACAACTGTACAATATTCCCATCCAGGTCGTATAGAAGAGAAGAAGATGGTTATGTCAACACACCTGAGGTAACTTGGTAATAAAATCATGGGCATTCGCTTTTCTGGCCGCGGCTTCTATTTCTTCCATGGTAGCTGTTTCATGGCCGTATCGGATGTTTTCTGCTATGGTGGTTTGGAACAAGACAGGCTCCTGCCCTACCACTCCAATGTGGCTACGCAACCATGCGACGTTCAAAACTTTTATATCATTACCATCCAACTGGACCTAAACACGGGAAAAGAAACAATGTCATAATGTACCTCGGAACTTCATTTTTAAAACAAACAAACAAAAATTGCAAAACGAAAAAGATATTTCTACCACGAGTGATATGATGTTAGCACATTCACATAAGTCATATGCACTCATCACCTACAGCTACAACATAATTGATACAACTGCATCTGAAGAAATTTCAAAACACACCGAAGTAGCTTATGATTCTCTTCTTAACTTTCGTAATTTTGTTGAATCAATTATGAACCAAGTTTATAAAAGCGTTAAATTCAATAATACGATATTCGAAGGAACTAACTATTCAGACATTTGAAATGCTTCATTGTGGTTCGTTTAGATTTTTATTTTTCAGCTATTTCCTATTGTGATCTTACGCTGGAACCTGGGAATTCTATTCAGAGGAAATTTCTGAAAAATACAGGCCAAAAACTACGCATAAAATAGATAATGTTGATTTCAGAGAACTGGAAATCTTTGAATTTTTCTTTGATTTTTTCCCCCTTAGAGGTTAGAATGGTTCAAGCTGACTTAACCTTTCTCTACTGATTTATTAAAATACCATACATATTATCCCACATTGCTACCTCAAGTAAATACCCAGTAAACATACTCCTCAATGAGTGACCAGATTCACAAATTATCCTCATATCGCACCATTCAACATAACCTTCTATCGCGGAGAAAGAAAAGAGGCGTGTAACCAATGGAACGAAAACGTCGTGTCATCATATGTTTGTGAGCGCTGCGGAGAGTGGCCACCAGCGTAGCGCCACCTGTCGTAGACGATATGCATTGTTGTTTATTTTCTGTATATTTTGTGTGTATTAATTTTAGATTACTGAAGATGACCACAACGCGATCGAATCTTGACTCTAATAACAAATATACGGTTGGTGAGACTACGCAAATTAATTTCATAAAGAAATACTACGAAAAAGAAAGAAATATAAGGGACAAGAACTAAACAATTATATAACAAAACCCCGGTAATGACTATGTTGGGTACGGGGTTGTATATTGAGAATAACTGTATAAATTTAAATTTAAAAAAAAACTTTTTTATTTATTACTCGACTTAATGACGAAGGGTAAACCGTATAAGAACAAGAACTCACTTGTAAAACCGGGCAGGGTGGGCTGGTGATTAATAATCTGTTAAGGTACAATGCAACATTTTCGACATAAAAAATATAAAATCAAAGAAAAGTCTAGTAACATCATTCCAGAAGAATGTCAATGAAGATTGACATAATGGTAAAAAATAAAGATCTAACCGAATAGACTTCCGATACTTACTTCGCCTTCGTTAGGGTCATAAAATCTCTGTATTAGTTGAATACAAGTGGATTTTCCACAACCAGAACTGCCAACGAGAGCGACAGTTTGTCCTTTTTCGATCGTCAAGTTCAATCCCTTCAATATCTGAAAAATAAATTCATGGTTTAAAAAACTGACGTACACTCCCCTCCAAAATTAAACGCAAAAATTACGAATTTTAATACCAACCCCTCTCCTTTATGACGCACCCGTAACGGAACTTCTTAAACTCTTTCCCCTTAGTGACGCAACGCTATCCCTACTTCGGCCCTCTTAACAATTTTCGGAACATTTTTATACACTGACTAAATTGTTCGTTTCTCTTTGTTCGGTGTCCTCTACGATGGATTACAGCGCACACGTTAAGGTTAAAAGCACCCCATAAAATTAGTGTTACATGACACCTCGACCAAACACCCATTCCCCCATTGTAAAGCAGCGGAACGAAATGAACGCGAACCTATTAATAATATTAATAATAATAATAATAATAATAATAATAATAAATTTATTATCAAACCAAATCAGTACAAACTGCGTATGATCACGTGGAGGACAATAAACTAATTTACTCTCCGCAAGCAAGCAAGGGACCATCCCATCAATTCCGATCAAGGGCCCTAAGGCAGAGGCGAATTCAAAAATTTCAGCACAAATTCCTAGATAAGTTGAAAAGTTAGCTACGAGTTATACTTCTAATAGAATGTCAATATGTTTGTAAATTAACGCAAAAAAATTACATGTACAAATTATTATCAAACTATAGTTATTATCAAACTGGTTGCCCTCGGAATTTTATGATCCCTCATCGCCTGTGGCGTATCTATTGGACCTGAACCCTCAACAACTCAATTTAAGTTGATATATGACATTATTTTGTAAAAGTGTTACCACATTATTAATTGTTATTATTTATAATTCTTATTAATAATATAATTGTTATTGTTATTACTAATACCAGAATAATAAAATTTAAGGTACCAGAAAAATTAAATAATGGTACTAGATTAATGAAATTAATAATACCCGATTACTAAAATTAACAATACCATATTAATAACTTTAATAAATAATTGTTGCTATTAATAATTCCAGATTATTAATTATTAATTATTTATTTGATGTANCCCCCCCCCCCCCGCCACTGCTCATGACAAAGTTTTACGTACGAAAGATCAATTTAACAAGTCTATTCGACAAAGAAAACGAATTGTACACCATGTTATTAATTAAATATGAATATAAGAGTTTTGGCATTACATAAGAGACTGCTACAAGATACTTACGAAACAGCCTATTTTACCTGAACATCTGGCCTCGATGGGTAAACGAAATGGATGTTTTTGAACTGGATTCGTCCAGATACACTCGCAGGACGTATCCCTGCGTCAGACCAACTGTCTATCGGCGATTTTCTCTCAATTACTGAAAATATTTTCGCCGCAGCACCTTTGGCAATACCGAATGATTCTATTAAAGGTGAAGACATGCCAAAATTCATGGATCCCATCATCACACCAAAGAAAACCTGTAAAAATTAATGTTTCTTGATGTCTTAAAATAATAATGTTACAAAAAGGTTCCCAGTTAAAGAAAAAAACTTAAATTGATTCTGAATAAAAATATTTTATTAACATATTTACCGGACATTTCACTATTTAGTATCGTCGAGAAAATTATAGATAACCCAGTTGGCACTGGAATAGAAACTAACTTTTGAGTTCTACATAAATTAGTGTTATAGACACCTAAATTTATCCTCTTTTGCTATGTGATGTTCTAATGGAATCATAATATTTATCATCAGTTGCTGATTTTTTACGTAGTGCAAAAAAGACGTTTTTTATGTTCCTCGGGGAATTTTGTAGTTCAAACATTTATCACATGAGAACCATCACTTTGAATGAAACTGAAATTTATTATTTTGTACAAGTATCATCGAAATAAATATTTCAAATTTAAATTTTGTATTGACCCCAAAACCGATGTCGTGTAATATTATAAATGATGGTGTTGTTGTTAGTGGGTGGACATTGGTCAAAATCGAACTCGTTAAAAAGTTCTCATCCAAATAACCAGCATCAATAATTGTCCATTTTCATATCGATTTATATTTAATACTGTAATTCTCAGCGATGGATTCTTTCGTTTTACAATATTAAATATTAATCTGTGGAAAATGACCTTCTTCTCAAGTTGAAATTATAATGTATATTTATAAATAATTCTCGATAAAACGTTAAAATTTGGATTCGATGTAAATGATAGTTTTCAACGAATAAAAACTATGAAAGTACGACATGCACCGGGAAATTTCAAAACGCACATTCTGTTTCTACATAAAACAAATTATCAGCTAACTATGATAAAAGATTGTGCTTCCAATAGATCACCGCAGAGTTGGTATTTTTGGCATTCATGCAAATCTTTTAACTCAATCACTGCAAGTGTAAACTTAGACATTTTTTTTTTTTTGAAAATAGAAAGACATTCAACTAAAGTCTTGTGTGGAATACACATTGTATTTTTAAAAAACCAAAGTAAACTATGGCTTTTGTGTAAATTTTTCAAAAAGAAGGGAACTTAAAAATGAATTTGAAAGAAAAAATGATTTAAATTTGAATCAAAATAGGAGAAGCAACTCAATGTAAAATTTCTAAGTGAAAACTCATCTCGGAGAACTGGAGTAACTTACTGTGATCATTTGACCGTTCTCATAACCTTCATCGATTATGAGACCAACACCGTACCAGAAGGCAAGAGCGTAACTTGCATAAATAAAAAACCACAAGAGACCAAATCCTAAGCCATTAAAAAACCCTCGTTTCACGTTGATGTTTTTGGCAAATATTAAATTTCCTTTGTACCTGAAAATATAAACTTTGATATTATTCACAATTATTAATAAACTCTACGGTTGAAAGCGATTTTACCTCTCGGCTTCCTTGTGCTGGCCGCTAAATGCTATTACTGTCCGCATCGAACTCAGAACCTCTTCAGCTATCGATCCAGCCTTTCCGTACGCTTCTAGTTCTTGCTTAGCTAATTTGGAAGAAATCTGTTGGGACACAAATGCTCTAGATTAGCACCGTCCAACTAGCGGTCCGCAGGTCGTTAACTTCTGCTTACGACCCGTGAATTATGGTATATTATTAGTATATGTAAAATTATTCATCTAACGTTGGGGGCATCATTTTGTGTTATAAATGTATGGTGTCAGAACTAAAATTTGACGTGGCATGTCTGTGAGAAAGAAAGTTGTTTGGAATCATCCCGTCATATATTAGACAATGAAAACATTGTGTCATAATATCAAATATCAAAAATATTTGCCATTACTACTTAAAGAAAAATACTACTTTTTTTTCAGCTTGTAATAATCTAAATTTGTTGATGAGAATCAAAATATCGAGTTACAAATAAATTAATAATACCCCTTATTATTATTATTATTAGCATCCAGTGACACTTTGCTAAACCTCGTTTAGTAACTCGGACTACGTTGCTCTAAAAGATTAAATAAATATAAATTACAAAACAAAATGACTGTTTAGTCTAGATGTCCAGTATGATCATAAGCATTTTTTTTTTATTTTTAAAATGTGGTAAGAGAGATAAAAATAGTTTTTGACAATAAATGTCGATAAAACCGGGAAAAAAGCTTATTTCTGTATCAGGAGTTACGTTGGTTTAATCTACCCACTTAAACGAGATAGGTGACAACTATGAATGGCGATATTGTTTAACTCAAGAGTTCTACAAAAAAGTCGCCGACGGCATATGTCTGTCAACAAAAATTAACCTAAATCATCAATAGCACGTCATTAAAGTTAAAAGTGTTAAAATACCTGTACTTAAATTTAAGAGAGTAATTTAAGAAGGAAAGAATCAGTCATAATAAAATTTAATGAATTATTTGTTTTGTGCATTTATCGAAAATATAAAACGTATTTCAATCATAAAAGTTCGATGAACTTTCTAGATTTTACAAGAATTGTAATAAAATTGTGTAGCCGCGTCATTCGACCGGCGCGGCTCCCGCGAGATGGTGTATACAGTCAAGTTTTGAATTAAATTTGTATTATCATGAGTTTGAAAAATAAGGATATTGTGTGTAAATAAGTAAAAGTTTCTTAGTATGTAGATAGATTTTTATTTTTTCCTGAGTAAAAGTAGATTAGTCTAAGAAAAATCGTGGGTCACGCCGGGTAATCTGCTAGTTAATTATAATCTATCTACTCACTTCACAAAATTTGTATCTTGCAGGGCTAATATTTGAAAAAAGCCATCTTGAAGTTTGACGGGTTCTTATGAATAAGGAATCTGGTGAAGCAGTTTTGAAATAAATTCCCATGTAACATCTCATGGAATCAATACGAAAATTCTACCACGCACGTAACAAATTAATATAGAAAAGAACCTTGCCTTACCTCTTCCGACAATCAGGCTAGTAATTCAAAGATAACAGTCGCAAATCTAGAGAAATCGAGTCGAACTACAGAGTACATAATTAACCGGTACATAATTAACCGGTATATTTAGCCATTCGCAGTTTATGTTGTACCATAATCAATGAAATAAATAAAAGATTATATTATTGAATTTCATTATTGGAAAGTTCCCTACAAGAACGCTACGGTTTAAAAAAATACGGACTAAATAAGAATGTAAGGTAACCTTCTCTTCCACCAACCTGGTTGGCCCCACGTGGCTCAGATATGAATCAACCATTACTATTCCAGTTATAGTAGTGGTCTTATGTGCATTAATTATTGAGATAGAGTTAATGAAACGTAGAGTAAAGGGGTGAGGTAGCATGACATTGGTTATGTAAATGTTTATTTGTTTCTAAATTGTTATCTGATTGGAAATCAATATTGGTAAAGGGAAGAGGGAGAGATGAACGCCCGTTTGATAGATATTTCAATCTCAACGTTAAGTATCTTTGTAATGTTTTATTAGTCATAAATGAAATGTTTTAAAAAGAATCAGCATAGAAAGATTCAATGCTCAATATACTAGAATTGAATTGTTTTTTAGAGTTTGTTCCGCTTGTCGTAATGCTTTTCTTGTTTGAGCATACCCTCTATTCTGACACCGGGCTAGTGGGCTCATTGCATGAAATAAAGTATTATATAATTATATTCAAATTGTGGAAAAATATTGAAAACGGTATAAGGAATATTTCAACACAATACTTGTTCTCCATTATATCCTCCTTATACTCGGAGTTGCAAAGGCATGACGATCAAGTGTGAATGGCGATTGATAAATGAATTATTTTCTTCTTTCAGGTAACTTCTTCCTTTTATTTTGTGTGTTTCGTTTTACTTCAAGATAATGTTAAATGATTTTTATGAAATGTTACTTTATTATTTAAGACGTCAATTTAAAGAGAGGGTACATGCCATAACTTCGTAACTTCACCTCCAAATAAAGTATTATAATTGATATTATTATATGGAGACTCCAGGATGATTCATACTTGAGCCACGCGGAGTGCGTCAAGCGGGTAATGAGAGCTGGTTGCGTGTGGGAGTGGTTCTAATCTCTCAAGAGCTAGGGTAGATGAAAACTATAGTTGAATTAAATTAGGAATAGGACTGTCGCTCTGTCACTAGATGGGGAGTTGGAAGCTCGTCACAGGCCTCCTCCAATCAGTGACGAGTCCTAGTCATAGTGAAGGTTCCGCGTTGACACATTTCCCGCAACGCTCAGTAGCGAATGGGAGTGAGTGAACGACGGAGCGTATCAGATAGCAAAGTGGCAACACCGCACCTTCTTCTAACGCCTATTTCTAACTTAATCCTCATAAACATTAATACGCAAATGTCCCGGAATGTTTTTAGTTGCTATTCTGCGTACCCGGACAGAGAAAATCACGCAAATGAGGTATCACACTTTAGAGCATCAAAAAATGACTCGACGATTCCATAGTACTTCACGTTTTCCTTTCCTATGTAACAGTACTTAAAACTTACACCAAGAAAGAAGCTACTTGAATCATTTTAAAAGGGTGTTCGTCGATTACTTGAGTCTTGACAAATGAACTGTACGTAAGTTGCGTAATGCATCATTGTGCATTATCATATTCGTGACCGTTCTGACGTCCGGTCTACAACTGGCAGATGGGGGAAAAGCCGTATCTGACACGTTGTCTTGGAACATTAAATAGTCTCGAAAGAATAAAAGAAAATGTTCATATAGACAGATCAAAATAAATGTTTCTGAAATATAATAAATAAAATGTAATATAATAAATAAAAGTATTGTGCTGAGTGTTTTTCCCTGAGTTAAAGAAAATAAGTCTAAGAAAAATTTCGGGCAATGTCGGTTATAAAATAAAGTACATATTTTTCATATTTTTAACATATAACATAAAATACATATATACATTTTTAACATGTATATTTACTTGGGTCCTTTTCGATGCGCGCGACTTTTCGATCACTCTGTGCAATCGTACAGAATGTTAGTTTCGTTCAATTTCGCGTGGGTTTGGCTAGTTCTACTATAGTATATTTTCGTGTAATTAGAACCTTACCACTCCAACAATGCCCATCGCAATCATCGTGACCGGGAAGGAAACCATGCAGACAAGAGCGAGCTTCCAACCTTTAATGAACGCGACTATAAGACACGCTACGAACGACACCTGGAAGTGGATGAACATTGCAGCCTTTTCCGCCAGGCCATCTTCCAGTTTCGTCAAATCTCTGAAAACATGGACGAAAAATAGTTAATGTGTTAACAGATGCGAGTGGCGACGTTTTATCTGCGCGCACGACCTTCAGGCGAGAGGGAAAGTCGGGGTACTTTTGTAAAAATATTGGAATGAAAATAACGCATATCGTAGTTCGCACTTGTTCACGTGAAAACAAGAGGTACAAATTTAAGCTTACTTTGTCGTCCGACAGATAAGTGGGTAAAAGAGACACGGGAATGTCTATAGTTAGGCCAGTGCACGCACATATCGCGTCACCACTGTATACTCACAGTCATATTACTTAACATGGACGGGAACGCGCTGTGTTTATTAGTTTATTGTAAAGAAGGAGCGACAAATTAGTTCATTGTCCTCAACTTGACCAAAGGTAGTTTGTAACTGCTTTCTTGACAATAAATTATTTATTTATTTGTTGCCAGTCGAACTGGTTTGGTGTTGATACTGAGTTCGAACATAGCTAACTCTTTTCCTTCACCATTGACCATAAGGGTAATGGTTGGTGTAGCTCGCGTTATGTTGGCAGTTCTTTCAAATTTCTGAAAACTTGAATCCATCGCCAACCTCTGTCGTCAATTCAAAACGCTTTCTCTTGTGGCGCTATTGTGCTATTTCTGCATCGAGTGGTTGGAACGATTATCACTTCGTGTCTTAATTTGTTTCGTTATGACTTTTATTTTTTTACAGCGAATTGTCGCATCTCTGACTTTGAGGATACCTCTCTTTGGAGTGAAATGTACACCGAGAAATCAGTACGGTTGTGAGCACAAATTCAGAGGTAGAAAAGGATTTCTGCAAATATTTGGATGTAAACGGTTGGAATGTCATAGCCAAAGGATGGTCACATCCGACGGTTCGGAGAAATCCTTTCCTTACCCTGAATTTAGATCTCGCATCCAGGTCTGTTATCTCAGGGAATTGTCCAATAAAGTATTTTATCTTACTCTGACATTCTGCTGGCGAAATCTCCTGTTTGCTGCAAGTCATACCATCCGATGTCCTGTTGCAGTGCTGATTTTAAATACATGCTTCTAATTCGATAGATCTATAACAAGCAATGTATTGTTGAAGTCAAATTGTAGAAAGTGTGATTGAATAACTTGAATAAGTATCGACCTTTTAGTTCATAATTGTCCATTCTGATTCCACCCGTCATTAACGTGCTTCAAAAGGCTATTTGATAAAACTAATTGAAAAAGTACAGAGTGGCTCATTTTCCATAAAAGAGGAGAAAAGTTAAAAAAATATACAAATTGAAATACAAAGTGTCATGTATAGGTTTCGAGGGTCACTGATGATTAATTCTATATAATTCGTTCAAAATTCATTACGACTGATCAGCAATGGCTTTTTAATGAAAAGAAACTCATTAATTCGAAAAATATATCTGTAAATGTTTTTTCAAGGTTGTTAATTTAAAGATGGATTATATAACCCTTTAAGTTCAATATGGCGGTAAGCGCGTTTGTTCAAAGTGGCATTTTGCAAGTCCGAGTCAGTGGGGAGAGCTGTTTGACAGCCGAGAATTTTCAGAACTTGATGCTCCGAAATGCCGACGTGAACCGCAAGTTCTCGGATATTCGAATCTAACGCGTTAAAAAAGATTCACTTAAAAAAACTATCGACATATTTGTATGCAAATAGTGATGCGTACATGCACTACTTTATTTGTATTCGATTTGCGTCCTCATCACGGCTAGAACCATTCGTCTAATATACGGCTGAACGCGTTTGCATTGAGAAAACATTATGGATGGAGTATCCTAGAATTGGATGTGAGATACACATTATGAAGTAGGCAAGGATTTCTCGAAACCTTCGGCATTCCATATTTATAGTACGGATATTATAAACTTTGGACGTTACATTCAAAGGTTGACGAGTTACATGCAAAGGTTTTGGGTAAATCCTTTCTTCCCTCTGAATTTAGATCTGACATCCAAATCCCTTCACTCAGTGAGAAATCGCAGTAGAAAGGTTTCTGGTAGTACTATCCCTACTGAATACAGTATTTTTGGATTTGGAAAGCAGAACTTAACATCCGATCCCAGAACTCACACGACTAAAAGGTCGATATGTCTCATTTCAATCCTTTGTTGTATTCACCTGTTTCTGGGCCGTATAGTTGAACAACATAATGGACAAATACGTAAACAGCAACATCACTGCGCCCACAATGGAGTTATTGATCGCAAAGCTGGTAATTCGATCCATGAACGGGCCAAAATCTATGACAATTTCTTCATCGCGATTGGACCGAATGAAGTTGTAAGTGGCATCCATCATGAGACCACCCACATCCCAGGGATCATTCAGAGGGATGTAGACTTCGTTCGTTCCATTTATTTCATTCGTGAGCGTATCAGTTAGATTTCCAAACAACAAGAGATTCACTGGCTGGCAGCATCCCGTAACGATAGCTCCTAAAACTCCGAGAAATAACAGAAATTTCTCTGACGAAGAGGAATATCGGAACTGTACAAAGAAAAGTGAACATGTCAGAAAAACGTTTCTACCTTTGTAGCGTAATCATGTACATAGTTGTTTTGTTTTGTTTTTGTTTTTTTGGTGGGTGGGGCAGGAATTGCTCCGAAATTTATTCTAAATTTTAATTCAAAAATTTATTTGTCGGCTATGAAACTTGTTCTTCTACCTAACCACTATTTAGGCGAGGAAATTGGCGAGGATAGATGTTGCATTGAAATCTACGAAGCTGAAAAAACGTTTCGGACACAACTGAAAAACTCGTACAGGATAATTTTAAACTCATTTATTACTAATTAACCACTATAAATTAACATTTATTACTATGGTACTTAAAAAATATAGCTTCACAGTGCTCTTCAGTGCCCTATAGGTTGTTCCAGCTTCTCAGATTTGTTGGGTTCTATTGAACCGAACAGAAATTTGTCCGGAGTAGGTATTGATTTTCACTTTAAAACTCTTTTACAATCTTAAATTAAATACTAAACGCGTTTAAAATATTTAAAAATTACTTTACAATAAGTAACAAAATTCTTTTTCGGAGACGAGAGACCCCCCCTCCACACACCAAAAAAAATTATTCAGAGGTTTCACAATTCCTATTACAGGCTTCTAGGAGTTGTAGAGGGGACTTGGTAGATAAAGTTTGGATAAGGAACCCATGTCCAAAAATGTATCCTTTGGATGTAAAATAGGTTTGAAGATCGGATCACTTTCAAATCTCCCGCTTCACGGAACGCACACAAACTGAGAAAAAAGCCCTCACGTAGTGAGCCCTGTAATCACAATCACTGCTTCAACGTTCTCATCACTTGTCAGTCAGTCATTGAGCTGGTAAATACAGGATGGTGGAATGCCCGTTTGACGAGTACAAAAAAAGGGTGATAATTTACGGTGAAGCTGGACGTAATAGAGTTATACTCAAAGTCATGTTACTTTGCTTCGAGAATTTCAACTTCAGAAAAAAAACGTGAATGGAAACTCAAAGTGTTTATTAGTTCGATAATAACTTACATGTAATTTTTTGCTTAAAATTACAAACATATTGACATTCTATTAGTATTATATCTCGCAGCTAACTTTTTATCTTATCTAGGAATTTTTGCTGAATTTTTTGAATCCGCCTCTGCCTTAGGGCCCTTGATCGGAATTGATGGGATGGTCCCTTGCTTGCTTCCGGAGAGTAAATTAGTTTTTTTTCCCTCCACGTGGTCATACGCAGTTTGTACTGTTTTTTGACAATAAATTTATTATTATTATTATTATTAAATTTATTATAGTCTATTGTACATTAGACGCAATAAATTACTTTATTGTCCTCAACGTGGTCTTAGGCAGTTTCTAACAGCTCTCTTGACAATAAATCATTTATTTATTTATTGTCAGACTAACTGACTTGATGTTTGTACGTAGCTTGTGTTCAATGTATCCAACGCTTTTACTTCGCCATCGTCCATAAGATAGATATTTGTTCCTATGTTATGTTGGCAGGACATTCGAACCTCTCAAAACGTAAGTCCATTGACAGTATGAGCCATCAATTCAATTCACATGATTTTGTGGCGCTGTTCTGTTCTTTATGCACCGAGCTTGTGGAACGAATATACCTTTGTCTTAGCTTGTTGTGATATTAACTTGCATTTCTTTACATCAAATAGTCGCTTTAGTGACAGCCCCTTAAAACATTCTCTGTACCAGAGACCTGGGAGTATGGATTCGACGTATTTTTTTATGCTGAGAACGATGCCGTTGTCCTCAGATAGATCAATCGTGTCAATTTTTAGTTATCACCGAATTACCTCAGAAGGTTTTAATGAAAAAATGACAATTTTACAAGTAACATGGAGATGGCCTGGTTGCAAAATCACTAAGGAAAGCTAATAGAACATTATTTGTGATAGGATTATTTAAAATTTTAAATAAAATTATCCGGGGTTCCCAACTGTCATAGCGGTGTCCCCCAAGGTTCAGCACTTTGACCAATTTTCTTCTTAGTGTGTACTCCCGGAAAACTGTTTTGTTCCAATTATTCAACATTTAATAAAAAGAAACAAGGAACCCATGAGCCAAACACACAAAATTTTCCGTATTATAAAAATACAAATCATGTATGTTACGAATACCTTTTTTTGCATAGGATAAAGCAATTCTTACCCAACACTAAATGGCCATAAAATTGCATTATTTTACACAAAACTTTACATAACACCAGATTAGCCAGAGAACTAAGCCCCCTCCCCCCCAACCCCTCCCCGCCGAGTGCATAGATCTGGCGGTAGCAGAAATCATTCAGCACACACCAGTGTGTACGAAAGCATGCGTCACAGATACATCTTACGCAACGAACAGTAGGGTCACCACGTGGAGCAGACCCTATAGAGCACAAATGTCCGAGTTCATTGTCTCCGCTTTGTGTGTACCATAAAGCGGGAGATTTGAACGTGATCCGATCTTCAAACATACTTTATATCCGAACGGTACATATGCGGGCACAGGTTTCTCATCAAAACTTTATCTACTACGTTCCCTCTATAACCCCTAGAAGTTTGTAATAGGAATTGTGAAACACACTGCATATTCCGACTAATGGGTGTAAGCGTAAGTGAGATGACTTACCATGCCAAAGAGGGAGACCGTTGGTGGTTCCTCTGCCTTGAGAGACGATTCCTTTCTGTAAATAAGTCATAAAAGTTTTAGAACGGTAAAAGATATTTGAACTGATTCACAAAACCAATTTAATGTACGCTGAATATAAACTCACGCATCCAAAGGGCCACCGTCTTTTTCATCAATTCGTTTCACTTTCACCACGGATATGGGTTTCTTCTTTTCCTCCATTTTCGAGTTTTTCTCTACCTGAAAGCTGCAAAAATATAGAAAAATATTTCCTTAATAATTTCTCGAATCAAATAAATAATTATCAACGCCCTAGTAGTATTGGCAGTCATTGAATTCATAATATTACCGTATAAAATATAAATATGAATTTAGGGGTGAGGTAAAAATTAAAACCTTGAACATCCGAAAACAAACAAACAATGCATATGATTGGAGAAAACACTTAAGTTTTTAATGCAACACAAATATTATTGTAATAATAATAATAATAAATTTATTGTCAAAAAAACAGTACAAACTGCGTATGAGTACGTGGAAGACAATAAACTAACTTGCTCTCCGGAAGCAAGCAAGGCACCATCCCATCAATTCCAATCAAGGGCCCTAAGGCAGAGGAGGATAAAAAAATTTAAGCAAAAATTCCCAGATAAGATGAAAAGTTAGCTACGATTTATAATACTAATAGAATGTCAATATGTTTCTAATTTAACGTAAAAAATTTACATGAACAAATTATTATCGAACTATCGATTATTCTGAGTATAGTGTTTAAAAATCATAAGAGTTGAAAAAAAAACCCACTAAATTCACGATTTATTGTTACAATAAACATGCCCCTAGACAAAGTCTAGAGAACCTGTATAAGAAATCCGCCTCTACCCGAAGGAAAAACGGAGAAAAACCCGGATCAGGATGGGGCTTCAGATTTTCTTTTTTTGGGGGAGGAGGGCTTTAGGACTCGTCAACATCGAGGTCATTAGAGCCCATGCAAGTAGGGAAAAATGCAGTTTCGCACCAAAGAGAAGAGCCGTAGTGACTCTTCCCCTTGTGTGGGACTCGCCGAATATCTCGACAATACCCACTAAAAAACACTCCTGATATCAACAAATACCGAAATACAAAGATGAAAGAAAAGAATACAAGACAGAATACCAATACATTATATCACAAAAAAAAGAAAACAATTTTTTGAATATTATATTTTCTAATTACAGAAACAAAAAATGAAAGGAAAGAAGACAGAAAAGATGAAAAAGAAATGCAAATTTTAAACCCTCCCGAGAACTTGTGGGAGAAGCCCCAATCTACTCATAGAATTCAATAGTTTATTCACATTAACCGTCTCATTTCCGAGAATTGTTGGTACATCTTCAGCCAGACCAATTTGTATCCGTAAACTCGAGTATCTTCTGCAATCAGTTAGTAGGTGACGCACTGTCAAAGAACAGCTACACTCCTCACAAACGGGTTCATCATCAAATAGTAANATACCTATGAGTGAGAGGACAATGTCCTATGCGCAGGCGGGTCAGCAAGACCTCGTCGCGCCGGGCTGGCCTACAAGAACTGCTCCATGACTTAACAGAGGATTTGATAAGTCGGAGCTTATTCTTTTCAACAGCTAACCACTCATAGTTCCACTCACTCAGAATCCTTATCTTGACGGAATTTAGGAGATCTCGTTTTGGAATCATGGAAAAATCCACGCGATTCTTGAGGCATGCCGTCTTTGCGGAATCGTCTGCTTCCTCATTTCCTCTGATACCCACGTGACCGGGAACCCAGCAAAACATTATGTTCATTCCATCACTTTGGAGTGAGAAAAGTACATCCTGGATGTTCTGGATCAGCTTATCAGCAGGATACATGTTCTGGATTGCTTGAAGGGCACTCAGCGAATCAGAACAAAACAGGAAATGTGATCCGCCGGAGGACTTTGTTGATCGCAATGCTCTTAATATGGCGTAGCACTCAGCAGTGTAAACACTGCACAAGTCGCCTAGACGGTAGCCACAGGTCTCACGGGGAAAAACCACAGAGCAGCCGACACCATCAGCTTGCTTCGACCCGTCGGTAAACACAAGGATACGGACCCGGTGTTTGTCGAGAATTAGGTGAAAGTATACCCTCAACATCGGAGCTGGAGTGTTCTTTTTGTCATAATGCAGAAGATCGAAAATAATCTTCGGCTTGTTCAGAGCCCAAGGAAGAGACTTACTAAAACCTTGGTGTAAAATATTAGGTGTGCGTATATTTAAGGTTTCTAAAATTTGTTTGGAGCGATATTCAAAAGGTTTGGTAGCTCTTAGTCTGTTGTTGTAAAAACGGATGGAAGAAGAGGAAGGATGAAAAATCGCGTTGTGCACCAGATTGTCGGGTAAAGTTTGCACGTGGCCAAAGTGTCGTAGCATGAGAAGCTGCTGCCGGAGGTAAAGAGATGGTTCGCCACTCTCGGCATACAAACTCGGAATGGGACTAGTGCGGAAGGCTCCCGTTACTAGTCGAATTCCTGAATGGTGGACACTATCCAACTTCTTTAAATAGCTTGTACGAGCAGAGCTATATACAACGCAGCCATATTCGAGGCGTGATCTTATTAATGCTCGATAAAACTTGTGCAGGGAGTAGCGATCAGCGGCCCATTCCCTGCTACTAAGGCACTTTAATAAATTCAGAGACTTCATTGTTCTAGCTCTTAGGTCTGTCAGATGTTCAATCCAATACAGTCTCTGATCAAAGATTAGACCTAAGAATTTCACAAAAGGATAGAATTTGAGAACGTTGTTCCCCAGGGCGAGGTGAGGTTCTGCCAGAAGGCTTGGTCTCCTACTGAAAAGAACACAGCGTGTTTTCTCAGCAGAGAAACGAAAACCTGTCGTTTTCGACCAGTGGTATAATCTATTGAGGACGAGTTGGATTTGTCGCTCCGCACCTGTGACACTCTGTGATGAACAAAAGATAGCAAAGTCATCGACAAAAAGAGAGTGTAAACAAGGATACTTTATAGCAGACGTTGTGCTGTTTATGGCCACTGCAAATAAGGCGACTCTCAAGACTGAGCCCTGAGGAACACCGTTCTCTTGGAGAAGGAGATCCGAGGTGTCTTTTCCAATTCTATAGCGGAAGGAACGTTGATCCAAATAGGACATGAGCATCAGAGGAAGACGTCCTCTAAATCCCCAGGCATAGAGTTGTTGTAAAATGCCATGACGCCAAGTAGTATCGTAAGCCTTCTCGATGTCAAAGAATAGTCCGATGTGATGTTGTCTTCGGACAAAAGCATCTTGAATTGCTGATTCCAGGAGAAGTACGTTGTCCAGGGTGGAATGGAACTTCCTCAAACCACGCTGAGATCGACTCAGCAAGTCATGCCGTTCAAGATACAGACGAGATGTCGGTTGATAATTCTCTCCAGAGTTTTACCGACGCAACTCGTCAAGGCAATGCTTCGATAACTACTAATGTTCGTTTTGTCCTTACCTGGTTTTAGTAAAGGGATAAACGTTGCTTCCTTCCACGAATTAGGGAATATTCTCTCGGATCATGAAAGATTAAAGATATCCAAAATGTATTCTTTCGACTCGAGACTGAGCTGTCTCAGCATTTCATAATGAATGGAATCAGGGCCAGGAGCAGTGTCGTGGACTATCGCTAGAGCTGACTCAAGTTAGAGAAGGAAGAGTTGTAGGATTCCCAGTTGGTGGAACGAAAGTCAAAAGAAGTGCTCTCTGCTGTTTCCCTTTTTCTCGCGAAATTAGGATCGCAGTTTGCTGTATATATCAGGTCAGCAAAGTATTCAGCCATCACTGTTGCAATTTCTCTGTTGTTGGTGAGAACCCGACCCTGATAATTGAGTCCAGATATTGGGACTCGAGAATACCTTCCAGATACTTTTCGGATTGACTCCCATACTTTAGTGGACGATGTTGTTCTCTTAATGGTGCTTAAAAACTCTTTCCAGGATGTGGATCTGGATTCTTTGATAGTTCTGCGCGCTTTTTCTCTAGCAATCCGATATGCGGCGAGGTTTTCCGGAGATGGACTAGCCTTAAATTTCTGTAATGCTCTTCGTCTTGCCCGAATGGCGAAGCGACATGCGTCGTTCCACCAGGGGACATGAGGTCTTCGCGGAAAAATAGATGTTTTCGGAATGGATTCTTCGCGGAAAAATAGATGTTTTCGGAATGAATCACCTGGGTCAGATGGTTGACCCTCTGTTGGACACTACTCGTTTCTCTGAAGACAGACAGAGAACGGTAGTGTCCAATTTGTCTTTCTGAGAATCCATTTCCGGGGCTTGCATTCGGGAACAGTTGCACGTTCCTGCAAGGACAACCAGATAGGATGATGGTCGCTACCATGCAGATCATCTTCTACCTTCGATTGGAAGATATCAGCGACTTCAGGAGAGCAAATTGACAGGTCTATAGCAGTCCAAGACCCGGTTGCAAACGCAAAGTGGGTCATCTCCCCGGTGTTCAGTAGACATAAATCTTCCCGCTCAAAAAGACAATTCAGCAGTCGGCCCCTGGGGCAATCGCTCGACGAACCCCACAGTACACTATGGGCGTTGAAATCTACAAGGAGCAGGAATGGTCGAGGGAGCTGATGAATTAAATCTCTGAGAGAGGTCTCCGAAAAATCTCGTATCGGAGGAAGAACACACGGTCATAGATGGTACACTGTAAATTTTGACTGCTATAGCCTGGATGTAAGTTTGTAGGAGAACAGGTGAGCGGAGGATAGTGTTTCTAACAAACACGGCAACTCCATCTCTTGCTCGATCTCCCGTGGTGTCGTCATATCTGAAGCTGCTGTATCCTCGCAGAGAGGGTGAGTGTTCTGGTGAAAGGTGTGTCTCTTGTAGGCAGATACATATCGGATTACGACGCGATAAGAGTTGTAACTCTTCACGCTGAGTTCTATAGCCATTAAGGTTTCACTGATGTATGGAATTCATTACTATTTGGAGCCTCCGGGGTCGGTTCGTGAATGTGTATTTCCGCGTCACCGTCGGAAATTACACATTCTGACTCGGAGGAAGAAAGTACAGAGACGTTCTTTTTACGTCTCTGCGATTTCTTGGAAGGTGTTTTCGATGTGTTTAAACATTCAACAAGGTTCATGGGTTTAGCCGTAGAACCATGTTTTGTCTTTGTCTGTGGCTTTGTGGTTACAGTGGTAAGGTTTGTGCAACTTGATGTTTTTTTTATTAGATGGACGTGCTGTTGTTGGTGATTGTGACTTAACAGGAACGACTGAAGAAACTTTCTTTCCGCATTTGCATTGACATGTGCACGACGTTGTCGTAGACACGTCAGTGAAATCGTCCTGAACAGATTCGGTTTTCATCTGCTTTGAAGTCTTGGCTGCGGTGGAGTAACTAGTAGAAAATACACGGTGTAATGCCCTGTATTTCTTCCGCGCTTCACCGTATGGGATCTTCTCCGTAGTTTTTATTTCCTGCACTTTCTTTTCTTCTAATGCACATGACACTCCGAGTTCGTGTGCCTTCTTTCCGCACTTTCCACAGGTATCACGTCCCTTACACGATGTTGTCGTGTGTCCAAACCTCTGACACTTGAAACAGCGCAGAGGATTCGGAATAAAGGGACGGACCGGCAGGTTCAGCCATCCAGCCTTCAGATCCTTTGGTAATTTAGGACATTTTTTTTCATTTATTTTTACTTACGTTGAGGTTTCAATCATACTTATGTACAATTAATCAGGACTTCTCGCGCCCATGTGGAGCACATATTGCGGGAAGTCCTTACAAAACATACACACACTTACAAACATACTTATAACTTACTGATTTCATTCATACACCTCTCTAAAAAAAATACAAAATGTCCAAAATCAAAATACAAATTACAAAGCAAAGTACTACTAACACCACCACCATTCAGCCTCCTCCATTTACTGCGGCACTCCACAGCAAATGGAGGAGTTACCGTCCCCGCCACGTGGGGGCATGGTGACCCACCACTAGCGGAGACCACTGCCAACGGCAATAAACATACTTACATACTAGACAGACACAGATAGAAAAAAAAATTTTTAAAGACAGAATTTTTGAAACAGTATTTACAAATTTAAAGACAGAATTTGACATACAGAGTTTAAGACAGAGTTCAATAGAATTTGAGTAGACTTATGACTTATAACTATATACAATTTTTATATACAACAGATGTTCAATTGATCATGAGCGAAGTCCGTTCTCAAGCAAGGTCATACTCTTCTTTCGAACNCGTTTATGGGAGTTGAGGTAAGCAAAGCCTACCCCCGGACAACCACCATTTCCAAAGAGTTCCCAGGCACGCTACGCAAGACTCCCAAGACTCTCTTATAGTGTGCGGCTACGCTTTGGAGGTTGAATTCCACGTCCCTCCTTCGGAAGATCTCCTGGACGTAGCGATGCAGCACGGCCGGATCCGTTGGTACGCCAGCCGCCATCAGCTGCATCGCCAGGATTTCTTTCGGGAACCGGAATAATAGCCTGTTCCCTCCGGGCGCCAGAACCTGCACGAGATACTGAAGTGCAGCTTCCAGCATGGGGGTTTACTCCAGCCTTGCAAGAATGTGAGAAACGCGAAGGCCAGAGTACACCCCCTCCGGAGACATAGCCAATGGTGTCGTGATGGAAGAACAGGCCTCTTCTGTCCAGTCCCCGACATCTCCTTCTATGACTCCCGAAGGCGGTGCGAAGCACAGACCGCAACACCAGCAGAGGTCGAATGTAATGCCTCCTCTCATGGCTTGGAGGCGAGATGATATGCCTCCAAAGAGAGAATTGACAAATCCGCGTATACGCGAGGAACGGGGCTGTTCCTGGTCACCCACGCTCTCCGGTAGGTTTTCGGCCACGTACCCTGTGTCCAAATCAAGGACCCAGGCGTTGGCCGTCGACTTCCCATCAACAAACGTGAGTGTGGAGTCATCATCGAACTCCGATTTAGACTCGGAGAACTCTTCCTCCCCAGAAGAAACTCCGCCCCGGATGTACTCTGGTGAACAAGTACACGGAAGGATCACTGTGACCTCCGGAGAAAAACGCACACGGCGACCCGCATCCTTCACTTTGGATTCAGAGTCAGTCTGAGCTCCCTCAGAACTAGACTCTTCCTCCTCAGAGCGAACAGCGCCACTTATCAGGTCGAGCACAAGTGCTCTCCCCGACTCGTAGTCACCACTCTTGGAGCAGATCTCACGAATGCCCTCCACAGCAGAGGTCGGAACCAACCTGCTGCCANATCGCGACGTGGAAGGTGAGAATAAAATCCTCACCCACCGCGACCAATCTCCATCCTGAACTTTCGGGGGTAGCACAATCCATTCAGCTCTTCTCGATCTCTGGGATCCGACAGAAGGCCTACACACAGCGAAAAACACACGTCGCAAAGCTACTAAGATTTCCGGTCACCCGGAAAACCCTCTACGGTTCAGAACTTAGATCAGCCTACAATCCCGAATGACCCTGCCGGCATAAACTTCCAGCAGCCTCAGGGCATCCTCATTTCCTAGAGCCGCGGAAATAACCTTTGGCTCTAAAACAACTCCATAGCTTTCCTCGAGTTCTTCTCTAGCCCACGAATGTCTTTCGCAGGCGTAGAGTGCGTGCTCTGCTGTATCTGGTTCGCCACACTCACAGAACGGAGAGACGGCTAGACCTAGGTCATACAATTTGCCCCGGAACGGTCCATGTCCACAAAGCAGATGGACCAGTTCACGGGACGGGGAGAACTTCGTTTTCCCGGAGAACACAACTTCCGGGAAAAGCTCCCTATATTGGTCTTCACCAACCTCCGCCTGCCAGCGAGCTTGCCAGATCCTGAGAACTTCTTTGGTAATGTAAGCTTTATCAGACACCGTATTTGCATGTCCCGGGCTGTACGAAACATCGTCCAACACGTATGGCAACCCCTTTCTAGCAAAATATCTTGCCCCTGCCTTGATAACTTCAAGGTCAAGGGGCAGTAACCCTGTCAGGACTTGAAGCCTGACAGTGGGAGCTGTTCTATATGCTCCCGATATTGCTAACAAGGGTGCTCTTTGCGCACTCTTAAGCGCTCTGCCACACATAGTCAGACGAGCTCGGTGCGCCCACACTGATGCACAGTACAGTATAATCGGCAGGAATGCGCCCTTATAGATGGTCATCAGGGCCCTGCGGCTTATGAGTCGCTTCCTTGTTGATAGTCTCACGAGCTTGTAAAAAACGTTTTTGGCCTTAGCTGTGACAGTCTCTACATGCTCGAGAAAGTTCAGCTTATAGTCCAAAGTGACTCCTAGGTATTTCTGCGATTTCACCACACCAATCGATCTATTATTTAGCCTGATCAGCGGAGGGCGATTTGCATGTGATCCCCTCATGACCATGAGCGATGTTTTACTCTCAGAAACAAGTAGCTTGTTTCTGCGGCACCAATCAGAAACGACGGCTAGTGAAGATTCCCCTACTTCCTCCACTTCCCTCCGGCTTCTGCCCCCAATAACCAATGCCAGATCATCGGCATAAGCGACGTGCTCGAATCCTCGTGATGACAACTCCCGAAGGAGCGGAGCCATCACGAGGTTCCACATCACCGGACCTGAGTTAGATCCCTGAGGGCAACCTTTGGTCAGCATCTTCGAAAACAGGACTCCTCCATGAGACACCCCAGCCTCACGATCACAGAAATAGCTCTCATACAAGCCGTATAAGTTCAGTGGGCAACCCACTTCCCTCAGTCTGGAAAGCATGATGGGCCACCATGCGTTGTCAACAGCTCCCGATATATCAACAAAGATCACGACAATATGTTTGTGTTGGTTCTCAGATGTTAGTTGAACCAACCTTTGTACGGCATCTTCGGTGGAACGCCTAGCCCTGAAATCATACTGGGTGTCAGAAAGCCCACAGCCCTCCTCGATACACCTCTTCAACTTATAAAACAGGACAGTCAAAAGTCACGATGAAGGAACTGGTCTACTCCAGAACACCATTTACCTTCCTCATGAGCTGACTGACCTCAACTACATGGTCAGCCTTCCATCCTGCAACAAGTTCGTCTGTTGCCATTTCCATTATGTACCTGCAACTCACGACCCCCTTGCTGCGATTAAATGCAGCATGGAGTTCGCATTTTACAGGGAACTCGCCAAGCTTAGTACAATCAAGGAGTTTCAATGCTTGCTTGCTTGTTTGTTTTTGTCTCAAGCAGCATTGTACCGTTTCTTAACCTTTTTATAGTCTTCAGTGAACCAACGAGACCTTCTAAACCTTTATAAATATAGAACGGGGATACTTTTTCAAGTGTCCTGTCTATACGTGTCATAACGACAAAAACATTCTCGTAGGGAATGCTCTTTAACTTTTCCTTATTGTTTTCTGAAGTGGGAGGGCATTGAACCCTCGGCCGCTTCGAAGATCCTGAGGTGTGGTACTTACCCTGCGGCTCGCCCACTCCGCAAGGCAGGGGAAAAAAGGAATCATTCATTTTGTCCCACGAGTTCGGAGGAAATAAATGTCCGGTGACGTGGAGCCTCCGCATCACGCCACTAAGCCTTGCTCAACTGAGGTGCGGCAGTTGCCCCAGAGGTTGTTCGCTAGTGAATGTTTGTCCTCAACACCCATTCACCTCATCGGCGCGTAACAAACCTTGAGGTTGAGGGTTTTTTTATAGAGGTTTAATCCTTCCTCGCGACCCGGCCAATGAAGGCAAGATCTCCGCCCTTCGAAACACGCAACTTTCCACCATCGCGCCAATGGTGGTCGCTGAAGCATGTCCAAAGCTTACGGTGTCCGAAGACTGGTGGCGCAGTACCAGTCCCCAGCTCGGGGCCGTGGGTTCGCCAAGCCCATACTCACTCGAAACTGAGCTCCCTGCGTGGGAAAGAAGAAGAAAGAGGTGAAGGAGAAGAAGAAAGAGAAGAAGGGGAAAATGAAAGATACCCTAGCTCTAATAGCGTCGGGATCGAAAAGAACAAGAGGTGACCAAGGGAGGTCAGTATAAAGGAAGTAGCATGGCACAAGTAAGTGGAAGCAATGCCAGACTCAGCTCGGGGCCCCGTGTTCGCCAAACCCGTACTTACTAAATGTAAGTCCCCTACAGAATTAATGTACATAACCGTGCTAAAGTTGAGTACACATAAAACTAAGGTTATTTTAAAAAATTGATTTGAAAATAAGAATAATTAGAATTGGGTATATTTTTGGTGTTGTATGTATGTAT
Source organism: Laupala kohalensis (assembly GCA_002313205.1). Taxonomy (NCBI): domain Eukaryota; kingdom Metazoa; phylum Arthropoda; class Insecta; order Orthoptera; family Trigonidiidae; genus Laupala; species Laupala kohalensis. Next base: position 1,079,355 of record NNCF01128499.1, on the reverse strand, counting down.
GTATTTTCGTTTCGGCCAACTAAGGACAACGATGACGAGTGTTAGAAAGGCTCAGTTTTCGTGTGAGTACTCACTAGACTTATAGTGAATTTTTCGGAGGAACAGCGTCTAGATAGAATCCAGATTGCTGTATCCGAGTATTACTACATTATTGTCAGCCGCAGAGTGTGAACTTGTCAAACATCACAGCTACATGAGCTGAGACATGGAAATGAAAAGCTACAAGTTTTTCTGGCCCCACCGGGGATTGAACCCGGGATGACTTGGCGTTTATATTGTAACAGTATCTCTTCTTTTTCAGGGTATTCTATTAACACTCTTTGCGATTAATGAAACTGATCTCCAGCTTTACAGTCTTTAACCTTCCTGGGACTAAAACCTTTGAGTAGCTCGATACAAATAAAACACATTGATACAATGACCATTGACAATTTTGGTAGGTACAACAGACATATTTAAATCAGCGTGGCATTTGTATAGTGACTGAACACACACACTATAATATTCAGAACAAAACTAAAAAGAAACGTATGGTACCAGCTCTCTAGCTCGGAACAAGTTCGTAGAAGGGAAGGAACGAGAGATACAACGGCAATGAGATGAGCAACGGAATGATGATAATGAATTAAGTTTCTCACTAATTTTTACTTTCCAATTACACAGAATGTATAAGGAAAATGTTTTTTATCAGCGTATGCGACTCATATTTTCTCACGTCCTAGCGCCCATAATAAACAGTTCATTACCACTATCCAGAACAAAGGGCCACTAGCTGACCCCTGTGGGCACCCTATTGTTGCTTGTCGTATCACTCTACAGTCCCCAAGATTCAACACAATCGTCCGATCTCTGAAATATGACTGCTGTGTAAGGAAAATATTGTAATCAGTCGAAAAAAATCTTGTGATCTCTTCAGATTTGCTAATTGGTCCCAGGAGTGTTTATTTTAATTTTGGCGATGATGTCCAATGTCGTATGTGTGTGTATGTATGTTAAGAATTTTGTTCCCCCGATACCTCACGAACAAATTGATGCGACGAAACCAAGATTGAGATTTGACTTCGATGCACTGGAATAGAAACCTATATCCGGACAGCTCTTACCGACCTCATTTACACACCGCACTCCACTTCCGGATTCTTAAAATTCAAAATTTTGAAAATATGAGAGTAAACATTTGAATTGTTCAGTTAGTTCTGCGTATAGATTGCAAAACTGCATCCCTGTATGTTGCACCGTTTTCGAGATACAGCGAAAATTTCTTATACAAAAAATGAGTTATCTTGGGGTGCTTATTTTAAATCTACCTATTAGGCTATTGCAAAGAGTTTAATGTGGGAGGTTATTCATGCTTCCATACTTGAAAGTGAATTTATGCTGTTTTGGAAGTTACAAATGTAATGTGATAATAAATATTTTGAAATCGATTGTTATTTTTAATGCCATCATGTTTAATAATTGTATTATATTATGATTTCTTTTATATATTGTGTGTAGTTTTTTTTAGGTCGCATGCATTTCTGTTATGAATTTTAATTGGAAAGTTGAGTAGGGCACGCTCCAGATTTTAAATCATCATCTACGAGTGCAAAAAATGAATAGAACCACTTGTTTTGGAAATCTATTATAGTTATTGTAGTGTAAATTTCATAAACGTTTATGTAGCTTCAGTCAAAAAATTTTTATTTGAAAAAAAACTCATTACGTTTTGTCAAAAAACGGGGTTCCCCAGACACAATTTTCGTATTCGTGTTCAGCAGATCAAAAAATCAAAAAGTACAAAAATTCATCTCTCCATCTAAACTTTCCACCTACACTACACTTTTAGCCCATTTTCGTGGGATATTATTGTTGGCCAGCTTCTTCCTATGTTCAAATTCTTTGTTTTGTTGGTCATGAGTGGTTAGTTTCAAAAATATTTTGACATTTGAATATAAAAAACATTTTCAATAGATATCGATGGGAAATCAAGAAAAATTCTTTGTAGAAAAAAAAATCAAAAGCTGACGTGAGGTAAGTCTCGGGTACTCAGTATGTATGATTATAAAATAAAGCAATGAAAGGAATTAAGGATGAGCAATAATGTTTTAACGTCCTTAGGCCTGTATTAAACAGTTATATTTCCATGTCATATATCTATGATCAAAGAAATATGAACAAAAATATGACCATGTAATGCAAAAGCTTTGATCTATAACATAGATTCTCTTTAAGAGAACCTTCGATCAGATCTTTCGTCATATCTTTGATCATAGATATGACATAGAAATATGACCGTGTAATATTTGCCTTATTAATATATCTTTGAAATACGTAAGTATAAGGGCGAGATATCAATACAACACGTTTTCTGAAAGTGTCTGGCTTTTAAAAATCGTGTAATACAATTTTCTTAATATTGTATTTATTCTTAAAACCGGAGGTTTTTTCATCTTATGCCTCTTTCTCCTGTTTCTCCGTGTAAATTTTTATTCGCCAGATAAAATAGCGAATATAGCATTTCTTATTTCCAGGACTAGGATCGATATGCTTTGAAAAATCTGAAAATACGCTAAAAATGTTCAAAGCATGCTCTTTAAAAATGCGCTTAAAAAGTACAAACAATGCCCTAAAATTCCAATAAAATGAACTAATCAATTCGAAATGTGAACTAAAAAACAAGTATGCATCTTCTTATTACTGTGAATGTGCAAGTGTAAATTGGTTAGGTGAATAATACCACTTCTCGTTCATACAATATAAGCCAAATTTTAATAATAATCATGTAATTTTAATTGATTTCAGTAATTAAACCAAAAAATTACGCAGTTTAAACAAAACATTTTTAAAATGGTAAAAATCGATGCCTCAAAACCAGAAAAGTTGAGGAAAAACATAAAAAATAGTTAAAATCCGATCCATGCTTATTGCTTATAAAGTCTCTCCAGTTACTCAGGGAACAGCATGCTTTCTCATCATCTAGACACTTCGGGTTCGATTCCAGGCCGGGCCAGATATTTTGTTGGGCTTTTTATTTCCATGTCCCAGATCATACATAGCTGTGACGATTGAAAAGCGAACCCTCCTTCTACTATCCACCTCCTACTCCTCCTAGTATCACTAACTACTCCTACTAACATCTCCACGTGGGACAAGTTGTTGGTAAACCAGCTGAGCGGCCCATCTACTAACAATAGCCGTACCACCCACCTCCTACATCCTGTCGCCCCAGTGTAGATAAGCTTCAATAGCACGTTTCATTTTCCATTTACAAAGACTTTTTAAAAAATCAATCTATCTAAATCATCACTTACAGGATCTGTCCCAAAAGTTCCGAAAATTATTTCTTTTTTTAAAAATCATTTATTGGACATAAACCTAAAAACTATTTAGAACCTTTCAAAGTACTCTCCTCCAGCCTCAATGCACCACGACGGTGAGAATTTTTAGCCAAATCCCCCCCACCACCAATTTTTTCTCCAGAAGCGCAAGCGTACGGAACTTCATTACCCGATCTTTCGGGACAGACTCTGTACATCGTGAGATCGTTTGCGTTAATCCATACTTATCATTCGTGTTTTGAGTTCAATATCCCATTGTATCATGAACTAAAGTTCCTCAACGCAATATTATTAATTTTTATTTAAGCTATTTTCACCTTTTGATGATGCACTGTGTTTTCATTGTTCGGGTAAAACTAACTTTCCCTTCTATTCTTCAGTACAGTAGTCTCCCACCTGTCCGATCTGTTGCGGCGGCTGGTCGGGCACAAAAACCAGAAACGCCGGAGGTCCATTATTGAACTGGTTCGCATTAATTAGCTTCCTGATTAATTAGCGTCGATTCAACTTCGTGTTAGTTCAACTTAATTTTACGTGGGTATTCTAAATCGAAATATACTGAATTTGGAAATAAAGATAATCACTCTACATGTATAGTATTTTTGATTCATAGCCAAATATTTACAGTATTTCTTCAAAAGTAAAGGATAAAAAAGGTGAAAGAAGATTACTACATTTATGTTCCCCCCCACCTCACCCCACAAAAAAACCTTGTCTGCTTCGCGCGGCGCACAAATTATCCGCTTTTGGCAGTTCGATTTTCAACGAACTACAACAACAACAACAACAACAACAACAACAAAAGTCTGAAAATATCCCGGGACGTAAGGTCGGAAAGTCGCAAGCCGGATAGCTGCGAGTCTGCTGTATTTCATTGTACTTATTAATTCCGTTGTAATGCTTTTCTCATTTTGATTTTATTCACTCATGTCATTGTCTGAAATATTTCCTTGCTCAACAATCTGTTAATATGTCATAGATATATTATCATAGTTGAACTACATTCAAAGCTTTTGCATTACACTGTCATATCTTTGATAATATATGTTTGATCATATTTCTTTGATCATAAATATATGATATAGAAATATGATCGTGTAATTACTGGCCTTAGTGAAAACTGATTAATCTTTGCGATTAGTTTGATTTTTACATGTTCATTCATTCAGAGTCACTCTTTATAAAATAAAACTACATGGTAAGAGGACATTCATTTTGAACGATAAAAGCAAGTTTCGAGGTGAATGCTCATGAAAAGCAACAAAGTTCGCTCTTCCCAGCTGACTCGCTAAGATTTTATCGATGGACTTTATACTTGGAGGAGTCTGAACTCCTCATACCCTTTAAGTTATCATTGTCTACACACGTGACGCGATTGTATTTCTGAGTCGACGCCTCAGACCTACCGAGAATATTAATTTTGAATGATGTAATCGTTCGTACTTATTCATCCAAGATGGCGGATTCCTTATGTGAAGCATTTCGATCATAAACCGCGTGTTCCCCTAAAATATTTGCAAGAGAGGAAAAATCATAAAGCAATTCATACAGAACGATGACAGGTGAATGGGACGAATACACCTATTAACTTTCGACAATATTTGTCTCACAATAATACGACTATATAAATTTGATTTTTCAAAGGATTACGTAAAATATCCAGCACCTGGACACAAACGAACAGTACATATAAAGAAGGCTTCTAATGTACTGTGGTACTTAAATATTAATGATTTTTAAAATTATCAAAATATCATTAAGTTAACATTGTATATTCTCGGCGAACCAATAAGTCATTCTTCAATTTTTTCTTCACTAATTGACATGCATTGCGATTTATTGTCGGCAAATCTGTTTCCGCAGTGGCAGATCCAGGACTTTTTGGGTAAGAGAGGCTTAGATCCCTGGGGTTAAAATTTTTTTTAGAAAATTTGCTGTGAAAATATGCCATTTTAAATCAATTTATTATTCTGTATGAGTATATTTGACATATATTCATACAGATTTATGAGTGACAAACCTTTTATATAGATATCAATAGAGATTCAAAAATGAAAATTCATATCCTGACGCCGGAACTCAACTGGTATTAAAAATAAAATTATGTAGACTTTTCAAGTGGTTTAATACCTCACTAGTGGCGGTAATAAGTATTTGTCTTTGTACATAAAACGGACGTTTGTTTCATAGCATACCTTCTTATTAAACTTAGAGTTATTGAACCCGAAAATTACTTCAACAAATTTAGATTGTACGTCATATCCGTGAAAAGTAGTGTTGCACGCATATTTAGTTATAGTTTCACTTTTACATTTTCTTCAATCTCTTAACCTTTCGGTTTATCTAAAAAATATAGTATTTATTTATTTTATTTCAGAAATTTGATAAATACGACAATATAATTTCTTTTCGATGTTCATTTATTACTTACATCAAATTATTTCATGCTATTCCTCTCTAATCTTCGTCCCTAGAATTTATTTTTTATGACCCAAAATACTTTTACAGATTAAATTATTCAATTTTTTTTTTTAATTTAAAACATGAAATAGACTCATATTACATTCAACGATTTATGTTCGATATTTTCCGAGAGAGAATTACATTTCAATTAACTGAGAATAATATGAGCTTTTCACTCAAACTAATGAGTAACTTCAAGAATCATAAATAATATATTCCAGACGCTGTGCAGTAAAAATTAATTCATTTTTCTAGTAAAGAAATAAACAACCTTCTGTTTCATCGAAATTTTTTGGAACAATAATTAAACGTTATTTTAAAAGCGACACGATAATGCTTATAATACGAATACGTGAATTCAGAAGATGAGTAATAATCATGACTTAGCCACTATTATCGCCATACTTGAACCTTCCTCTTCATAGCTTTACCGAATGGCAAATAGCTCAAGTGTACTAAAGTTGACGAAATATCAAAAGGCTTTTTCTCGTCATGCGTGTTTCTTTTAATTTGAGGAATAAAACAAAAAAAAATTAAAAATATTACGAACATAATGATCGCTCCAACAAAATTGATTGAAAGAAAATTTATCCTAGTCACAAACTTTGCAGATTTTTCGTTTTTCTTCGTCGGAAAATATTGTTTTCTAATTGTATACACCAATAAGAATTTCTATAGAAAAAATTATAAGACAACCCACAATGATTTTGAAACCAAACCTAACGAGATGTATTGTTCCATTGCATCATTTCATAAAATATTCTTCTTAGAAAAACAATAACTTTTTGCGCACTATATTTGGCAATTTCTCATTTTCTAATTATTTTCAAATAAAAAAATATACACATCTAAAAAATATTTAGAAAACAACCATCTTTAAATCTGATGAATGAAAGTTGTTTTTACGACTACTATGAATTTAAATTTGTAACTGTAATATTAAATGAAACTTATAAAGTTGTTCCTATAGAAAAGAAGTTGTAAGATCTAGAAAAAGAAAAAAAATATTCTATATCACAAATTTAAAAATACATATTTTTAAGGCAGCTAATCAGTCCAAAACAATTTAAAGAAAAACAAGTTATGAACTTCTCATAATTATCTCCATATAGATTTCACAGTACCTTGATTTCATAACAAGTCGGATGAATTATCCCCGGAGCAGCAAACAAAAAACGAACGAACAAACAAAACACGCATAACTTGTGAGTTACAACTCCACCCTAACGTGTATTAGAATATTCTCCAACATATATACAACACCTGCTTAAACCATTTTACTGCTTGCTGTTATGTGATAAGATTCATATCCCGAGTATAATCACTGACGCTGATAACGATTCAATCAATGAGGTATCGACGCACAAGATACAGTCGCTTCAGGAATCCTGAGATAAATCATGCTGACAGAGCAGTTCGATACACAATGGTGAAATATTTCATAGAATTGTAATGAAATTATTGATTGACGACATGAACTGTAAAAAAGCCCATTTGTATACTCTTTTCTTTCAGTTATGCATTTCTTGTTGCAAAAATAGGTTAATATTCACTAAACACTCTCTAAAACAGATGACCCCAAACTTTTTTGTTTCGTGGACCACTTGTCGTGTCTTTTCGGTGTTAGGTAGACCCTCTGCTTATCTAATATTGAATTTATGCAAATTAATCAATTTAAAAAGTGTTTATGACAGCTGGTACAGTGTTACTCTCTTTGAAAGATTTAAATTTCTTACTCTAGTGTGAAAAACATAAAAAATACATGTTACTTTTTATACATTTATTAATTGAATTCAAATTAAAGTCAACCAAATTAAAATTCAGTATCTACTACATAAAAAACTAAGCAAAAAACACTTTTATTGGAGGGATGAACCTGATGCTTTAATAACAAATTTTCAACATTTGGCATCAGCTTAGTTAGGAGTAATCTCAAATCTCCTCGGTCAGTCAGTGATGTCCAGTCTGTTTTGTTTTTCGGAGATTGGCAGCCACGCTGAAACCTCTTTCCACCAGGTGTGAATATGGAAAAGTAATTTAAACTTTCTCGCGATATTCTGCATTAATCCATTCATGGAAAGCCAATATTAATGTCACGACCACTATCGTGGCCCCCATATACATTTCATGGACCCCCAATTTTGTTTTTCACTAACATGGACCCCTTGCAGTCGACCCTTCGTGGTCGATATAGACCACTTTGAGTATCAGTGATCTAAAACAGTTACCTATTCTTGAAACTATTCATTTAAGAAAGCGAATAGTTCATATTATTTATAGTAAATTGAGTAAAAATTATTTCTAAGGAAACCGCTAATAAACTTTTTACGACTAGTATTAATTTTAATTTGTAACTGTAATATTAAATGAAACTTATAAGTTGTTCCTGTTGAAAAGAAGTTGTAAGAGCTAGAAAAAGAAAAAAAATTAAATACCACACATTTAAAAATGTATATATTTAAGGCAACTAACCTGTCCAAAACAACGAAACCGAGTTTCTCAACAAGACAAGTAAAACAAGAAATAAATGGATACTAATTCCCAAAAATTGCTAAAACTATAAGTATTAAAAACAGTTACTTAATAACTATTAGATTATTTAATTCATTGCCAAATAATTTAAAAATTTTAAGTCATAAGAAAAAATTTAAGAAATGGATTAGAACCAATGTTTAGATATTTGAATACATTGTTTGTGTGTTTTTTGTTACTAGTTTAAAAATGTATAATTCTTAAAACACCGCATTTGTCTGTTAAAACTAACTACAAGTATTCAGGGATACAATAGATATTGATTATATGTGTGAGAATACAGGATTAATGTTAGTTACTGTACCTTTCTTTTCAGTAAGTAAGTTCTAGTAAGTTTTCTTGTACCAGATCTGCGTACAGGTAATTAATTTCTCTCTATAGGATTTTACTTTGTAAAATTTTCTGGTTTATTAAATAAATAAATATATTATAATTATAAAGCTAAGAAAGAAATCGTAGGAAAGATATAATATTGTTATTTTACGCTTTTATTATTTTCTAATGAACCAAAATCTTTTCTTAGGTCAAGGAAGAACTTGAAGTGCTTTTTGAACTCAGTTTATAATGTTATTGAATCCATGCGCGACTATATAGAAATTATCTTATTAATCTGAGGAATATTATCAACGTTTCTTCGTAGAAGTTTATTAGTTCATTCTTGGGTAACGCCTTTATACTGCGACGCATGATTCATTCTCAATTTGCTTCCAACATTCGACATATGATTCATCACATTTATGCAGTAAACTCGGTATCAGTAATGCTATCAATCATTAACGCCGGTGTCATGTAATTATTTAAAAAATAAATGAGAAAAGTTTACTATTTTTCATCTCTCAATGCCCCTAAGATAAATGCAATTTTTACTCTCAACCCGCAGTCAGCAAAATAAATTAATAAAACGCTTATAATCACCCTATTAAATATTTTTTAATAAAATCATATTTCGATTAAAAGTGAATAAACATTAACTTTCTTCACTTTTGGACTGAAAGCTATCTTGTACTTTGTCACGCCATTGCTGTAGTACTTTTCAAATAACTTATAACAATTTCAAAAACTATTTTCTTGCATGATTGTGTTGTGTCTTATGATTCATATTAATTTAATTTTATGTGCACTCACCTTTGGCACAATAATTCTGTAACCCCATCTTGGCCCGGATTTCTCTCCGGTTTTCCTTCGGGTAGAGACGGATTTCTTATACAGGTTCTCTCGTCTCTTTCCTAGGGACGGCAATCTATTGAAATAATTCATCTTGAATTTATAGTTATTTTATCCGAATCATCTGTAGTCTGATAATACGTACACTCGTGAAAAAACGTTCTTGTGTTTCCTTACATACAAATTTGTTGGTATTAGTGTTATGTTAACTAAGGTCAATCACTATAGGAATTTGAATGAGATTATAAATTTTCTATTCAATTATATTTTGTTTGTTTTACATCAACCGTGATATATACTTTATTTTTAATTCAAAATAAATAAATAAATAAATAAATAAATAAATAAACTAAATATATTAAATTTCCAAAAAAGCGTTATAACTATTTTTTAAACCGTATCTAAAAGTATTTGACATTTATACTAGAAGAGCGTCGATAATGGGGATGTCTTTCTCAAATAAATTTTGAAAATTGCGAACACAATTATTCTTAATCAAATGTTTGCAATATCATGAATGCACAATATTTCATAAGTCGTGAATATTGACCCCACGGTTCATGAATAACCTGTGTTTATATAAGAACAACGGTATGAAAATGTTTGTTTATATAAGAGTTTCCTTGGACGCGTAAATGGATCAGCCCAAACTGATTCAAGGTTTTTCTGAGAGATCTTGGCCTTCGTCAATTGATTCTTATCAGCGGAGACTCACGTGAAGATGAGATAAAAGTGGGAAGAACGCAATCGGTACTGGAGTGTCACAAAAGCGCCTCAGGAGCTTTTAAAATATAAGTATTGGATAAGCGGCATCAAATTGAAATGACACTGACATGAAAATATACATTACATAAAGAGGCATAATTACATAAAATTGTACACTGAGAAGACACTACTTATAGCGTTCCCTAGGTTCGGATATGAAATCCAAATTCAGAGGAAGGAAAGGATTCTTTCAAGCCATGTACTTCGGATAGAATGTCACTCCCAAATATTTGGAGAAATCCTTTCCATTCTTTTACTTTGTATCTCACATCCTAAACTTTTCTCTCAATGTGAAGCATTGGGGGGGGGGGGGCAAAGGGGCGATCGTTCCCCCCCCCCTCGGAATCTGACTTGACTTTGTAAAATACATAAAGAGGCGCGTTAAGGAACTCGTTAAATATTTTTTCATTTGATTTGCAGTATCTAGAACCCAGTTCCTAGTTAACATCACCGGGATTTACATCACTTGTCACTACTTGTCCTTTCCATTACATTTCGTCCCGTACGGTAAAGGATTTTTATATTCAGCGCAATGTCATTGTATACGAAAGTGCATTTCAAACAAACCACGCAAATACAACCACAAGACAGAAGAAAAAATACATACTTCCGCTGCCATAAATGTATATTATTTCCACTATTAATAAAACAACAAAACTATTGGGGGCAGGGGGGGGATTAAAGTTGACAAAGACAAAGTTTGCCCCCCCCAAGATCACTTGCTGGATCCGCCCCTGGTGTCAAGGTCTTTTGGAAGTCAACTTTATCATGGTTAAATGAAATAGGAACTTACTTAATGTAAATGAAATGTTATTCAAAGGGTATGCCTGAAATTGGATTATTGATTAACTCGGACATTTTACAGTGGCCTAGAAAAGCATGTTTATTTTGTTACGGAAGAATGTTATCAAAAACAAACAGATCCCCAGCATCTTAGATCACCGTGATTCAAAAGGACAATGTGCACTCTATGATGTATATAGTTATGAAGATAAATAGAGGAGAACAAAGAAAAATGTTCTTAAATTCTATTTTCTTCTTGCCCTTGTTTTGGTAAGACATCAAAAACAGAACTTTGTAAAATGTACTTCCTCTGTTTAAAACCATCACAACTTGAGAGTTGCATAACAAATAATAATAAATTTACTGTAAAGAAATCAATTAAAACTGCGTATGACTACGTGGAGGACAATACACTAATTTACTCTCCGAAAGCAAGCAAGGGACCATCCCATCAATTCCGATCAAGGGTCCTCAGGTAGAAGCGGATTTAACATTTCAGCATTCTCTTAAGATAGAAATAAAGGTAGTTCGGTACGTGTTATAATACCAGAAATTTGTATTTTCAGAGTTATTTCACAAGTACGTATTATTATGAAATATAGATTATCCGGAAATTATTCTTTTATAAAAAGTAACTATTAAAATAACTTAATTCGCGAATAATTATTTCAATAGACGCCACCCCGAGGTAAGAGCCTGTATAAAAAAATACGCCTCTGCCCGAAAGAATACCGGAGAAAATCCCAGGACAGGAAGAGACTGCAGAATTAATGTACACAACGGTACCATGGTTGAGTACATATAAAACTAAACTTATGTGAATAATAAGACATAATACAAACGTGTACGAATATAGTTCCGAAATTATTATCAGTTATTTAGGAAGTACTACAGCAACGACGAGATGAAGTACAAGGCGAATTTAACTTTTATTCAAATCAATACATTCTTTTACATTGTAGATGCGCTGGCGTAGTTTGTAGCTTTTAACCGCGGATTTGAAGAGATTAAAGTTCATAATGATGTCCATGTATTATCCCCAAAATAATGGCAACAGATATATCACCCTGAATTCGAGAATAAAATGTAAGTTTCCATGAACATCGGGGGTTGTGATCACGTGTAACAAGCTTCGTCAAAACTCGTTATTTGCATGGGTGGGAATAAGATCGTATTCACAGTCACGGCTCACATTATTGGAATGAAGTATTTGGCAACATTGTATGGTTTACGGGTCGTTTTCAACCAGAATATGCTTCAGAAAGAGAGGTAAAGAACTTATCAATTTCTATACTATAATGTCCAAACCCCTTCTATAATGGAATTTATTAATTAAAGTAAAATAAGTTAATCTTAGTTCGAAGTTCTCATCTAACATTTTATATCAAGGATTCAAAATAAGCGTACAGTTATTATTTTGGTCTTTATGGGAACTTAGACAATCAATGTATTAATTGTTTATTAATTTCATATCATGTTTTATATTTCTTCTTGTGAGTGAATTTCACCTTGTTTACTCTATCACGACATCCTCTTAGTACTTTATAATAATGGACTAGAATTCATAAAAATACTTGAATGCATACGTTTTAATGTGATATATAATACTTTGTACTATAAACTGATACTTTATAATATTATATGAAAAAATTTACTGATATTAGTCAAATAAGTTAATGAGAGATTCAATTTACCAATAAATATTGTATTACATATGATTTCGGTTAATGTAAATGATGTTAATTTCTCTTATGCTTTGTCACGCCATTATTGATTTTTTTATAAGTATTAAATGCGCCACTGCCCTTGGGCCCTTGATCGGAATTGATGGGATGGTCCCTTGCTGGTTTCCGGAGAGTGATTTAGTTTATTATCCCCCACGTAGTCATACGCAGTTTGTAACTACTTTTTTGACACTGAAGTATATTTATTGTTTTTTGTTATTTATTAATTTTTTTTCTGGAATCAATGTAGTAGGTTCGAGTACAACATAACACCTTTGAAGACCCAAATCGACTAGTACTTCTGCAGGTTTTCCTCAGTATCTTTTTATTGGAATTTAGGGTCTTGCCCCTTGCTTGCTTTCGGAGAGTAAATTAGCTAATTGTAAATTAGCCTAACGTGGTCGCACGCAGGTTTTAACAGCTTTTTTGGCAATAACGTATTATTTACATCTACTGCGACAGGGCTTTGACTTATTTGTATAAATGTTCTAATAATACTGAAAAAAGAATTAACATATTGCATTTTGACTATACTAATTTATTTACGGAATCAAAATTAGATTGGCGTGCTTATGTATTCATAGTATAAGTGATTATTCTCAGTAACGTCTCGCAAGATGTTTGACAAGTTGGAAGAAAGAAGTCTTAATATTTATAGAAAAACCACGATTAAAGGACTTGAGTTAGCACGATGTCCTACAGCATGTGCTACAGCAAACCTCAAAATTCAACAGCTTGAGTAACGTTGGGTGACGAAACCCGCCATTTTATAGTTAACATTGTATCGATGATGTGGGAAAAGGAATGACGGTACCCGTAGTCCATTCGTCAGAGTACTACCCCAGCATTCATCCCTGAAGGAGAGAGAAAGTGTTGAAAAAAAATTGTGAGAGCAGGCCTCCCATTTTTACTCGAAAATCCACGCCGAGTGACCGAGCAGGGAACTTGACCAACGATTTCACTTGGTTAGTATAAACTACATTAAATAATAGACTCTGTTTTAGCTCACTGAATGTCCTGGGCTCTTTGTTCATTGAGGGCACATACAAATTTTATTAAATAGTATTGATTTTTTTCTAACATGATGATAAAACGATATATACATACATACAACAAAAGTTTTTGGTTGAAAACAACCTAATGAAATATTATTTTATTGGTTTTAGTCTTTTTACAATTAAGATGTAGATATTGGAAGACCTTTTGCGACCTTGAAGAAAGTCAATAGCCAATGGGAATAAAAACTGTATTGTTAAATATTCTTTTTTAAATATTTATTTAAATAGATATATATGTAATCCTTAAACATGAGCATTTTATCTGTTACGGAGTCATGTAACATATTACTCGTGAAACAAAATGTAAGCAGTTTATTGTGAATTTAATCATAGATCTCATTACGTAACATCACGAGCAGGAATCAAAACATGACAAAGAAATTTTCGTTCGGCTGTCGATTATTTCTGTTATATTTCATAATGTTACATTCGCTTAATGAATCACTTTCCATCAATGCGTGCGATAAGGGAGACAAGCGTGAGACATAGCATGTTGCCCCATTACATTGGACTCATCGCAATCTTAGAATTCTGTGGTCTGAACATCATAGCATACTGAACGATAGAATTCAAAATGCACTCAAAATTAAATGGATTAAAATTTTAAAATGTCCTCTGCTCGTAAGTCATTCAGGAGAAATTTAGGTGAAAAAGGGGCAATATTTACAGCTAGAGCTAAAAATGTTTTTTTTCTTAAAAAAATTTAATTAAAAATTTATTAACTTTTTTCTTTAACAATTATTATAAACGCATTTTTTCTTTAATAAAACTTTAATACAACATATTTACAAGCATTTGAATGACTACAGGTTTTATTAGACGAATTTGTTGTCCAAGTACGTCAGTTTCGAGTAGAAATATACTTTTGTGTAAATGTTGATGGCACTGTGAAGTAAGGATAGGCAATTTAATCGCGATTATATCAACTAAAGAGAGTCGATTATATTTTACGCATCGATAAATTTAATGATTATTTGGTCCGATTATTAAATTGTGTTGATTTATATTTATTGAAAAAATAGTTCTACGTAATATTTACTAAATAATTTCGAACTATTTTTTCTTTCGTCAGACAATCGACTAGGCAACCTAACGTCATAGTACGAAAACACTCCCAAACATAAAATGATGTGAATTGGTCTGTTGGTGGGGTAGCTTGCTGTATCGAGGAATTGCACCGGGGGTACTGAAGTACTGTAGTCCTGATCGAAGATAAAGTTCGTCATCGAAACTTTGGCAGAGATAATAAGTTATATGCAAGATTAGGTTGTAATATATTATACAATGACAGAAAACCACACTATCATGATTTGTTTTCGTTTCGAAAATTTATTAGCAATATTATCATAATCAATAATTGTAAGTAATCAATACATGAGTCGTTCTCTCTAAATCCGGAGAGTGCAATATGAGATATGCGGCTGAGACTAAATTAATGCGTATTATGTAAAAACCTGTATTAACTACAAGGAGTGTAATTATAACCTACATCGAAAACGAGACATAAACTTAATAGTTTAATCAAAATACAATCTAAATAACTCTCCAGGTATGTTACTTACGTAAAAAAATTCTATACATTAAAACATTATTTCATGGTACCACGTATAAGTCATAGGTTAATAGTTAGTCCTAGGTAATAAACAATAAGAAATAAAAAATCAGTCATCGGGAGCGAAACAGCGCATCCAACGCTCATTTTAATTCGAGCAACACAGCTCCCACTCTCGCCCTGCAGCTACTAATCCGCCTGCAAAATACGGCTGGGGTGGGATGGTCGCACTTTCTATGGAATCGGCTTCACCACCCCTCCGACGCACACTGCCCATCGCCGTAATTCGGTGACCGGGCGGGAATCCCGGAACGCGTGCGTCGGATTGGTAGTCCAGGAAAACTTACGTTATCAGAACAGCGTTTATNCCCCCCCCCCCCCCCCCCACCATCACTTTCAGCTCGGCAGCCACACTGAGAGTTATACTCAGTCAAGTTTCCTTGCTTCGAGAAATTTAACTTAAGAAAAAAAAACGAACGGAAATACACTATTGTATATTATTTATTTATATTAGAGTAAATTACTTTGTTGTCCTCGACGTAACGGGGTCATAGACAGTTTGTCACAGCTCTCTTGACAATAAATTATTTATTTGTCCGTCTGGTTTGAAGTTGGTACAGAGCTTGTAGTGAATGTAGTCAACACTTTTACTTCACCATCGTCCACAAGAGTAAAGATATTTGTTCCTCGCGTTATTTTGGCTGGACATTCCAATTTCTGAAAACTTAAATCCACCGCCAACCTCAGACACTAATTCAATTATCGCGCTCTTCTGGCGCTATTCTTTTCTTTCTGCATCGAGCATGTGCAACGAATATTACCTTGTGTCTTTGTTTGTTGTATTATTAACTTGCATTTCTTTACAGTAAATAGTCGCTTTTCTAATTAGTGTTCATATTTATTTGGATATAACTTGAAATCGTAGAAGTTGGCAATTCGTGTTAGGAAGCCATTTTGAATAATTTTCGGCAAAGTTATATGACTTGGAGTATATATAGCGTGTGTTATACCATTCTCGCGCAGACATCAAGCCACGTGGTGGTACTTTTGTTGCATTCGCACTAACTTGAAACTTCTGCAGTCCAACTCCCGGTCGGATCAAGTCTGCATCATTTCTTAGGACTACGTAGCAGCCTACGCTAACTTCTTGTAGCGACTTGGAAGTGTAGTGTAATGCACCCCTATAAAGACAATGTTATTTGACGACCTCGAACACACTCGCTCACTAGTGGCCTCGTGCAATNAAAAAAAAAGGGGGGGGGGGGGGGGGGGGGGGGGGGGGGGGGGGGGGGGGGGGGGGGGGGGGGGGGACATGAGGGAAAAATTTTCAATGGTTGTAAATAACAAAATTAAATGCACTACTCGAACATACTGGTTCACATGTGACACACAGCAATCGGATATTTAAATAAACAGTAAATCAAACAAAAATGTCATCATTTGAAAATGATTATCGTAACGTCATGACTTAGTTCTGAGCGGAGATACTAGAGTTTTTGACTCTTTATACTAAACACGAAGAAATTTATTCAAAGTGATATATCTTGAATTGAGTACCCTGGTGGACTAAATCGTAACATTAAACTTTCGAGTTGTGTGGAGAGGCACTATTTCTCCCGAATATAGAGAACAGCTCATGTGTATAAGAGAAGAAAGATTAAGGTATTACTGGGATACCCGTCAGAGCGACTAGATACTGTTCTACCCCACAGGGGACTTACATCTAGTAAGTACGTGTTTGACGAACAAGGAGCTGAGTCTGGCATCACTTCCACTTGTGCCTAGGCTCCTTCCTATCTCTTTCCTTGGTCACCACTTGTTCTTTTCGATCCCGACGCTAGGGTATCTTCCATTTTCCTCTTATATGTAATGTTCTGAGATATTTGAGTTTTGAGTTGTAATTCAGGAGGGTTTTTAGTGGGTATGATTGAGTCATTCGGCGAGTCTCACACGCGGGGACAGTCATGTTGGCTCTCCCTAGTGCGTAACTGCATTTTCCCTACCTGTACACGTTTTTAGGGCTCTAATGACCTCGAGCAGTAAAACCCCACAAAAGATACTGTTCTAACGGAAATGGGAACCGCATCACGTGACTGAAGACAAGTGACTCCAGGCGCGGATACAAGGGATGGGTCAAGGGGGTCATGAAAACCCACAGAGAATGAGTTTCTAGTCGCTTAAAAGCGTTTATGATTTTCAGGAAGGTTGACGCATTTGAACAATTTTTAATCAGTAACTAGTAGTGCAGTATATTTGTAGAAACTATTTAAAAGTGCACAACGTGCCATACCCAGTTGTAGAGGCGGCGATGGTGGTGCCATTATGGTTGTGAGAACGACATTCAAAATTTGTTTTCAAGTTTTAAAATTATAAAATAATTTTCTCGTCCAACAGTAAAAATCAGTAGAGTGAATTATTAATTAATTAATTAATTAAAACTCCGTGGGTGTATATTTCAAAGTTTCGTGAATAGTTCGAAGACCGTGTACTCAACAGCAACGGTAACTCGTACTTAAATAATAGAGCACAAAATTCTCGATCTGTTGAGTACCACAAGTTGTGCAAAGTATGTGAATACTTTTTTGATTAAAAACTCTCCAATTTCAGGAATAATTTTCAACGTCATCAATCTGCGAACGCATTCACCGACCTCTCGAGAACATTTTCGAAAATCTGTCATGTAACAATCTGACACCTCACACGATTTCAGAGATTTTTAACATGCAAAACATGCGTCATGCGGTTATGGAGGGTTTTACATCAATAAATTAATATAAACGCACCATCAATATTACGATTGTAAACAAGCGTAATTAAAATGTTCCACATGGAACCTCACTTGGTGTCATTTGAAAAGAAAGAAAAATGTAACAAATGTAAAAGAAAGAAATTGGAAATAGAGGTCTAATGCGCACTCCCGATGTTCCCGCCATTAAATCCACCTCTGTATTTAGGAATATATTTTTGGAGTCTTTAACAGTTTTGATGAAATCTCAGAATAGAGGTGTTTTGAGATGAAAATGACAACTCAGAGTAGGATTGTTTCAATACACTTTTTATACAATAGAACCACTCTTAACCGGTGTGGTCGGGACCGAAACCCTGGGTTCCTTTTGGCTGGTTCCCGTGGAAAATCGATTTTCGTTATACAAAAATAGCCTCCAAACAATTTCGTCAGGTTATCACGAATTGCAACTCATTTTATGGGACTGTAAGTGCATACATAAGCAAACACGAAAAAAACGTTACTTGTGTTCCTTTCTCTTTCTTGATATTCCTTGGTCACCTCTTGTTCTTTTCGATCCAGACGTTAGTAGGTTGCGAGGGCTAGGGTATCTTTCATTTTCCTCATTTTTTGTCCTCAATGTTTTGACATATGTTTTGGTCTATTGTAATTCAGGAGGGTTTTTACTGGGTATGGTTGAGTTATTCGGCGAGACCCACACGCGGGGAGAGTCATGTTGACTCTCCCTAGTGCGTAACTGCATTTTCCCAACCTGTACAAGTTTTTAGGGCTCCAATGATCTTTGATGTCGACGAGCCGTAAAGCCCCACAAAAAAAATTGACTCATTAAAAAATAGACATGTGTACATATTGATTCATAGAAAGAGACTCGGAAGAAAGAGGGAAATCAAACTAGCGAATTCCCCCTCTCCCGATCTGCCCCACAACACAACCCGCTCCTGAACATTCCGACCCGCTCGCCGGGTTGGCCGGTGACCAATAATGACTCACCTACTTGGCACTACTACTTCCCACAGTACTGAAACTTTTTTTCAATTCAAGTTCAAACTTTTAAGTTTTTTTAAACATCTACTTAAAGTTTATATCCAGGGTCTGAAAATTGGTCAAAACTGATGACGTAATTTATGAACGGGTCCTTAAAATGTGTACTTGAATCCTCATACTGGGATGAGAAGCATTTGCGTCACTTAAAAAACTTGAAATTTATACTTGAAATTTTAAAAAGTTCCAGTACCGAGGGACAGTGCCTAGCAGGTGAGTCATTGTTGATCGGTCCGGCGAGCGGGTCAGAAGAGTGAGTTTCTGGGTATCACATATCAGCGGAAAGACTATAGTAGTACTTAAAAGATAGCCTCGAGTTTACCATACGCGACAGAAATGATAGAAATATATATTGTGATGCTTGAACAAGTTGTCATTGGCCAAGCCCTCAAGGGCAGAGTACGCTTTTGAAACCGCGCACGTAAATCCCTGAATATAATTTTATGTTCTAATTAAACGTTTCCTTTACATGGTTCAGAATCTGTTTCTTCGAGCGTAACTTAAGAAACATTTAGCTTAACATGAGATCACTTACACCATTGTACAGATTTTCACGGATCTACAGACTGAAAAATAAATCCACAGTATATTTTACCGAAACTTGTTTTACCCTGGATTTAAAAAGGCCTCAATTATACCCCCCGTAAGTAAAAATATAAAATTGTGCACTAAATCTGAGTTTGCATTTTCATGTCATGGTTCCGCAATAAATATGCGCCTGTTTTGGCCGATGTCTGCTCATTTTGCTTTGAAAGCTCTCCCTTTCTGATATTATAAGACAAAATCCTATTCGTATCGCACTAATGGATGACCAATTAAAGTTATTCTTATAGTGTAATAACTCAAGTAATGATAACTGATAAAGTGGAGTATCGATTACATTAAAAATTACTTTCAAGTATTGGAACACCTACGTGAACATATTTAATTAATTATTTCCATTTAACTGAAAAATAAAATGTTAAAAATAACACTAATTATTCTCAAAAAATTACAGACAAAACATCGCTCCAGTAACATGTCACATAGGACCGGATAAAAACAATCAAAACTCATCCGTCAGAATACCATCGCCATCATAACATTCATTAACTACCTCATTACGGTCAACCAGTGGCGTAACGTACATCCCCGCGACTCCGCGCCGCGAGAAGGTCCGAAAGGCGTGAATGCTTTGTAGGTATCATTTTTAGGTTGCTTTACTATTTGGAAAATTATTATTGTATTAATTTTTAAATGTAATGCAATAAAATGTAAATCTCCGCAACTGACCTTGCAGATGCATGTGGAGTCAGTAACCAGTTTGAAGACGAAAAAAACAACAAAATAAAGATTAATTTTGGAAAACTTTGTCACTATGAGAGGTAGACAGGGAGCAAAAAGCATTTCAAAGGATATATCTTAGACGCAAAAATGATTTCTCCGTTAACTAATAGGTTCAAACTAGTTAACAGAAGTCAGTAGATTTTTCTAATTTATTTCACAAAACATTTAATTGAAGGCAACAGATTATGATTTTATGAGAAATGCCCCGGACAACCAATAAGAAGAGGATCTTAGTGTTAACCTTAAGTTTTTTAAAGAATGACATGGAAGACGTTATAGACAAAAATAATAACATGAATACGACAGTTTGCACATCTCTTTTGGTAAAGAACTCAATATCATTCATATAAACACTTAAAACAT
Organism: Laupala kohalensis; assembly: GCA_002313205.1. NCBI lineage: Eukaryota > Metazoa > Arthropoda > Insecta > Orthoptera > Trigonidiidae > Laupala > Laupala kohalensis. The sequence goes on along the minus strand of NNCF01128499.1, from coordinate 1,058,518 downwards.
TTTTTTACGTAGACAAGTTTGTATTATGAGTGTTGGGTCCTCTTATAGAAAAAATGTTTGGATTATTTTTTTTTTGCGGTAAGGTTTGGTGGGAGGTACTCACTGGAAAACGTACATCATTGCTGTCAACCATCAGTGTAACATCGCGACGAGGGATATTCGCGAACTTTATTTCAAAAATTCGGTCAATGAAGGCATAAATGGTGTTGGAATTGGAAAAAATAGTTTTGGAATTTGGCACGATTGTTTATTGAGATGTTAAGACAACAATGAAACCCGGGCGTAGAAGGTGGGCGCGAGAGGTTGGGGTCTTAAAAGGAACTTATTGTCAATTTCTTTTTCCTTTCAATTATCTACGAAACTACACTCCTGGAAAACGAAAACAGAACACCTTGAAAAAATAACTGAGGAATATCAAAGTTGCACAGAACCCTACGTGAGGGCAGTTAATGCGATGATCAAAAGCGCAGCGCTGCGGGCAAATCTGTAATCGCGTTATCAGCCGTGGAATGCGCAAGCTTCGCAGCAGTTGCTGACCTTCAGAGTCAGTAGCAGTCAGTTTGCCTTGCTAAACGGACCTCCGTCCGTGTCTGCAACATTATTAGCATGCCGCGACGTAAAAGTGCAACATTATTAGCAGCGTAAACGTGCACCGTTTGTACAATTGACGGAGTTTGAGCAAGGGCGTATAGGAATTAAAAATGGCTTCCCTGCACACGAATATAGTGCTCTCTAGCCTGCCTCCACGCTTCAACGTTCCACAAATAAACCACGAAATTAACCTGGCAAACATCTCCCTAAAACATCACCTGGCAGACACAAAAATCATATTTTTTGATTTACAACCACACCTGACTGCCAAGAACTTTACCCAGCACGGTTTACACCTGAGACCGTCTGAGAAACAGCACTTCAGTTCTCTCCTAGCTTCACATCTGACCTCACATCATCCACCTGCCCCATTACCCACTCCTACAACTCCTCCTGCACCTACCTCATCTCCTCCTCCACCTCCCTCTACTTCTACCTCATCTCCTCATTCTGCTCCTACCTCAATACCATCTCCTCTTCCTATCTCGACACCCATTTCTTCTCCTTTCCCCATTTTTCACCTACTGATTCCTCATCTCGCACGTTCTCATGCCACCACCATACACCGTTACAACTTGCGCTCAGGAGTACGATGTGGTACTCGAAGGTGACAATCGCGTTCAGGTGCAGTGTGCGGGCTTCATCCGGAACTAGAAGCTGTACCAATTTCAAATTCCTCTCCACAATCTAACGTCGATTCCATTTCTCGTGAGTCACAAACTCTTTGCGAAAATAAAATAATTATATTTCATCATAATGTCCAATCCCTTTC
>NNCF01128499.1:1021826-1054250 GCA_002313205.1 Laupala kohalensis | reverse complement strand
GGGGCATGTTTATTGTAACAATAAATCGTGAATTTAGTGGTTTTTTTCAACTCTTATGATTTTTAAACACTATACTCAGAATAATCTATAGTTTGATAATAACTTGTACATGTAATTTTTTGCGTTAAATTACAAACATGTGACATTCTATTAGTTTTATAACTCGCAGCTAACTTTTTATCTTATCTAGGAACTTATGCAAAAAAAAATTTGAATCCGCCTCTGCCTTAGGGCCCTTGATCGGAATTGATGGGATGGTCCCTTGCTTGCTTCCGGAGAGTAAATTAGTTTATTGTCCTCCACGTAGTCATACGCAGTTTGTACTGTTTTTGACAATAAATTTATTATTATTATTATTTATTATAGTGTGTCTTCAAGAGGCTGGGTGGTCATCCCGCAGAATTGCGCAACACGTGGGGCGAGAGGTCTCCACAGTGCATCCATGTTGTCGCTGGTGGTCAGCAGAAGGTGCGCGTGCCCGTCAGCCTGGGTCCGGACAGTTACGACGTACAGATGCACGCCAAGACCGTCACATCTACGAACTGCCGTATCGGACCGCACTGCAACTTCACAACAAATTAGGGGCACTGTTGCTCCGGGGGTGTCAGCGAGAACCATTCGTAACCGTCTCCGTGACGCAGGGCTAAGATCATGCGTGCCGTTAGGGCGTCTTCCGCTCACACCCCAACATCGTGTAGCTCGCCTCCAGTGGTGTCGCGATAGACGTTTATGGAAGGACGAATGTCGACTAGTTGTCTGACTCTCATTACTGTCGCTTCTACTTTGGTGCCAATGACGGACGTATACGTGTGTGGCGTCGTGCAGGTGAGCGCCAACGTCTGGAGTGTATAAGACAGAGCCACATAGGGCCAACACCTGGCATCATGGTGTGGGGAGCCACATCTTACAATGGCCGTTCTCGTTTGGTGATCGTAGACGGAACATTGAACAGTGCACGGTACATCCAAAACATCATTCAACCAGTCGTGCACCAACAAGGAGATGTCCTTTTCCAGCAGGACAATGTACGTCCACATGCAGTCCGTGCCACCCAACTTGCTCTCCAAGGTGTACGTCAAATACATTCGTCACCTCTACGATCGTCTCCATGGGAGAATTGCAGCCTGCATCGCTGCAAAAGGTGGTATACAGGGTACTAGCTCTGACATTTCGCAAACCCTGTCGACTATACTCATATACGTAAGGCTCTGTCGGTGTGATCGTTTGTTGTATACGACCTCGAGAATGTGTCAATAAAATTACCTTCTGGTGGGTCCACGAATTCATGGTGTTCTTTTCGCGCAAGCATTTCATTTTCGGTAATTAACGTCAGTCTTTTATCGGCTTTATCAGTAATTATTGGTTTTAGCAAAAATCTCTCCCCGTGTGATGAAGCAGAAGAAACGGGAAATCTCGCGCGAAAACCTACATGTCGTCCCATAGGCAGAGGAATATAGCACAACAAACAGCATGGGAGTGATTTTTCTTTTAACTAATTCACAAATAATACCTCCATCCTACAATTTTTCGGCACAGTAACAACGATAAATACACTGAAGATTTTGTCAAAATGAACTATTCCCAAAATGAGCTGCATTCAGAAGAGACAGTGGTTGTGGAATAATATAGGATATGTGCCAGATATCATCAAATATATATTATTCACAGTATTTTCAGTACGGTAGTAATTGTTTTATTAGTATTTTATCATCTTCCATACAATTAACAAGTTACAAGCTTTCTCATATACAAAGGTACATAACATTTGCCAGTATTATAACAATTAATTGATTTAGGCCTTGTTACAGAGAAAAAAGATATCAATTGAGATTTGAATTGACAATATTACCAATACCTAATGGCTATGGAAGACCAAAATGCATGTAAAAGACCAAAATGCACAAAGAACAGTGGTTTTCTCATGAATTGCTAAATCATGTTCTGTCCAACATACAAATCTGTAAAGCAGCATGTCATTAAAATGTCCACACCAAACGTAAGGTAACTCACAAGAAGGATGTTAATAACCTTCAGAAGCTATTGATATATTAAATGAAAACCTAGGTGTCAGTTCTGAGTTTTGAAGGTTAAAAATATGAAGGATGACATCTCCCTCACAAGCAACAATAAAAGAAAAGAACAATGAAATAATCAGAAACTGCGCCCTTTGTACAATTCATTCATTCATTTTATTTTTCTTAATGAAAATTTGGTTCTTTTTGGGTGAAATACTTGAGAGGTGTAATTATAAGAGAAATAAATTTATTCAGCTTGTTCAAGGGAAGAGCAATAAAATCCCTCCTTTCCAAACCTTCAACATATAAAGATTATAAAAAAATTAGCACATGAGAGGTAAATGTTGATAACTCCACCTGAACAATTAAGGGAATATTGGATCTACAACTGAATACTACAAACAAATCTACTTCATTTTCATATTGCTCTGTTCTTTTAACTTCATGAGTTGAACACAGCAACTTTTACCACACACAAGCCTACTCTGCAAAAAAACGTACAATCGTAAAGTTTCACAAACATAAAAGTTGAAGTTACAACTAATTACTTCTTGTGTACTGAAAATTAGCGAGAAAACTTCAAGGAAGTGTTTCTTATCACATAAATAATTCTTGAATAATAATGATGAAGCATATAGAATTATGGTTGTACATAAAATTATCACCTTCATTTCAATGTACACTAGCAGTATGCTTGACAAAATAAACATATTTTTCTTCAAATTGCAACACTCAATTTTGATTCATGATGATTAAACTCTAATTTACGTCCATGTGAGGGAAAAGTCTCTCTTTAATATATTTCTGTACTCAAATTTGCAGAACTTGCTTTGTCCACAAACCCAAAAAAATAAATAAAAATCCTGTTGAAATTAGGTCAATTTTTGTTACAAAGTAAAATTGTTGCCCTCAGAAATAATAGGATGGAAGTTGTTGGTGCAACAACACGTTCTGAAGACATATTTTATTGACACTATAGCAGTAAAGAATACTAATGAGCTTTCAACCCTGAAGTAAAATATGTGTTGAATCCCTGTTTATACAGAATTCAAGATTTCATGCACTCGAAACATGACAAAATAAGGAAACATTTCAAGTCATAAGTAATTGATTGGGAACAGTCTAAAAATAATATCCACACAAGTTGTTCCTGAGCAAATAATTTTATTCAATACTGCCAGAGTCATTGAGCCTTCCCGCATCACACATTGTAATTAAAGGTCACGTGTATTGTTGTTACCTGTGCTTCGATGGGACAATGTGCCATCTTTTTGAGAATGGAAGAATAGTAGAATTTTGCAATCACTGTACTTCAGCAAGAAATGGATGTAACAGAAAACGTTTAAATCCATGTCTAAGACGATAAAAATATATGAAATAAATTTACCATTTTTACCACATATAATCTGCCATTTTTACCACATATAATCCAACGCAAAACACTTATGAACTTGCAAATTCCATCCAATACTCGGTACTCAATTACCAAGTTAGTATTATTACGATGCAGAGAAAAGAAGAGTAACAATTTGCACCAAAACAAATGCTCTTCATTTGTCATAAGTAATGATATCTGTAGAACTGATATCCAGATAAACAAGACATGACATCTGTAAAATTGACACCACATCAAATTGAAATTCAACAACAGTGATGATATAAAAAACCTTAATAGACAAACAAATACAAAAGTAAATTTAATTGAAGACTTTTTTTTCAAAATGAGAAGATTCAACAATCATACACAAGGACAAAAATTCTAAAATTTTTAAAATTACACTTTTGTCTTAATACCATTTTCCATATATTACATTTCTATCTTCTTTGTTATAAAGATAAATTAAAAATTTAAACAAAATTCAAGAAAAAAGAGAAAGGAAAAAGTAACAATTCCCCAAAACCCCAACTCTATAAAAAAATGACAAATTTTCCACAAACTAAATTCACTTAAAATTAACATCCTAAACATAATGGAAAATACCATAACCAATAGTAAAATGTATCTCTTTATGGTGAATTTTATCCATCTATTTCATCATAAGAATTTCATAAAACTTTCAGATTCAGTACAAGCAGATGCACCAGGAATTAATGATATAATTAAATAAGACATGAGAGAGAGAGGAAAAAAAAACAGTCTTTTAATGAGGTCCTCAAACATGATCCTGTGAAAAGTAAAGGAGACATCTATCACTCAAAATCTTTATCTATCATGAAGAAGAGTAGAAAATATATTTAAAGAACTGTGAAGAAAACTTATGTTATTGGTAGGGGATACAGTCACTCTAAGAAACTTCAGTCTTTCTTTCCATCGCTTCAAAATCTTTATGATGTTTTCTATGTCCAAAGAAGCATTTCATTTGCACTAGCTTAAACACACAAATACGCAACCTCAATGAGCTTTTGACTACTTAAGATTACTCGGTATCTCTTAGGTTCTCTAAGAGTGCATACACGATTAAGAATAGGTTTCACACACAAGAAAATAGGTCCGATTACACAGACCACACTGCCAAAATATCTTTTCATTGGCCCAATGAAACTACAAGACCGATACACAAGAACTAAAACCTTCCTCAACATTATGATTCTCAGATTAAAAAAGCCCAACAGCATTCTTTCTTTGAGCACTAACATAAAAACTAGGATTAATTTGTAATCGACAATTCATGATTACTTCTCGGAAGCACTTTGACTTTTAATCACTAATAGTATCGTGCAGGAATGTTTTATACCTCCAGTATTTTAATACTAATTCTTATTGATGATGGTGATTATGATAATAATAATTATTATTATTACAGTGATAATAGAGATATAAATAGTAATAATGAGAATTCTTACAGGTTTCTCAGTAAACTTATCAAAATAACCACTCATTACAAATCAATCAATTTTTTGCAAAAAAACTTCACAATCGCACATTGACTTCAAATATAATTTAAGTTAAGAATTCCCCAAGAATTCTACATACTGCTCAATATGACCAGAATTGAAGTTGTCCACATATTCAAACAAAGTAAAGTATTCTACACCATACTTCCCTTCTCCCTGTCCCCAAACGACAAGTTTTGGTCCCTCTCTTTCTATTAAATCAATTCTGAGCTTTAACTGCTCATAAGTTAGCATATGTCTGCCCTTGTACCACAGGAACAAACTTAAGTAAATGCTAACAAAATGTGAACAATACCATTTAATGTAACAATGGAATCATTTCCATGAAATGTCCTACCAAGGAGATGAGATCTTGCTTTCCTTGTTGTACTATACAGTTTTAGCTGATAACAAAGAAATTGTTAATTCTCATTGCACTAACTGCATTAACCAGTAGGAAATATTCGATATGAACATTTATTTTAATGATCATGATGGTCCCTTATCATCTTCCAGCCTGAAGGGTCTACAACTGTTTTCTTGTTGTAAGAAGCATAGACTTCATTTTTATAATAATTAATTCTTTATTTCTTACTACAAGGACATAATGGTTATTTCAAAACTTTCATTTGAATAATGGTGAAAAAATTGATACAAGTAACTTTCACACGAGGCAATTCAAAACACAAAATTCAGACAATTAAAACTGTTACATGACATCTCATTTTGGATTTTTATGCTGGGAGTTCTTTCAACCAAATATTAGTCATTATTACCTGAAGTAGCAAAAAAATAAATTCTGACAACTTTACCAAAGAGAACCAGGTCTTAACATTGGTAGTGCTACCATGTTTCATCTACCATAAGATACCGCGTCAGAGACAGCCTACATATGTCTCACCACCGAGGGAAGACATTGCCAAGAGAATATATCCCCAAGGGTCACTTTCTGCTCAAGCTTTCTAACAAAGAAAGTTTTAACAGAGTTATATCTATTTCTATTTTCTAGTTCTTCCCTAGAAAACACCTCAATAGGAAACATTAATTCAACACGAATAATATGGTATGGGAAAAATCAAAACAAATGATCCAGTTTAAGTAACACTCCATTACCCAACTTCTAGGTATGATAGAAGACAAAATGAATCGCACAACATAGAAAAAATAAAAATTTAATGATTTCCTACATATTTGCTACTCTCCATACACATTTCATATTCTTAACAAATTGAAAAAGCTAAGAAAAGACAGCAAAAGCAAGAAGAAAGATATTGGAGGATTTTTTTGCAGTTTCTTCATTAGCATTAAGCTTTCTCTTCGTTCTTGAAAATCTATTTTGAAACTACTTCCAACAATAAAAGTAACCTCCCAATTTCTCTCCATTTTCAAAATTTTAATTTATGAATGTGAATTATGGCACATTAGCTGCTGTTCTTTTCTCTTAACACCAGTTGAACACAGAAGAATAAGATGCACCACCACAGACCCTGCAATGTAGGGGGAGGGGGTGAGGTCAAAGAGTTTGAAAAGTGGTTAGGAAGATGATATATGGTGGTTTTACTGGTGAGTCTTAAGCTTCAAAATTATATTGTCAAAGAATTTAAACTTTCTTGCAAAAATGCATGGAGAGTCAATTACCAGTTTGAATTCAAAAGAAGCTTTTATAAATAAATGAATTGAAAAAAAAAATTCTTAAAACAAAAAATTTACTTAGATATACTCCTAAAATACCTTCTGAAATCTGTCAATTTTTTTTCACAAAGAGAAATTTTCATTATGTATGTAGGGGACTCTTTTAGCAAAATAGAATAGCAAAACTTTACTTGATCAAAAAATAAAAGTGCATTGTTATTGATTTTTAAATGAAAAATGAAATAAAAGTATTAAAATTATTTTTCAAACATTTACTCATATCTGCTGTATCAATGATTTTTTGTTTCATCTGAAAATATACAATTCTAACTTCTATAAATGCTATTTCAAATTTTTCTGAAATTTGTAAAATATTTTCACTTATCATACCAATAATCCAGGGTCGGTAAAAATTTATGTGAGGGTGAGGGGCTGGAAAACATTACACCACTGGTTAATCAATCAATATCCCATAAATATAATTTAATTTGCATCTATTTCTCATAAATCCATACTAATATATAAATGTATAATGTGAAAGCGTGTCTGTCTGTCTGTTTGTTACTTACTCACGACTAAACCACTGAACCGATCCTGATGAAATTTAGCAAGGAGATAGTTAAGATGTCCAGGATGACGATAGGCTAACTTTTAGTTTTTAAATGTATGAAAAGAAAGATAAAAAATAAAGTTGAAGATAAATGTCAATGAAATCGAGGGAATGGGTCATATTCACTTACGCTGCCTAAACAGTTAGAGATAGATGACAACTATGAGTGGCAATATTATCTGCCTTGAAGAGTTCTACAAAAAAGTCTGTGACAGCATTTGTCTATCTAATAAAAATAATTTAAATTATCGAAAATGTGTTATGAAAAATAGAAGGTTGAAATACTTAAATTTAAGTGAGAAATTTCAGACAGAAAAAAATAAATCTTCATTAAATTTAATGGGTTCTTTGTTTTGTGCATTTAACAAAGATAAAAAACATCTTTAAATTGTAAAGTTTGGATGAATGGTGAAGATTTTATATGCGTGTTAGTGAAAAGGGTGCAACCACACTGCCCCAGTTGTATCTTGCCTCAGAAGCATACAAATTCGACCTGCGAGCTTTCTGATGAGTGAGATCATTGGTCTAATGAGTAAAAAAAATTCTGGGCAATGTCGGGAAATCGGCTAGTATAATATAATTTAATATCTCACATCCTAAGGTTTCAATAAAAATTTAAAAAACAGAGGATGTAATATATTCCTTCCTAGTGTGCTATTGAGTTTTATTACATGTCACACTCATACAAACCAATGAAAAGAAAGACTATAAACTTCTTAATTCATAAAATACTTTGTAGTTTTTTGCATAATTAAAGCTTGCCTTGTGAAACTTTAAATAAAAATTCTGCTGCTTTCAACTAATTTAGAAAACAGTTGAACCTTAATTTACTCTCCTTGAACAGACAAGTAAGAACAATCTCTTTACTTACTACAATCGGTTCCATCTATTCTCTTTGCAATTTTTTGTTAGCAACTCATTTGCACCAGCACCATAAGTTCCAAGACCTCTCTAAAACAAAATTTCTTCAAAGATATAAAACACTATTTTTTGTGACTTGATCCAGCAGATATGACGAAAAAACCTACCATACTAAATGTAGCTCCAAACCATAGCTCATATCCACTCAATCATATTCTTCACTCTTTCTCTTACAAATAATGGTAAGAAAAAGCATTGCATGGTAGTGGTGGATCTGGAAGGGGGGCAGGGGGACGCACAAGTGGAACATGGCCCTAAGAAAAGACGGAAAAAGTATTTCTAAATCATTACTGTTTACTCAAAAAAATTTTAGAACAAAATTGAAAGTAACAGGAAGAACTAATAAATTCTGTATACTAAGATGACTTCATACTATGAGTATACAATGAGGGTTTACTCTGCTAGTGTGCTGCATTCCCATTAGGTGATACATTTGCAGTTTAGTGTATGGGCACTTGCATAACATAATGGAGATCAAACAAGTGATTCTCACAAACAAACTCTTAAATCGGGGTTCAAAATCGTTGAATAAATGAGAAACTATAGAAAACAGAATACTGAGTTGAGAAATTTGTAAATTTATTTTTTGACAAAGTTTTTCAAATCTTCATATACCTCAGCTGATACAAAAACATGTACCGTATTTACCCAAATACAGTTCACCTTATTATTATTATTTTTAATGGGGCTTTAGGGCTCGTCAACATCCAGGTCATTAGAGCCCAGTTCACCTTATTTTCAGAGGCAAAATTTAGGGAAAAAATGAAGTTGAGCAAAATCCAAGTCTTTCTGAACGGAAATGCTCATTCAAAATTCCATGTGAAATGGTTGGCAGAGGTAAGTATAATCATAAGAATTTTAAAATGAAACACTAACTGGAGCAGTTCAACTTCTCTTGTAATCACCAGATCCACATAAACTTTGGCTCTACTTTCAAATTTTCGTGCTGCTGCTCCATTTCGATGTGTTTGAGCTTAATTTAAAATTCGCAGTTCAAAATTAGCATTGAAGCATCTTTAATCACCCCACTTTTGTTGTGTTATAAAAGATCGCTTTCTCGAGACAAAATTGTGTGACATTGTCAGAATGGTGACTTCAATCTGTCATTTTTAGATGACATGGACCAGTTCAGTTCCCACTTTGAATGAGCATCAAATCCTGCTATCATCAATCTTTGGTCGCTGTTATATGAGTTACATTACATACACGACTTGTGTTGACTCAACTCGTTTTCACCTACAAAACTTTCAATTAGCAGTTTTCCACCCTAAACTCCAAATATAATCGCCCCATGGATTTTTGGGCGATATTTTTCGGAAAAACGGAGGGACTATATTCGGGTAATTACGGTACATAATATTTGCAAGAGAATGACAACCAAAATCATAAATAAAAAAATAAATAATAATTTCATACAAGTATTCATAAATTAGATACCTAACATTTATATTTCAAGATATATCTTTCCCCTTTGTTTCAATACTAATATTTTAGAATGATTTAAGTATGAATGTCTAAGTCAAGTAGTCAACAATTCACAAAACTTGGAAATATTCGTTGAAGGAGTTCAAATTAGTTAATAATTCACGCAACTGATTTTATACTGTCAGACAAGGACAATTATTTCGTGCACTTAAAACTCAACAAGAAATTTAGATTTTTGCTTAACTCTTTCTTTCATGAGGATCATATTATCTTCAGTCATGTGAGATGGCTGCAGTTTCCAGTGGAACAGTATTTTCTGCAGTTTTTGTAGAATTATTCTTTAAAATGCCATGTAAGGTATGAACTTCTTAACATCATTGCATTGCTATATTCATTCATTATGTTTTTGTGTTGTTGTTTTTTTTTTATGTGTTAAGCTGATAATTGTGTCAGGGTATCAAAAATTCATAAGCCTGCGAAAGATTCTCCATATAAGCACGTAGTAATTTGAAGTCAAATAATTCAAAATTTTGAGCTGTAAGAGCATAAAAATTCATCGCCACTGGATGGGGAATGGATCAAATTATCATTTGAAACATTTTTGGGGGGTTATTTAAGGCTAGATGCTCTGATGGTTATAATGCCTTAAATTAAATAGTGTAAATCTGAAACTGTAGTCTATGCAATAATCCCCAATGGGTACGCCAAAAATACAAAATATTTTTAAAATTTTACAATTTAGATTATTTAAATATCTGATATTTAAGGCATTCCTATTCATATTTATTTATGCACCGAAATGCTATAAAATGCAGATACAGTTTAACTTCCTAAAATTTCAAGTGAAGAGTCTCCAGGCTTCCCCCAGGTAGAGCAACATCAAATTCAAGCTTTGCCCCTATTGTATAAGGGTTGAAGAGAGTGAAACAAAGAACTTAAGGAAACAAATTTTACTAGAAGATTTTCAGGAACAATGGAAAATAAATTTAACACAAAACCTGGAACATCACACTATTCCACTTATCAACTTAAATATGCAATAAAATAAAATAATATAATTAGTTATTATGTAACAGGATAACTGGCAAGTAAGTTTGGAAATTGGAATAAAAACTTTAAATAAAAAATTGAAAAAAAAACTCCAGAAATTTTTATTGATAACTTCAATATTGAATAAAAAATTACCACTCCTCCCTCCTTCTCAATATAAAATAAAACACATACACAATTAAAATGAAAACAAGCATCTAAGTAATGTGAATTAAAATAAGCAATAAATTTTAATAAAGTACACAAAAAAGTAGTATTTTAATAACAGTCAATATGATATTTTACTTAAGACTATCTCTCCTTTCAGCAATACCTCTTCTCAGATATTAGAAGCACACAATTGAGAATCATATATAATAAATCTATTATCCTTCTTGAAAAATGTTTTCCTAAAAATATTGCACCAGAACAAATATTATATCATAGGCCTTGACAAGATATGGTCCCATCCATCAATGCCTCTGCATTGCAGCCACACCCAGGACATTATTTTAAAAAAATTACAAAAATCCGTATGAGAAAAAGCGCTGATACATATTAAAAAAATAGTGTCTATAAGACACCTTTCTGAGAACAACTGTTTCATGAGTTAATAGAGAAAGTATCAAAAAAATCATTAAAGTATTTAAATCTCCCTGCAAGCAAAATACGCACTCACAAAATTAATTCTTTTAAGAAATTACTTTACTCCTGAGTTCATACAACTGTACATAAATGTAAACAGAAAAATTAAATTTTCCAAAGTTTCAAACTTTCCACTATAAATTTTTTTTAACATCACATATAAATATTTAACTTTCAAAAAAAAGGGATATCTTGTTATCTCATTACAAGAAAAGTTTTCAAATAAATGTGTAGAGTCCATATATTTGTATATAAAAATGCCAAATTCTCTAATATCTAATTCATTACACCATGTAATTCTATCTAATACCGTCTTTAGAATACTGTAGGTAGAGCAACATTAAATACCAAAACCACAAACTTTTGCAAAGCTGTGGCGACAGCCACTGCATACAAGAAAGATCAAGCTTTACATCCACACTTGCAACCATTCATCCAAACATTACGCAGATCAGTCTATTTCAAAAATCACATCATCAGATTCATACCTCAATCACCAACAATTTCACAATACATCGCTAATATATCTTAGAAACTTACTTGAGTATTATATAAAAAATAAAGCAAGATAGGTTAAAGTTGAGTAAGGAAGCATTACTGCCAGCTGAAACCCACAAGGGGTCAAAGTGGTACAATCAAAATTCATTTACACCATAAAGAGATTCATGAATACCAAGCAAAGATCTATCAAAATTAATTTTTCTACCATAATTCTGAAATATCACATAAAATAAGTAAGTTATGCCATATTTACAAATCGTTGTAGAGTCTGTTTCTACTACATACAAAACCAAAATATTAAAATCCATCTTTAGTTTTGAAGTAAGTATACATCAAACACGCCTTCTGTACCTATACATCAAACTTCCAGTTTTTGCAGAGTTTTAGAGACCATCTTTCAAGCTGAGAAACAAAATTTCTTGACTATTTAAAACACAAAATCCATATAAAAATAAAAAAATTATGTTTTGCCAAGTTCTATTAGATGATGCAAATCAAGAAATGCAAAAGTTATTTCGAGAATGTATACATGTGAAATAAAAGAATAAAATAAATGCAAATCCCTAAATTCACACAATACTGTAGCAAGATAAATTTTGTTTCATTGCAGGTACCTTGGCAGAAAAATTGTTTTCAAGGATAAAACAAAAATTTAATCTAATAATATAAATGAGAAAACATAAAAAAGTGCATGAGCAGTATTAAAACTTCAACAACAGTACAACTTAACAGAATTTCTGTCCTATCACAATTTACACACACACCACTCACACTTTGGCAAAATGCCTCCACCGTACTTTTGCCACATGGATCCATCTTCTACGAGGTCAGAGCCGTTCCCTTTGGAACGCTTCCCATCGAGCATCGTCCGATTCATGAGTTAAGTACCGAAGGCCAACTTGTGATTCCAGTTCTCGCAAATCACACCATGTTTGATAGTCCTAAATCAACAACAGTGTCATTTGAAAAGGTTTTCTAGAAGTTTTTCACAGTGAAATCTTGCAGTAGAAACAAATACACAGATTTAGTCTAGTTAGACCAACTAAATAACATGTTAAGTAAAATTTTATTTTTATCATAATAAAAATTGATTTATTAATAAATTCAAGTAGTAGTGCCCACTTATATGAAATGGTAACAAATGTTTTCCCTCACAACTAACAGATAAATCTCAAAATGAAAGAACTGAAACATGTTCCACAATAATAAATTTAAATATATCTTTTCGGCACAGACTTTTTAACTTTTTCAAAATAAAAAATTACCAAAAATGAAAACCATCAACAACTATTATCCTCTACAACACAAATTTCGAGAGACTTATCTCACATCTTCAGCCAAAGGAGACTTAACTGTGCTTTGCTTTAAAAAACGAGAGAGAGAGATACGTAATTGCCTAAAATCTAACTCTTCCAAATCAGAATTCAAACCAAACTGAAATTAACTTCAGAAATAAATTTCAATGCAAAATAGAGATTCAATTCGTTCTTTCTCTTTATACGGAAAGGATTTGAATGACTCGAAACCAAAGAGACTGAAAAGATAGAAAAAATTTCTAGGACTAGGTTTCACTATAAGAATCAGAGAATATAACATTTATTTCACCTCTACCAACAATGTGAAAATTTTAAAGGAGTGGTGTTAATGAAAAAGGGAACTCACCTGCAACCAAACATGAGCTAACGACTTATCCACAGTAAACCGTTTCCTCTGCTTCACTTGAAGTAAATTATTAATGAGGTCAATGGCTGCAAAAAGTTTAATTTCTCATCACCACAGACAGCACTTCAAAATCATTTCAAAATTCTTAAAGAATTTAACACCAATGATATTTCTAAGGAGTTCCGAACAGTGAAGACATCAAAGCATAATAAACATAGAATGAACATACTACACTAAACTTACTCATGACTTTTGAGAAGCGTTTTCTGGGGACCTAGCCCCATCGTCAGCAGAGTAAATTTTAAGACTCCAATGTAGAGGATTTTATACAATGTTTTTAAGGAATTCCATGCAGGGAAGACTTCATAACAAAATACATTACATTGTTTTTACAAGCTTCACCAAATTTGTTCTAACCTTTTAGAAAGCATGTAAAAACACACATTATGGTTGTTTTTACTTTGTTATGGTGTAAAGTTGGATTAGGAAGTACATCTATCCACCACCAGATTGTCTGAGAGTTTTCAAAAGATATGAACAACAATTTAGGGAAGAGGACCCATGATACTTCATTTAAAAGCTTAAAACCCATGATACTTCATTTAATGAGCTATGAAATAAATACACATATAATTCTTCTTCTATGTATCTAAATGTGGAGAAGATGTGATGACTGCAACCTGAGGAAAATGGTGAGGATTCCGGAGTAAAAGGCCCTGAGTGGAAATAGTTTTCAGTTGAGGAAGTCATACGGATGGTGTAACGGTCAATATCATTGCGATCAAAGAAAGATCCCAATTTTGTTTCCCAGCTTGTCCTAATCATAAATTAAATTCGCGCTGCCCAAAATATCTTATGGCGAGCACTAAAGCCCCAATTTAAAAAAGAAAACAAATCTTAGCCTGCGGGCCATTTACTATACACTTTTGACCAATCAGGCTGGCATGGGATAGTGTGGCAAAATGTTGCCAGACAAATAAAACTAATGGGTCATATTTATTTATTTATTTATTTATTTGTATTGCAATATTTTGATTCTCATCAACAAATTTATATTATTTCACGGTGGAAAAATTAAATAGTACATTTCTTTATTTAAAATGATTTTTTTATATTGAATATTACGGTAGAATTTTTAACTCACAACTTCCGAGTACCTACATGTGGAGGAGTGATTGTAACATCAACAACCAGGTGAAAATTGTGATGGACCGGGACTCGAACCCAGGACCTCCTGCTCTGGCCACAGGTGGGCTATCCACTGCACACATCCACCACCCGCAGTGGATAACACACCTGCGGCCAGAGCAGGAGGTACCGGGTTCGAGTCCCAGCCCGTCGCAATTTTCACCTGGCTGTTGATGTTGCATTATGGTAGAACGTACATATTGTAATGTATGACATTATTTCTAACACAATTTTCTATTTTCTTTCACCGTACATGCCACGCCAAATATTAATTCTGACAGCATAGACTTATAACACAAAGTTGTGTCCCCCAATGTTAAGTGAAAAATTTGATGTAAAATATACTAGAAATCACAGGCCTTAAAAAATAGTTTGTAAGACACTAGTTAGATAGCACTAAATTAAATAATAAAGAATCCTACCATCAGAGGAAATCTCCTTCCATGGGTTCGGTGGATACATGAAAGCTGCATTCTGAATCTGTTCATTGATGTCTTCATCTTCATTGAAAGGAAATGTACCACTTAGGCTCACATAAACTATCACACCCACACTCCACATATCGAGGGATCTATTGTAACCTTTGTTGCGAAGAACTTCTGGAGCTACAAAACAAACACATATTTTCCTTGTATTTGACCATAACTCATTGACTGACAGCAAGTCACTTGTCTTTTATAGCAACTATTTACCTGCTACAGAGCTAAGTAGCAGTTTTCTAACATCATCATAATTTAACATTCGCTTCTCATGATTGTACCAGTAAAATTCATGTACAATAAATTTGTATCTTAAAATAGCTTATCTATAAGTAAAAATTAAACGCTGTTAGTTGGTAAGCGCTGCTATTTGAGAGCGGCTGGACCGATTTGGCTAATTTTTTTTAATGTTTGTAACAGTCAGAATAAGGACTCTAGGGAAAGAAAAAATGAAAACGTTGCCCGGAAAATTGGAAAATTCAGGAAAAACTGAAAGCACTTTTTTCTATGGGATTTTTGTATGAACTCAAAACCATAACTCACGATTCAAATGATGGATATGCGTAATTCTTTTTTTGTTTGTTCATTATGGTACTTGAAAAGTTTTCAGGGAAAAAAATTTGGGACAATTACAAAGGAAAGTCGGAAAATCCAGACAAACTGCAAAGTCATAATTTTTGTATGCACACTCGATTATAACTGACAATAGGAATGACATTTTTTGGTTCATTGTTTTTTGTTTCATTTTTTCAGTTTTTCAATTGAATTCACATTCCAGGCACATCACACATTTCCAGCATTTCAGTAGTGTACTGCCAACAGAATTCATCTTGCATGAAAAATCTTCCTATTGGCATACTTCTGAATGTACTTTGCCTCAAGTTGAATATCTATGGCCACAATCATTAATAGGTACAATGATCACTCAAAATATGTTTTTTTCTCCTTTTTAGTTTGTTTACACATTTCAAATAGCTTTTCACAAATTCACAAACCAATCACAAACAAATTTATTGAAATTTGTACAGGACAACATCTGTCAGGTCAGCTAGTTATTAATATAGGTTACGTGTTTAACTCACCCAGATAAGCAGGTGTTCCCACAACAGATCTTCGAAAGGATTTCTCTCCAATTATCCGCGCAAATCCAAAATCACATAATTTAACTTGAGGAAAATCTGAATCTGAGCTTAATAACACATTTTCTGGTTTGAGATCACAGTGTACAATATTTTTACTATGCAAATGTTTCAGGGCTACCAATATCTGGAAATCATACAAACCAGCAGATAAATAAAAACAAGAAAATTAAACAGTGAAAATTTACACCGACATATAAAACAAAAATATGTGCTGTTGGTGTACAAAAAAGTATTTCACATTTCACAATGATTCTTTACTTATTTAAGGCAATGAGAGTAGGAAAAACACATTATAAAATTCTTAGACAATTGAGAAACCAACCAAAAATTTGTTCAAGTTCTCCCTAAAAAAGAACAAATTCAAATTTTATGAATTAAAGCAAATGATGGCTGGAGTATTACATATTTGGAAAGCTAATATATTGCAAAACTCTTTATTTTCCCTAGAGAACATAAAGAGAGAATTGTAGAAACTTCTTAAATCCCGTCAATAATGGAAAATTATATAAACATTGAGATGTGTGTGTCATGGGAAATTGAACTATAATAGGTTTTCCAATGACAAATAAAACAATTTGGAGCAAGCCTTAATAGTAGATGCAGAACGAGATAAAGGGAAAACTTCATTTTCTTTGAGGTATCTCATGTGTATGTGGTAACTTTCATACATGATTACCCAACCAGTTTCTTTCTTTAAGAAAAATGTCTTAATAATTATATTTATTAACTGAAAATGGGCGGCTCTTGCCCGGTGGCAAAATATTAGAAAAAAATATGAAATACACAAAAAATCAATAGATCAATACAAGATAAACATATAGAACTATGTAATCTTTAAAGAGTTTATGAATTATAAGAATCCAGAAGTAGTTTTGAAGAATTAAGTAAGATTAAAATAGTTGGAGGTGTGAAACACACAAGCCAGGAATTTCAGGAATACCTTCAGGAAAATTGTATTGTGTGCAAAAAATGTTAATTATTCAACAATTCAAAATGGAACAGTTGAAAAGTAGAAAAGAACCTTATCTACGAGTGCTAACTGTGCCAAGCTCATTCAATCTGGTGAGTCATGTGTTTCTGGGGCGTAAACAGTTAATATAGCTCGTGTGAGGAATGTATCATCTTCTAAGAGCTCTATTTCATAAAATAACTATTCCTTATGCAAACTGTGAGAAAACGTTCATTGGTGCTATGATAGTCCTGTTCCTATGGTGTGTCATAATAGGAGTCACAGGATGAGGGGCAATTTCTTCATTGGTCAATGCTCCAACATTGTATGAAATGCATAACCTGCGCTATTTCCAAAATCTTTCATGTCACAATGCAGCGTAGACATCAGTGTGTCATTTTCCATTTTTTGAAGACTGCATAGCTGATATCACAGCAAATAGGGTGCAATATTTGACCAAAAATGTATTGAGTTAAGAGAGCTTATCTTACACAGAACAGAGAATTTGTTAGCCACGTGGTTTAGCTTCAGTATCTCTTAATGAGGCATAAAGAGTTTAAACTAAATACATCATAATGTCAAGATGCATCCACTGAAAGGTAAACTGTGAGACTGGTGGATTTGTTTTACAGGTTCAAGAAGTAATTATTATACGACTTGTGCGCACGTTATTCCGAAGAACTGCAAGACATTGGTTAACATTAATTGTTCTGAGCAATTGTGAGGTTCATAGCACAGATGTTTGGACTTCTTTTCTTGCAGCTAACTAACCGAAATGGTGCACCGTGAAGAACCTGAAGGTTCTTATAAAAAAAAGGATGTTGTTGAACACTATGTATGGGTTGAAACAAACAAGAGTTTTATGAGAAAATTAATGAGGTATTACGAAAGTTGGATCAGAGCAAACACAAGAAATATTGGTGAGTGATAAAACAACCAAACCATTGTGTCTACAGATTCCATAATAGTAAATTTCAGGATTTTTTAGGCCTTCCTAAATTTAATTCCCGGTGCCCACATTTTGCAAAGAAATCTTACGGAATAATTTTTTACATTTCCACACTGTTTAGTCCAGAACTTTAATTGGAAGATGATTAGAGTATAAAACTCAAGCTTAAACAATCTCTTGTCAAAATGGGTTTAGTAAAATAAGCAGACTTTTCAATCCATAGACATTTTTTCTGTAACCTAATTTCTAATTTCATGGTTATTTTAATACACTTGGGATCCATTTTCCATTTTGAGGTATCTCTAAGACTTGAAGACACACATGAACAAATTTTGAAATAAGATGCTTTTCTAGCATAACTTAAAGATTAAATAGTATTTTCTTAAATAGGTATAGAAATAATCCTTCCTTAACCAATAGTTCCAAGAATCAAAGGAACAAACCAGAGCATCAGTCAACAAGATTTGTACCCATGTAATGTAATTAATGGAACAACAAATAAACAAATAAATAAGGAAACTCCCAGGTCTTCTTGTAGAACTTACCTGAGTTATCAGAAATTTAGTAATTCTTTCACTGAGACGACCCTTTTCACTTGAGAGTATCATTTCCAGCATGTCGCCTCGCAACTTCTCCATCACAACAAATATGCGTTCAGTTGTTTCAAACATTCGTTCCAGATTCACAACACCAGGATGAGATAAATTTTGGAGAATGGATACCTCATTTTTCAATTGAGCCTCTTGTTTTGTAGGAAATCGTAATTTATCAATTACTTTAATTGCTACAGCTCGCCCTGATTTTCTATGAACTCCTGCAAAACATAAGAAAGATAGGATATAAATAATATTAAAAACCACTATTAAGAGCTAAGAATGATGCCAAGCTTTCATAAAAAGCCTTCATTTTCCAAAGACTGGAAAATATTTGAAAGAGGAAAGGCTTTTGGAACCTTAATGAATGAAAGATCGATCACACCAACAACATTTCAATAATACAATGCCAAGACAATAGGAAACCCAATATTTGAGAAAAGTGGAAATAACACTTCAATCAAGGACAAACACATCAGGAACCAGTCACTCAAGCAAGTGAAAATTTCATTCAGGAGAGGAAAACTACAGACTGGTAAAAAGATATGTCTCGTAAAGTCTACAGCATGCGACAATATATGTATTCCTTCTCTTTTAAAGACATGGCACGCAACACACTGAACTATTCACAGGACGAAATGTTCCCAGGATCTCACAAGATAAGAGCTGGTGCTATAGAACATCGACACATGAAGAACCCAAACAAACATCTATGTTGTGTAACTTTTACCTCACCACTAATGCAAGGCGCTGCAAGAACTGGTAATTAAATCCAAATGGAAACTAGCACCTCACTCAACAGCTGTCTGAAAACTACAGAAATATGGGGAGATATGAACCCTGAGATGGGATTATAAAATTGGTTATTTTAAAAGAAGATTTAAAAAAAGAAAAGAGATATCAAGAAAAACAATTCCAAAAAGTACTAACCTCCATATACAATACCAAATTGTCCAGAACCAAGCACTTCATCAGGAAGAATTTGATACAACTGAGTCATATCTGTTACTCGCTCCTCCGGTTCTCCTACGCCTTCAGTCTCTGTAAATGCAATTATCATTCATTCACGGATTAGAAAGTTGTCCGACAGTGCATTAACTGACAATGTTAAAAATAAGCACATAATTCATAAAGATTTTATTACCATCAGTTCAAATTTTATTTTTTCAAGAGTTTACATAACAATTTTCACAAATAGGTTTTTACAGATATGAACAAATAATGGTCGGTTGATTCATACATTTTGAAAGGGGGCAATGCTTCATAACAGATACCAACATCCAATTGGTTAAAATTGATGAAATACATACTAGCGTGAGCAGTAACGGGCATTAATGCCTGTCTTATACTCGTCTCCCACGTTTTCGCAAGATGAGCTCCAACGCCACTGTCGGGTGGGGGGAGAGCAACTGCACTGTTTTCTTGTCTGCCATACAAAGGGTCTTCTCCAACATAGTAATCCACATTAAGAGAGTGCAGTTCAAAGCAGTGCATTGTATCTATTTAACAATAGAGCAAAATAAATCTCAGCAAAAATATACATTGTAGTTAAAACCCAACTGAAATAAGTTTCAGTTCAAAATTATTCATTGAACACAGAAGACAAATAATTATTTTAAAGAAATAAACTAATTCTTACCACCATGTATAATTCGTGCTGGTTCCACAGACAGAATATCAGCAAGTGGTATTTCCTTATAATATTTAGAACCTGTATCACTTTGGAATAATGTAATGGATTTTGTATCTAGTCTCCAATAGTGCCGTTTATGCTAGAGAAAAAAAATCATAAAATTGTCATGATTTTTCAAAATAACCACAATATACGTTTCATCTATAACTAAAAATAGAGATAATGTCAGAATATTTTTTCTTAAAACCTAGGGCTTTCAAGGGTGAATACATAGCATCCAAAGAAATAAATGTAAGATCAATCCCATGTTCAAAGGTCTAAGATAACAGTTCTGCTCCTTGACGTAGCTGGTAAGTGCATCAGCATGCTAAGCTGAAGGTCCAGAGTTCGAATCTCGGTCCCATCTCCCATTTTCATTCAATATAACATAATTAATCTGCTCCTTGAGTTTCACAGAGTGTAGAGCTCTGTGGCTTCTTGACTTTGGTCAAAGAAGGAGGGGAGCTGCCACAACCATGCTCCACCCCAAGCACAAAATACAATTCATAACAGAATACAACCTTCATTAATCCATTCAAAATTTAACTTCTCTTTCAGTAAACAGTATCTGTGTTAGAAAGTATATGGGTGAAAAATGTATACTTTACAAAAACAAATTAATTCAGGTACGTATCTAAATTTGAAACAAACTTTGTATGAAATCTACTTTTGTCCACTCCACAGGAATGAAAAATATGAATTACAATACGATGATAAAATCAAACTTCTCCACAAAATTCAGCAACCAGATAGCAAAAACAGACTACTAAATAACATTTTTAAAAATGCAAAGAATTTATTAAAATGTGATTTGTTAACTTTTAGTACAAATAGTTTTAAGTTTCATTATTTCTTTGATTTGCAAACAAATGTCTTCAAATTTTTGCCATATTCTCTACACTGTTATTCCTTTTCACTATCTATATTTTTAGCTCCAGATTTTGAACAAAATTTTTGTTGCATAAACAATTTACTCACCATATGGTCTTTGTTTGTAAAATGTACCATCCAACCTTCTTTTAAAACCTTTGAACCTCTGCGCTTAGTATGTTTCACAGACTGTACAATGCGCATCAGAGGTATATTATTGCTTGGAGAAGAACTGGAAAAAAAAATCAACATTTCTCAAACTAGATACACAAGACCCATTGAAATTATTTTGAAAACAATTACACAATAAATTACATTATTTATGTTTTCTCCACACAACATCACAATAATTTACCTCTGGATGAGAAGTGAGGATAAGGAGTAAGATAAGATACAAGCAAAAGGACACCAATGAAGGGGACAAAAAATTTATCAGAAATAGACAGGAATTTGACACAGGAAATTGAAGCAGTATTCAAGGACTAGAAGGAAAGTTTTATATAAATGATTTTTGCTATATTTTAAATATCTGATATTTTAAAGAACAAATATTTTAATTTACTTTCATTCATCCCTTGTGAAAGGATAAAAGCAAATACTTATCTCTTTGAAAGTTATCAATATTTTAGAAAATTTCTTTGAATATTTTGTTTAAAAAAACAAAATCTAGAATGATAAAAAAGAAAAAAGGAAAAGCAAACCTAGTGGGTCTTTTGTTGGAGTCATTTTCTTCTGATATTTGAATCAAATCCTGCAACACAGAAGGAAATATCATATGTATCTTGGCATTAAACATCCATCACTTAATTCAAACCCTAGCATTCATTTCAATGACTTTGTATACATAGTATAATTTCCTTACTTCATATGCTCCATTGGCAATAGACGAATCTGTGGAAGAGGACTTTCTCGGGCCACGACAAGAAGGTGGTGAGCCATTTTCCGCATCACTATCATCTTCTCCATGGTCTCCAGATTCTTTCAAACCTTCTCGCTCCGCTTCACTGGCGACTCCACTGTCAGAAAAGTCACCACCTGGAAATTAAATAACTTCATAATAATAGGATAATAAATAAACATAAAAAACTTAACACGTTACCCAAGCATATGTAACTTAATAATTTTAACACTACTTCAATGTCAAGTTCACTGTTTCTAGGTACACTTTCTAATTTTTCCGTACTCATTGTTCATATTTCCCATTTACTTCCCTGTATAACAAAAAGTTTCCATCTATTGCACCCATTCCTAAAATTATGAACAATTTGACTCCCTACTAACCAAATTATAATAATACAGCTAACTCGAGTAGTTATTTTATAGAAAAGTCTCATTGGACAAAATGAAAATTAAATACACTAAATTTTACCATATCTTGTAAGGCAAGACTTTATGAGAAAGAAATTAACTACAACCCTTATTTTATAATGCAAACAGAACAAAACAATTAAGCACGACATTTCTTGACAAGGCATTCACATTGATATGTATAAAAAATGAATTAACACACTGAATAAAATCAAAATTAAATATATTGAGTATTGCTTAACCACCAAGTAACAAAACTGGCCCTGTTTCTTTTTTGGGTGGGGCTTTACGCTCCGTCATCGAGGTCATTAGAGCCCTACTGGCCTTGTTGGAAAGATATTAAATGAAATAAGTAATAGATTATAATATTCTTTATTTGTAAGTGGAAACTGGTTATATAAAGTGTTTTTTTATAAATATTGTATCAACTTGTGGAGGAACTGAGGAGTTTAGAGCAGTGGCATGGAGCCTGCATAACACCAATACTCTCACTGTCAAAGGCGACACCTGTTGGATCCATACTTCAAGATTATAATGTAGGTGTCCAAAATAATAAATAATAATAATAAACTTTGTCAAAAAAGCAGTTACAAACTGCATATGACCACATGGAGGACAATAAACTAATTTACTCCCTGGAAGGAAGCAAGCAAGGGACCATCCCATCAATTCCAATCAAGGACCCTAAGGCAAAAATGAAAAGCAAAATCTGATACGTCAATGATCTGAGCACAGACTGACAGGTTGGCTGATCAATCATTGTTGTTTCCAGTCCAAAGTCTCATTATGTAACAAGTACTTTTGAATGCAAAAGTTTCTCATAATGAAACAAGTACCTTGGAATGCAAATGCTCACAGAGGTACTTCAAGAGAAGATGAAACATATTGAAAGCATTTAATTATCTTAAAACATTCCAATGGTTAATGCCAATTGTTGTGATGTGTAACAAGAACTCGGAGATGAATATAACGATAATTTTTCAAAATTAAACTTTAGATCAGAAGGGTACAAGTGCAAAGACAATGGGTAATTAATTAAGGTGGAGTAGCACTCGAAGCAAGTCAAATAACTGAGAAGTAGTATAATTGTTTTCTTCATTTTTATACTAATTGTTTTATAACACAACATTAAGAATTATAATCATGAAAAAACATGATTTAATTTCTACACATCAGTTAAAAATATAGAATAAACAATATTCAGGAACTCATTTGAAATGCAGGTAAAAATATGGTAACTGAGTGCAACAGTTTTGTGATTTAAGCATCACACCATGGAGAAAGTGAAATGCCTTTTAGTAATGTGTGATGTATAGATAAAAATGATGTAAGAAATACTGTGGGAAATTTATTGCAAATCAAAGTAAACTTCCATCACTTTGATTTAAAATGTGGTCTTTTTTTTTTAATAAGCGTTTCTTCCATAAGACGCAATGAATTACACCATCAATAATAATAGCAACTGTTTCATTTAAATGGCCAGTGTAGTTTGTTTCTCCAGTTGAAATCACAATAAGTACATGTTACTCTGTTTATTTCTGCCAATTACAGATATTTTAGTGGTTTAATTCTAGCCACATGAGTACTACTTTAACAGTCCTCAATGTAAAACACCACATAACTGTTGTCACACTCCAACATTCGAAAGAAGTTGGGTTAAAATAAAGGGGTTCAAGAAGATGGCAAGAAAAATACAACATAATTTATTTGCTCCCACAAGTCACGGGAAATGTGAAATTCAGTCTTTAAAATGGTTTTGTCAGACAAAAGACACAGCCGAGTAAGGAAAACGTGAAAAAAACATACGAAATTCTCTGCTTATTACAAGAACAAATAAAATGAGATTACGTGACTCAAACTCAAAAATAAAATAAAAACTTCACACTGATAAATAAATTTTAAAAATTAAGACTTATCTAAGAAGTAAAAACCATAACAATATCTTCCCTAAAATTTAATATCTGGTATCTACATAGGTCATTTTTTCATACCTAGAATTCAGAGGTTCAGTAATAACATTAAGAATGATTTAAATGAATAACAATAAAATTGGTTTGCCACTATTAGTAATAGTTTTCAATAACAAAATTTGTTAAAAAAAACTATTGTTAATATATTTTGGATGTTAGTGTGGTGAGTAGTAGATAAAATGTAGCAAACACATTCAAACTCAACATACCTCCTGTGTCTTTGGGATTTTCCCCAGTACAGTCTTTTGGGGTTTTTTCAATACATTTCTTGTGTGCATTATAATGACAATCTTTACATTGCAATCCTTGTTTGAAGAGACCCTTCAGTAGTTTCCGACAATAGTGACAAACAGTGGGTCGAGTGTAGGAATGTAACACAAATGTATGGGGAATTTTAATGCGAGAAGCTAACTCTTTTTCCACCCACAGAGGACGACCCCCAAGGGGAGGAGATCGGCTCTGCTTGTTTGTAACAATAATAGTAGGGGGAATCTGAAACAAACACAATAGGCACAATAATTATGGAGGAAAATACACTAAAATATTATGTTAATGCAGTAAACTACAATAATTTGTATATAAAAACTTAAGAGATTCATTTTTTTTAACTGTAGAAATCAACTTCTTACTGTCATAATTTACATCCCAAAAATTGACCTTCAATTACCCCACAAAACAATATTATTTCACTAGATAGTGTAATAATGTTGATTCATCATTTTTCAAATTCCTTTTACACTATGTCACACCATTATTAATTATTATGTTTCTAATATTAACTGACTGAGCTACAAAAATTATTTTAATGCATGCTTATATTGTTTCTTATTAGTTTGTTTTTTTTGGCGGGGCTTTAGGGCTCGTCAACATCGAGGTCATTAGAGCCAATTCTTATTAGTGACAATAGTAATGGTTGTATCTGTACTTTATTTTGGCAAGATTGCATACAATGTCTTTGAGTCTTAAAGAAATCTTGGCCCAAAATTGTGGTAGGTACTTTGATTATCTGTAATTTACAAAATGTCCCCCCAAAAATATTGTGAACTTACAAGAGCGCATTCATCAGATGTAGAAGCAAGTGATGTCGTAGAGCCCGTACCACAAGGACTCAGAGGGACCTGCAATGGCTGGGGAGGAGTAAAGGATGGACGGCGTTTACTTTGTGTAGAACAGTTATTGAGAATTTTAACAACACAACGTTTGTGGAAGTTCAGGCCACATCCTGCAAAAGAAAAAAAAAAATTAGAATGAATTACATCTGCCATAACTTATTAAAAAGTTTACAAAATTAATTTAAGTGTACACATTTTTTTTTCGAGAAATTTATCAAACTGTTTAGCTCTACATTCAATTTCAGAAATTCCTCATGCATTCTGTAATATACATTTTGTATAAATTTATCTTTCTCATATAGCACAAACTCCCGTTTGTTTATGATTCTCAACACAAGAAAAGACAATGATTTTTAATCATACGACCAATAGTTCTTTGAAAGTTGAATCACATTCATTAGAACACAAGAACAATTAATCCTTGCAACCAGTGTCAAATAAGTTCCAGCATTGGTTTCTGATCAGCAGAATATTAATTATGAAATAAAAATTGCTGTGTAAAATTTAGTAATATCACATTAAATTAAGATGACATTTCACTCCAAATCTATATCTCAACTATTGTGATTACAACTATTATGTGATATTAATAAAACCAAGGTAACATAACTTTCACTGTTCTACATTTTGAGGGTAAAAATTAATTAATCAAGATTTTACAGTGAAGAATTCCTAACAGATTCAATAGTAAACAAGCTTCACAGAATATTTAAAAAATTAATGCCATCACCATTCCGGCAACAAATATTAGAAACGGTCAAATTTTAGCAGATCATTTCACCTTCACATTTGAGTCCTTGGCGAACCAATCCAAATAGCATTTCCCCACAGAAGTCACAAAACGTAGGAGCTTTATATGAATGAACAACAAGTGCATGGGGTCTCATAGGTACTTGCTCGACAGGAACTTGTGCTGCAGAAACAAGAATCAAGATCTTTATTAGTCATTCAGTAATACACTATACTTCACCAAAGAACTTAAATCTAACTTACAACTAACAGTCGGTATAAAATTTTCTGTACAAACTTTACATAAGAATTGACAGCATTATAAATACAATTAATTTTACATAATGGTACTGACTATTCGCATATATATATTACGTGAACAAAAGTCTGTACCTGCTCTATACTACAAGCACTACTAAAATTGTAATGTCACAAGATCCCAATTCTAAAAATTCATCGTCATAGAATGCTTTGAGATAAACTGGTTTTTCAAAACCAACTTAAATTGGATTATTGAAACTTTGGCAGAAGAAAGCAATTTATTAAAAAATTTGTACTGTTCATACAAATGACTTTCTGTTCATTTACTTCACCAAAATGAAAGTAGATTTAATTTACACTGGTTTCTGGTGCTATGTTAATCTATTTTGCATCATTGCAGATATTTAAATTTATTGTCAAAAAACAGTACAAAC
Organism: Laupala kohalensis; assembly: GCA_002313205.1. Taxonomy (NCBI): domain Eukaryota; kingdom Metazoa; phylum Arthropoda; class Insecta; order Orthoptera; family Trigonidiidae; genus Laupala; species Laupala kohalensis. The sequence continues at coordinate 1,027,280 of NNCF01128499.1, read as the reverse complement.
TGCGTATGACCACGTGGAGGGAAAAAAAACTAATTTACTCTCCGGAAGCAAGCAAGGGACCATCCCATCAATTCCGATCAAGGGCCCTAAGGCAGAGGCGGATTCAAAAATTTCAGCAAAAGTTCCTAGATAAGATAAAAAGTTAGCTGCGAGTTATAATACTAATAGAATGTCAATATGTTTGTAATTTTAAGCAAAAAAAATTACATGTACAAGTTATTATCGAACTATAGATTATTCTGAGTATAGTGTTTAAAAATCATAAGAATTGAAATAACACTAATTTCACGATTTATTGTTACAATAAACACGCCCCTAGACAAAGCCTAGAGAACCTGTATGATAAATCCGCCTCTACGACAATAATCAATCACTTTAGCAAATTTAAGAATAAAACCTGAAGCAGAAACTACTCAGTCAATATTTCTGAATATGTTCATTATCTACTATATTTAATTACAAGTCAATAAATCTATACATTTTTTCTTTCAATGCTGTCATGAGGCCGATAAAACCATCACAATTAATGAATATGGACAAAAAGATAATTCATAGCAGCTTTAATGAGCTGAAATGCAAAAGTTTCTCTTCCTAATCAATTACAGACATAAATTGTTAAACAAAAAGAAGAATGTAACTTACCAGTAAGAACAATTTCTACAAGAGTCTCATCAACTATTTCTGAGGTTGAATTTATTAACTGTAAAATATTGTTGGAGTTGTAATCGTGCTTGAAGAGCAATAATCTTTCATTGAGATATGTCAGTCCATGATCTGCACACTGAGAAAACAAATAAATAGTAGTGCACCTGTGACATTTTATACAACTTAATCAATACATTATTTTTATTTCATAACTAGTTTTCAAAGAGTGTTTCAAAACTGACCTATTAACGCAAAAACATTATTAGATAATAATCAGTTCTATATACATATTTGAAATTAGACACAAGATACATCTTAGAACACATAGGAAATATTATTTTTTTATTTGTGTATATACAGGCAACAGTTACACTGAAAAATGTCCGAATCTATGTGCAATGATAAGTAGTGTTATAAATATAGGAATAAGTACAATAGTAAGCAGTATCATAACATAGTTAGTAATAGTAAATTTGTTGTTGACATCAGTGGGAGGAGGCTTGGTACCTCGCAGAAGTATTATCTTTTGTGTACTTCTTTCCGAAAATTTGTTTGCAATATAGAAAACTAAATCTCGCAATAACTTGCTGCACAAAATTTAAAAATCAAATTTTAATAGTTTTTGCTCCCTATCTACCATGCTATTTATTTTTACTCAAATTTCATTACAAAATAACTTACATTACAAGCTTCAAACAGACTAGGCTGATACACTCAAAAAATTTAATGAAAATTTATTAAGTTTAGCTGTTGGATTTTACAATAAAGAGTTTTCCACACTTTAAAACTGTAACAATGACATTACTGTCAAAAAGAGATGTTATCTGAAGTTTGCTTAACAAATTCTACAAAACAAAATATATTATCCATTCCCTTTTTACCTAGCAAAATTGACAAAAATACCTTTTTGTTAATAAAATCTGCTGCAAGATCTTTTAAGGTCTTCAGTCCCAATGATCCAGGAGATGCTGTCACAGTATCTCGAATAAGCCCGAATTGGAATAAAAAAGTTACTTCGGGCATTTCCATCTTGAAACACTGAAATTCAGAAAACGATGATACTCCACAGTTTTCATGAAAAATGTACTTTACAGTATTTTTAGATAGAGCTCAAATAACCAAAGCAGCACAACAGTACTGAAAGGAAAATACTGAAGAATGAATAACAGGATTAAATCAAATAAGCTTAATTTTTATATAAAGTGTTGCTAGTTTTACTTATAACCTAGCAGCTGTCACAGAGCTGGAAATCATTTCAAGGTATACACAGAGAAATTGTACCATAGATAAAGAGTTGATAAAATACACAGTATTTCAAACGAAACGAGTAACACGAATTTAAGTAAGTCACTCACAGTAATTTTTAAGGATAATGTTGAATGTACGTTTCAACTGAGGAACTTAACATTTATAGCCCACCTGCACTGATTACTGGAAGATAGAAAACTTGGAAAAAAAGTCTTTGGGATTTACGTTATCCCCATGGAACTACATCCTCATATAAGCGGACAATTCGTTGACACAGGCATACTTTTCTCCCTTCTACTACCGTCGCAATATTTCACGGGCACTTTCCTATGTAGAGCAACAACCTGTCCTGACATCATCAGTGATCAACAGGGATCCAACCATAGCACTTCCTCGTTGTTTCCTGTTTCTGTCCACATCGCGTTCAGTGTTGTCAAACAACTCAGTACCTATCACATTCCTTCATAAAAATGACAGTGTCAGGTGATGCTACATTCATCTAAATTATTAGCAATATATCAGGGGAATCGTTTCTTTATTCCAGGTAAGTCTCGCATAGTGGATGGTGCTGCAATCTCATTAAGATGGCAGAATTGCAATGCTTCGATAAACAGTCCCCAAATTCAGCTCTACGGACACACGAAAATACTCGAATAGAGACGAAGATAGACGAAGGATGTAAAACTAGCTCATGAGTGGGAATTCAAATCCCCTTTTTGCAAAGTCATAGGAAAAAAATTGATATATTGTGTGATCAGGAAAATTTACGAAGTTTCGTGCCTACGAAGTAAACTTCAATACGTGTACATAACATTTATATGAAACAAAATTAGTAAATTAGTTTATTGTCCTTCATGTGATCATACGCAGTTTGTACTGCTTTTTTGACAAATTTATATTATATTAAATGATATTTGATGAAATGGTTGACATGCGATGCACGAAAAGTACTAAATTACACCTCTTCAGAATAAATATAGATCTTTTCATAAATTAATTAAATAAAAGTATAATAATAATAAAAAGTCCTACCATAGATAGCTAATCTAAATAATTGTCAATATTCTCAATGATTACACTGACCTAAATAACACAGGCATACAAAAAGAAAAAAAGTCGAAACCCAGACGGTAGACCCTACTACACCTATGTATTTTGGGGCGCTAAAACCGATTATGACCATAAATATTTTTAATTATCCAATTTTGCCTGAACATCCCCCCTACAACCCCCAGTGGGGTTGTGATTTCGTTTTTCATGAAAATTTAAAATATGTATATCATTGTAAATTTTCATGAAAATTTAAATAATACATCATTGTAATGATCTATGGTTAAATAATAATAATAAATATTATTATTATTGTTATCATCATCGTCACCATCATCATCATTTATATGTAGGGAATATTTATTTATTTATTCTCGAATGGCCAAGTTTAATAAAATGGTGACAAGAGCAAAATTGAATTCAGAAATAGTTTAGAAGTAGTCTGTCTCTCAATCGTTCGTTAAAATTAAATTTTAAAAGTAATACTAAGTAAGAGACCAGCATGTTGACATCAACTTGTAAATCAAGCCCACAGACTATATTCAAGTTATCGAGAGTTTGGGCACTAAAAAAAAAGATGTCAGACTCGAGTGGTGTTTCAGGAAAGTCACCACAAATATTTAAGAACAAAAACCCCACAATCCTTAACACTTGAACTGTCTGTGATTGTCGTTTGATATGAAAATCATCGTTTGGTAGCACTTACTCTACCTTACGGTGTACCAACGCTATGGAAACAACAAAGAGACTACCATAAAATGAATTTCGTTGAAAGTAGATTAATAAATTAACATTTCTTGAATAATTTACGCAATGTATTTTATAAATAAGAATGTTAATTTTGTGTTACACTACGAAGGATAAAAAAGAGTATTTTAAGGTTGTGATTTCCTAGAGTTATTTCGTCAAGTTTGGTGGTAGTGAATACAACGTATGAGATGAAAAGATCACTAAGTCGAGTAGTATACGACAATGGAGGGAATCAATTGAGTAGGTTAGGAGTTCCCCCAAATTTGATAACTTTTCTTAGGGCTGCTAGACTATACATACTGCCCAGAAGACCACAAATCAAGCCCGTCGAGGAAGAGTAGTTGGTGCATGTAGGTAAAGAAAAATTTCTGAGAATTACAGTTACTCCAATGTGAACAAATTTAAAATGATAATATATTATATATATTAATGAAACATTATTTAATTTTTGAAGGTAAGAATTATTTTTCAATTTTAAAATAATTTAAAGTTTAACGCTTCATTCAGTGTGCAGTTACTATACAAACAATGTAACTTCTGAATGCAAGGTTGGGAAAATACAGGAATTACTAACTTTAATTTAAATATTAATGGTAACAATAATTCAATATATCTTACGTTTTCCTCGTCGACGCATATATAGTTATGCAATGTACCGACAAAAAATATTAATACACAAATTTTATCGGCGATCGTCAGGAACACGAGTTACAGAAGATGTGTTGTTTTTCTTACGAGTAAAACTGGTCTTTAAGAGCACACGAAGACTGTGCCTCGTGGGTTCACTTATCTGCGCTATGGGGACTAGTCTTTTGAAGTGGTAACCGTAATTTTCGTGATATTTTCCGAGAGATTCCCTTTTAGAATCGAATAGATTAGATATTATTCAAGGGATATAGTTTTTTGTATTACATAGAAAATAATTCTTACTTCTAAAAATATCAGCATACATAACTGTCTACGAAATAGACATTCAGGACGTTATGAAGTGAAACTCCCATTCGGGTTAATTTCAGTTGTTCGAAAGTCATGCCATATCTGAAAGAAAAAAAAGAAAAAATTAAAAGAAAAAACTCGCGTTTTATCTGAGTTTTAAAGAATAGTGCAATGAAATGAATGGTCAGTGAAATATATTTGTTAATTCAAGAGAAAAAGAAAACTTATTAAATACTGGAAAACAGATTCTGAATATACCGGAATTTTCTAATTGCTCGGTAGTTTAAAATTCGTTAAAAGTTGTGTTCAGCTTACAATATGGATCTAAAATAATTAACTTAAACAAATAATTAATTATTTTGTTAAACTATTAGGAAAATAACGTGGTGTGAACTAGCATAGTATTCAGTTAGTCAAAACAGACAAAAATAATAATTCTTATAATTCAAATAAATGACAAGAGTTTATCAAATAGGCAATATATTGACAGTAGCCAAAATAAAGTGTGATCCAGTCACTTTCAAACAGGTCGAAACAAGTTTATATTCATAAATTTCACCGCATTAAAAAGTTCTCTCAAACATCCAGACTCCCGAAATGTTTTGTGTGCAGTTTTATTCGATGAAAATGAATTAATCATGTTACGTCGAATGAAAATGGTAGACGGGACCGGGATTCGAACCCGGGACCTTGAGCTCTACGCGCTCATGCGCTTACCGACTGCGCCATCCCGTTCGCTTCTCGGGTCCGTCTATCATTCTCATTCAACTTGTGAAACCCAAAGACCTCTGAGGTGGTCTCGTAGAGACTAGATTCCTCATCTGA